>WEIU01014003.1:716159-796306 GCA_013389925.1 Aegithalos caudatus | reverse complement strand
ATGACGGCTTCGCACAGTGACTCTTTGGTGGTGTTGTTTGGGGCAACAGCTGGTGCATATGGGGCTAAACTGGGTTCGGATGAGAGGGAACTAATTCTCTTGGTGTGGCAAGTTGTGGATCTACACAGCAAGAAGGTATGGCTTCGATATCCGGGGCGAGGGCGCGTTGCCCGGCGCGGGGCGAGCGGGCTGTCCCGGCCGCCCGCCCGGAGCCGTTTGTTCATTTCACAAATGCACCGAGGGAGGGAGGGCGCGGGGCCCGTGCCCGGGGGTCATTCCCTGCCCGGGGCGCTCGCTCGGGAAGCTCCTTTTTGTTCCGTCTTGAGGGAAGAAGGGACTTTTAAAGAAAGTTTGGCCGCTTCCACACCCCGCTGCCCCGTCCGCCTAAAATCGTGTGTAGCTTCGAGGATGTCTGCGGACTTTTGAAGCTTTAAAACAAAAAGCTGCCCCGTGTGGCTCCGAGCGTGTTCGCTCCCCTGGGAGCCGGCTCACCGTCGGACCCTTTGGGCCTGCTTTTTGTTTGTTTAACCAATGTTTGGATAACCTTTAAGAGAATATTGACTTCTTTTAAATTTTAGGCCAACCTAAAAGTCATCTCAAATATTTTTTTCTCTCCAACAGCCCTATCATAAATAACTCCATAGAGATGAAGGGCTTTGATAAACAGGACGATCAATTTCATTAGTGGATTCACGAAACTACCTTAATATTAAGTGATCTTCCCTTTGCACTTAACAACTCCCGCAAAAGTCGGTGCTGACTGCAAAAGGCCTCCCATGAAAGTGGGCTCGGATTCTCCGAAGCAGAGAGCGTGGCTCTCCGGGGTGGGAGGGAGAGAAACCGCGGCCAAAGGTTTCGATTTGTGAAATAGACAAATGCGTTTTCTCCTGGCGTTTATCCGGAGGTGATACTGCACCTTTCTGATTTTTCTGCAGTCTCAACACATTACTACAAAGAGCTAATTCGATTGTTCCTCACTTTTGTCCATAATTTCTTAAATGCTTTTAGGTAGGGACACTACACAAATCCCTGGTGAAAGCAGACAACTTGGACTTAAGTGACCAGTGTCGTGAAGTCAGTGGCTTAACACCAGAGGGACTGGGCAAAGCTGAACCACTGGACCGAGTTCTTCAACAGGTGAGGTGCTGCTTTTTGGGAGCAGGGGCTCCTCAGGGTGAAGCCTGTGAATGAGGTTCAGTGGATTTGAAAAAGGAAACAGACTTTAGTTTTGTCTTTCACTTTGAAATCACTAGCCAGTTTTCATGCTTGTTTTAAGCTAACCCAAAAGAGACCTGAACCATTTGAAATGGGAACTCCATAATTCTGAAATAGTTATATACAGTACCAGAGTATTTGAGCTGATGCTATAAGTACTTGGAAGATCTGACTTCTGGTGGTTTTGATGGGTCTACTTTTATTCCAGGTTTCTCTTAAGCCTTTAGAGAGTAGGCCAGTAAGAGTACTGCTTAATAAAGTAGTGTTAATCAAACTTTCAAGCTTCATTAGAACATGGTATGTTCTAATCTACAGGTTCACTTCTCTAATGTGTATTAAAAACTTTTTGTTTATTTGTTATTCTTAAAATCAGCTGCAATCTTTCATATAATATCAGACATGTTTGTTGTGCATCACTTTTTTTCCCAGATGAGCCTAATAGTGGATTATAAAGTGATTTGGTTTGATTTTTTTAATGATTTCTGTAGTTTTGCTCTTTGGCTCATTTAAAAGCACACTGAGACAGTAAATCTAAAATTTGTATGATACTTACAGCTCAAGAGGACTTAAGTACTTCAAAAAATACAGTGCAAATAGTGTATACATAATGCAGTTCCCAAAAGCTTGCTGGCTTTGACTGTCCTTTCTATGGACGACATGTGCTTGAATGGAAAAATACAATAGTGCATTTTTGTGTAACATATAAACCTGGCTTTCCACACCTTGTCTGAATCATTCGTAGGTGTGTTTCAGCAAGAAACTTGCTTAGGCAGTAGAACAGGTTCATGTTGCTGTAACTTCTGGTGACACAGATAACTTGGCAGACTTGGTCCTAACCCTCTTTGATACTGCATGGTTACACTACACTCTGGAGTGTCTTTGAAAATGTAACTTCCATGTGGCTTAAAATCTGTCAGCGTTGGCTGCAGTGGCATTTGTTCTATTTGGATTTGTTTTGCTGGAGTCCAGGACCAAGAGGTGATTTTAGTTCTTTTTTTTTTTTTTTAAGCTCCATAATAACCCCTGAGAAAATGTGCAGCTGCAGGTTTGATCTTGTCCCAGATCTTGCACTAAAGACATCTGGAACAGCTTAGCCTAGTACACTCTGTTTACCTTTATAACAGACACACTTTAATTATACTCAATACTTTATGAGAGATTGTATCTTATTGCTGTAAATTGCACTGTAGGTGGGTCTGCTTTAGCAAATAAAAGGAAATACTACCTTTGTGTGTAGGTGGGTAGAGACTCTTGAAAAACAACAATTTTTTTCCTTTTTGTTTGCATATCTATGCAACCAAATAATGATTTTGCTGTTAATTGTTGGATGCCAGTTGTGATGTGGCCAGTTCCATCATAAGTCATCTGGAACACACCTTACCTAAACTCTTCTCCCTTCCCCTCTGTGTCCTGACTCCTGTGGGAATTAGGAGATAATTAATTCAACTTCCCACTTGCAGTGGTGGCAAAACGCAAAACTCCATATTCTTTAATAGTAGATCCTTTTCTGCATTTTTGAAGACAAGTCCATGGGATATTTTAATTGCATCATGTGTTTTAAGGATGAGTCAGGTGACAACACATACATTTTTTTTTTTCTTTCTCAGTTAAGCATTTTGATTAGCAAAAGCAACAGGTAGCTGAAGTGGTTATTTGAAAAAGAGGAAAAGGAAGTAGACTTGTACCTTGATTTGAGATAATTTTATAGACTATGTGAAATTACCTTTCCACACCCTGCCTGGATTGTGGTAGAAAATTGATGATGCAGCTGAAAATTGCTCACCTTAACACATATCTCAATCATGTAAATGAAAGTTTTGGTGCCTGCTTCTGGTGTTTTGCCTTGGGTTCCCAGTCTCTGCATGTAAAGGGAAGTGAGAATCACTGAGCATAAATCCATTGTAACTTTTATCCATGCTTCAGAGGCCTCTTTCAACTTCAAACATTCTGTGGTTCTGAATCAGTGATTTGTAGCTGGTAAACTCAGCTTCTGTGGGTCTGGAGTTATTCCCCTGACCACGGAAAGTCTCCTTCTATTGCTGTGTAGTTACTTTCCAGCAATGATGGGGTCTACCAAAGGCCTGTAATCTGTGGTCAAGTCTTTACTCTGCTTTTAACCAGGCACTTCATCAAATGATGCATCATATCAAATTTACTTCATATTCTGAAAATGTTTCATCTTGCACAGCTTACTACTTGAGTTTGTCTTAAAAGATATTTTGAAATAGGGTTCCTTATGAATAAGGTTTGGTTGTTGTAATTTACAAGGTTGCATTCTGAAGCACAGTGCCCTCAAATAACCGAGCTGTTTGCTGCTGCAGAGTATGCTCTATATGTTTTGTTGCAAGGTTTTAAATACTGTACTTGTGTAGGGTAACAAGCATTTGATTCCATAGGTACTACTGCAGTTATGGGATCCATCTGTATTTTCTCATAGGTGATGTGCAATGTTATGATAGCTTTCCTTTCTGAGGGTGGAGTGTGTACAAATGTCAGGGAAATAGTTATGTGAAGTCATAAAATGTGTACTCTTTGGGAGCAACTTGCTTGATGTATTTAGTTCAAAATGGCATTAATAACTTACCTCTGATGTGAGACCAGTAATGGTGAACTCTAAGCTGCTGAGGTGTTGCAGAATGCTACTGAGTAGAAAACTGCTGAGGATTTTTATTTAATAAAGTAAGTGGGAGATCTCCTATTCAAGTGTGTATTTGGAACTGTCTTGAGCCTGTGATCTAAGCCTCTAAACATGCATCAGCTACACTACTTACCAAGAGGAGTAGTTTTTTTCCTGCATGACTGGGACATTCTTGCCAGGTTTCATTGTTCAGATCCTCAAATCACAGGACTGGCTTATTTAGCATGTTATTTATATTTTTCTAGTTAAATGCTGTAGCTTTATAGTTTCCCACTTTGCAAACTTTTAAGGGAGAGCAATTATCCTCAGGTTGCTCTCTGAAATTTTGCAGGAATGGCACCTTGCTTTTAAAGAGCAAAACCAAAATGAACTTTGCCTTTCTCTCAGCCCCATTACTCTGTCATCAAAAAGCTGACAACCTCATGTGCTTCTCTGATTGTAGCCATGGGGGTTCTAAGTTAAAGATCCCATATGAAGTTAAAAGTGTTGTGGATTTCTTAATGCCTCCCATACAGAAAACTTGGCTGAATCAGCATGACTTGCCTTAAGACATGTTACTTTCCTTTTTCAAGGCAACATTTGCATGTCTTCCTGACAGAGGATAAGTCTAAGAAGAGCTAATAATTTTGGAGAACTGTCTGCAGTATTTAGCTGTAATTACCATCTTTCTTTGAACGAATTACATAAAAAGGGAGACACTCTCATGTGAGATGTGGCTTTGCTTTTGGACCTACTGAAAACATTCAATTTTAATCTATGGACTGACATTTAAGTATTAAAATTTTGTTTAAAGGACTCTCCTAGTTTTGCTGATTGAATATATTGAATCAAATACATCAGTGAATATTTTAATTCATATTCTTAAATAGAGAAAGACAAAGCTGGGCCTTCCCCCCTGCACAGTCTCCTAAATAATGCTCAAATTGAAAATACTGAGTGGTTGCCACTTCATCAGGTGATAGCAAGTTGCCAGTTCCCTCAAGCATGTTTGGATGCCTATTGATCATCCAGCTGAGCTGCAGGTGCAATTTATTTTCAGCAAATTCAGCAAGAAGCAAGCTGGTTAAATGAGCATTTGGAAACAAATGGGATGGGGGGAGAGGTGGAAGAACTCTTGAATTCCTCTAACCTGATAAACCGGTTACAGCCCTTTTTTTAAGAGAAACTTGTTCTGCAGCTTCTTCTTCACAAAGTGCTAGCAGAAAGTTTTCTTGGCTCCCTTGCCAGCTGTCACACCTTCATTTTGGATAAATGATTTTTTGAATTTATTTTTAATACACCCCTCAGTCTTCAAACAGCAAAAAAAAATCTGAAAATGCAGGGTCAAATTTTTTTTTTTGGGGGGGGAGGTCTTATGGTTGGTCTTCCAACTTCAGATTATTTGGTGACTGCATCACCACAATAAAACTTCTAACAGAGTGAAGTTTTTGCTGGGTCTGAGTTCTGATGGTTTGGAGCAGGTGTTTGGCAAACCTTTGGCAAGTGTTACTAGACAGGCTGTTCTTTCCACAACAAATACTTAGGGTGTCGTTTCACAAGATTTGGCTCCAGCAGTGAAGCCAGCTTCTCCCCTTCCCCTATGCCAGACTTTGCCATCTTTTTGTTGTGTCAGTAAAACCCTTTGTGAAGCTGTGCTGTAAACAGGATCACTGAAATGAGCAGGTGGGGTGGGAACTTTAAACTGCTTTGCTGTCCAAGCTCACGTCCTGTGAAACTGCACCCTTTGCTTGTGTTTTCATGACCCAACACGTTTGATGGCTATACCAGCTTAAGCTATTTCTGCCCCTGCGTTGTGTGCTCAAGCTGCTGTTGTATGAACACTTCAGTGGCACCTTTCACTTAGGCAGGTGATCCCCTACATGGCCCTTCCTCACCTGCATTCTGCTGGTACAAAGTCTTTGGGGCTGCACACTGAAGTGGAGCAGGGCACTGTTCTGAGTTGAAGGCAGTTCTGGTTTGGAGTGGTTCTGGCTGATGCACCTGTGGCAGATTAGGAAGTTTTCCTGAGGGCAGCTCTAGCACTAAGGTGTGGGTGAAAGGAGGGTAACATTTTAAGACAGGTAGGGCACTGAGCAATTGATGTGAAACTGTGGCCTTGGTTTGGCATCAGCAGTGAGTGATGAGGATTTCCTGATAGACACAAGGGCCTTCAGGTGTCCTGTGTGCAGGTAGCCTTATGTAGAGCTTTCACATTCATTAACATCCAATAGCTCCCTTTTTTCATTGATAAATGTAGATTGGTTAACTTATGTTGCATATATATTATTGGAATATCATCAGTATTTACTGTGGGGAGTTAAGGATGTGCTATTTCTTCCTGTAGCTGTAGAATGTTACAGTGTGGATTTTTTTTTTTTTTTAGTTATGGCTAACTTTTTTTTTTAGAACCTTAGTTGCTATTCTGTTGTTGATGGCATAGATAAACTATTTTTCCCTTTACAAATCCTCAGTGCTGCCCAGCTGTATAGCCCATTACATTATTATTGAAACACTCAAATCTGTTCCCTCAAAAAGACCAGAAAAGACTTGATAGCATAAACAATTCCTCTGTGATGTATATTAAATATATAAATAAATGTACATATGTAGATCATGTGAATCCATTTGTTATTGGCAGCACTTATGTTTTGTTAGGTTGTGTGGAAAAGCAGTGACCTTACCTTTTCCAAAGGCAGCAATACCTAATTCTGAATTCCTCAAGTATTCTCTGTAGGAAATAGGAAGGTTCCCTTGCTTTGTTTCCTGTATTTAGGTACATGTGATAGCAGATATTGCTACTCTTTCTGGTGAAGTTGAACAGTAGCAGTTAATTACCAAGTCTGGGATTAGCATATATGGACAAATAAACTTTACTATGACCTTCCAGAATAGCTTCAGGTGCCTGTCTTCACAGGGAGTGGTGTTGTGCTGTGTTTGAAAATTGTGTCACTAACACATTTGGATGTTTTCACAGCTATAATATTATGTCTGAATACTTGAATTTCTCTTTAAATTGTTCTTGGATGTTTTTTTTAAAGTCATTGTAAGACAGCAAAATAGATGGTAGAAGCATTTTAGTACAAAGATTGCTGGATTGCATTATCCTCAGAGACTTTGAACTTCTTTCCTCTTACTTGCTCTAAATAGCTACTGAAAAATCCCTGGATATGTGTTAATGAATTATTGTCAGGGTTTTCAAAAGTGGCTGAGGAATAAATGAAGCATAAAGGATTGTAGCATGTAGATGTGGCATTTAGTGACATGGCTTAGTGGTCAACTTGGCACTGTTAGGTTAATGGTAGGGCTCAATGATCTTGAGGATCTTTTCCAACCTAAATGATTCTATGATTTGTATTCTACTATTTTGACAGTAATTATATGTTCAATGCTTCTATCTGTTCTTGCTGTTAACATGGAAGCAGCTTAGAAAACTTTGTGTGGATATTCTGTATTGTCTGCAAACCTGTACTGTTTCTCTCTTCCTCAGCATTATCTTCCTCATAAATCCTGGTAGCATTTTGAAAGGGTTGCACACTTCGTCAATCTGTATGTTGGTTTACTTGATTTTTTTCCCCCTTTGTCATAAACCAACACTCTCAAGTTATATATCAAATTCTTGGGTAGCTGAGTGCTGCCAAATGAGGGCAACATCTCTGCAATCTGTTGCAGCACTTCTTTGCTGAGCAGTTGGGTTTCAGAATGATGCACAGATGCTAGAATTGATACTGCTAGCAAAGCAGTATTGTGGCCAGAGCTAAAAATGCTGATTAATTTTTAGCTGCATATTGTCAGCCCTGTCTCACTTTATAATTTCTGTGGTTAAAAGTGGAAATTTTATATCTCTTAATTAGAAACATAAACAGTAATTCTCCCTCATGTTCATGTCTTTGCCATCTCCTGTCTGCTCTGGAAAAGCTTTTTTCTTTCCTGTGGAGGTATCAAGTTATTTTCTGTTAGCTACAACCTTATTCCAGTAAAAGGAGGGAAATACTGATGCTCTGAAAGACACCTGGATATGTGTTCTAAGAAAGTCTTGAGTCAGAAGTCATGTTCGTTCTACAAACCATGTTTCAGTGCTTTGCTCTGATAAATCTGTGATGATGTTCTTTAAACTGCTCACAACTTGCTCCAGTGTATTTCTATACAATTGCCTCTGTTCTTGCTTTGTTCACAAACAGCTGCTTTGCTTATTTGTCCCTCATTCATTAAATCAACATGCTGTGTAGGTGGGTGTGAATTATGGGACAAATACTAAGCAAAAGATATTGGGAATTGAAATTCAAATGATCACCCCTTTTGATGAGTGACAAAACAACTAAAACTAACTCTCCCACTTCCCCCAAACTTCCATTTCAAAATATTTTCATTTCTCTTTTCTCCTGCTGCCTTTCTTTGTAGACCTGCAGTGGGCAGACTGTGGCAAAAATGATCGAGGAATGGATATTTTGTTAACACTAAAATACTGGTTAGACACTTGAAAAACAGTTGTGTTCCTTTTTGCAAAAACTTGGCTCCTGTGATGATTTTGGACACCTGCTAGCTTAAAATGAAAGGTTCTGTTACTAGAGCTCTAGGACAGTCCCTGAATTGTGTTATCATTCTTACTGAATGCAAATCAAAACTTAATTAGTAGGGTTTCCATTCTCTGGCTCTTATTCTAGAGAAATGTAAGCATGTGCTTTAACATTACAATGAGCTGTGTCGACCTTGGCAGTGCATGAAATCAATTCTGCTGTAACTTCTGTAAAGATGTTTACTTTCCTGGTAAGTAAGTCTTTTGCAGTGAATTGCAGTAAGAGGAAAGTAGAACTATAGTAATACAACTTGAAAAATAAAAGTGAGAAAACCCCTGTGGAAGTTTTGCTGTATAACTAGACCTTATTGTAGCTGAAAGTTGATTTAAGATAACTTTGCAGCTTATGAAATGCACAAAACAGTGTATAACACACCAATCCTTTTGTATCAAATACCATTGGATTGGAGGGGGATTGAGAGATACATAGTTGTCACAAGAATGTGACTGTGACAGAGTTTTGCAGTTTGCTTGACTGGTAACTTGAGTGTCTCATTTTTTTCTAACAATGGAATTCAACTTACACAGGATGGGCTTCAGCTTATTGTAAAGCATGTGAAATGGCACCTTGAAAATATGAAGTGCAAAAGAAAACTGCTGTTCTTGTTATGCTTAAAGAAACAAAAGAAAATATAAATCAGCACCCTTTCTCTATAAGTCTCAGATGCTAAGATTTGATCACAAGAAGTTGTGACTTGCTTACATTCAGACAAACTCATGTCAAGTCTTTTCAGTCACAAGGAACTTACTCTGAAAGGTTACCTGAAAGGGAGGATGTAGTTCTGTAAGAGGAAGCAGCATCCAATTAGTGTAATCGTTAATGCCCTTGTTCTCTGTTGGGCAGATCTGAATCCCTTGGAAAGACAAGTGTAAATTTTGATCTTACTCGGTTGTGAACTGCTAAAGTCGTATCTCTAATAATTTCTTACTCTCATTTTTCCTTATGAGTCATAACCAATTCTTGATGCTTGCTCTAATCTGCGACTTGAAAGCTTGAGATTGAAGGCAAACTGATTTAGGGATCTAATTCCACTTGTCCTTTATGTATTTGTGAAAGCATGTTTGTACAAGAAAGGGAACACTCCCCCATTTACAAAGCAAATCAGAGTGAATTTAAGAAAGTTTTACTTTCTTGTGCTGATATTTGTAGGGGTTTGATCAAGAATCACATGGATTCTTATATAAGGAAAGATACTTCATAGATCTCAGGGCTGTTATTCAGGCAAGTCCATGCTTATGATATTCTTATAGTATAAGTTTAATGGAGAGGCAGGAGTATGAGAAAATCATGCAGGAAACTGGGTTATGAATGATAAGTGTCTCTTCATTCTTTTGGTGTTGCCTCATCTTTTTATTTTCCCTGTGTATTACTACAAAAACAACTTAAGAAACAACCTAGTAGAAAAAAATGCTTTAATTTTGCAGGCATTGGCTATTCTCCTACAACTGGTTAAGCTTGCACTACAAACAATGAGGTAGTGTTGAGTAAATAGAGCAGTACCAAGCATTACAGTCAATAGAGCCAGTGCTAAAGATCACATTGCTAATGAAAGTTTGTCCTTGAAACAGAGGTGAGTGGGCATGGGGGAGGTATAGAACACTGAGAGAGAGCTTGTGCTTATATCAAGACTTTGGGAAATGTTGCAGTCGTGGCATTAATTAAAACCTAGAGTTTGAAAAGTATGTTCAACCTTGTCTTTCAGGCTGTAATGACTTGCTCTGTGAGTTGAGCTGATAGCAAGCAGCCTGTGAGGAGTATGAGGCACCATTGTAAACCTGCTTGAAATGTAGGTAAAAGGTTGACAGAGTAGGGATTTTTTTTGTATTAGTAGTATTCAGAATTTTCTTTCTGCTTAAAATCAGACTTATGAATAATCTACGCTAACAAATGATAAAGTATTTTGCAAGGTATGCATATTTTTGCATTATTTTGTTGGTTTTGAGAGCTATGGCCTCTTTCACACAGATTAATTTAAAGTGAGAATGTAGCTTATCTCAGTAAGTGTTTCTTTATTTAGCAGTTTCCTGACACATAATGTAGTAGTAAAGTAAGCCCACAAACTCTGAAATTCTTACGTTGCTGGACTGGGGTGCTTTATCTTACACAAGGCTGACTTCAAGTAGCTTATTTGTGGAGTACTCTGCATATTTCAACACTCTCTTATTAAAACAGGTTGTGCTTTTGAAGATAAAAGCCTGTGACCTGATTGCTGTGACATTCAGATGGCCTGAGCCATGGTCTTGCCTTTTATGCTTAATGCATTACCTGAATTAGATGCTGTAGATACCATAGCTGGAAAGCATGCAAATAATCTGGTGTTGCAAACTTCCATCTAAGCAATAATTAATCAAAAATGGTCATAAAATGCTCAAGTGGCATGGCTTGGACAGATCTTTGTCATGGCAGAAGGTTAGATGTTTGCATTCTTTCCTAGGAAGAATTAAAGCATTTAGTTAGCTATTGTTTACTTTGTTGCACAAAGACCCAGTCCCAATTAAAATGAACCGCAGAAAGAAGTGAAAGTTTCATCTTTAAGACAGTTTATCACATCCCTGAGTCACAATAGTCTGTTTTTTATGCTCCACAGACTGTCACTGGACAGACAAACCATGACAATTGTTGCTCCTTTTCTGTGTTTCATGTTCTACCTGTTGCTGAACAACGCTAAACAAAGTTATTTTTATGCAGGAAATTAGCTGTAGGCTACTCTCACCAGCTAAGTTTAAAGTTGCCAGTCCCTCTATTAATTCTGAAGGAGTATAATGAATTTTAAAGGAATTTTCTCTGTTTTATTAAGTGGAAGGATGCAATAAACTTGAAGAATACCTTCCATTTCCCCCCTTGAAATCTTGCAGTAATTATAAGAGGTGTCTGTAGGCCTTTCTCTCTTGAGAGAGTTGTGACCTGTGAGGTGACAAGGAGGAGAGGACAAGGTGATATTATTTCCTATAACTTCAGCTTCCCAACAAAGTAAAAAATAAAAGTGAATATCATAAATGCATTTAGAAAATTCTGTGTTTTTCAACTGCTACTTCTTTTGAAGGTTTGTAATTAGAATTTCATGGCAGAACCCCAAGCCTAGGACAGCTGAGACCCTGTTGTCAACTTTGGCTCACATGAGTGGAAAAGAATAGTTTCTTTCAATGAGAGAGGCAACAACAGGAGTTTGTCTATATAAGTAGCTGGTGTGGAGGAAACTGCTTTGGAACAGCTAGAGAAGCAGCAGGGTGTGCAGCACCTGGTCTGGACCTCTGTTCAGGAAAGAAGACAAAGTGACAGCAGGTTACCAGGTGGTAAGAAGCAGCAGAAGGAGAAGACAGTCTCCAGTGCTTGAAGCTCAGTGCACATCCTGCCTCTCCTTGAGACTTAGTAGGACAAACTTACACTTGCAAATTCCAAAGGTGGATCTGGACTCCTAACTGGTTTTGGCTACTATGTAATGTCTCTCTTGAGTACATTTATGGTGGCCCTTTTGACTGATTACTCATTCTGTTATTTAATGCAGTTTCTAGGCCATCAAGAGGCATAAGGTGGTATGTTACTTGACTGGTCATGTTGAGCAAAATTAGATTCTCTGGCAAGCTGGAAATGAACTCCATGCTTTTGTCCAAGCTAGTCTGCAGCCACTAAATAATCTCAGGCATTAGTGTTCAGTAGAGCAAATAATTGCCTTCCTTCTAATAGGAGAAATCAACTGGCAATATTATTTTTGAACATTTCTAGTGAATGGACCTGGGCTGCCTCTGTCATCTCCTGCATGTTTGCCCTGCAAAGAAATAAAACCAAAGGGCAATTTCTTTATCATGTTTACGTCTGAATGGTACCTAAATACAGTATTTTTTCCCCTGTTTAGCTAAAAGGGGAAAAGAGGTTATTTGTAAGTTGTGGCTACACTGGGGTTTACACTTTTCTCTTTTTTCCATACAGCAATTTCAGTACAAGGTCACCACATATCCACTATCAGCCATGTAGAATATCAGTTAACAGATGAACAAAGGCAAGGGCTTACTATAGGATTCTCTGTTTAAAAAGTTACCCAGCACAATAAAGGGTTATCATACTTGTAAATAGTGCTGAAATGCAGTCTGTGCACCTCCCAGTAGTATTGACATGCTTTAAATTCCTCCATTGCATGGATAAGGCTGACATTATCACTAGGGTTGGAAGAGTGAAGGAGCAGAAAACTGCCCATGGAGAGTATTGTAAATAAATGTGAAACTCTCATGGGTGTAGGGACTGAGGCACAAAGTCCAAGTGAAAATATTTCCCTAAGCTGACATGTCATGGTATGTTTTGTGTGTGCAAGCCTTGTATACCAAAGGCATGGCTTGTTACTCCTGAGTTTTCTCGTGCTGTATTAGACCCTTTAAGTCTTTAGACAGACTTCAGGATTGCTGGATGCTGTTTTTAGTGGTGCTCCAATCTTGCTTATGTTTTAGTGGCAGACAGGTTCTGTTAATGAGATTTGGCTGCATCTGAACTCTTGATCTCCTTCACTTCCCCCCATCCCAGAAAGCATGTCCTTTCCCAAATACCCATAGCCCTGCAGATACACACCGGTGGCATTGGTGTCCTGATCTTTGGTGGAGCTGCAGAGTGGGCAAAACAGAGTCCAAAGTGGTGGGAGTCATACAACAGCTGAGGCTGGAAGGCACCTATAGATGTTGTCCAGCCCGAGCCCTGGACAACAAGAAAAAGCAGATGTACTTGAGCAGGCTGCTAAAGACCATGGCCACTTGAGTCTTCAGTATCTGCAACTTCTCTCAGCAGCCTCTTTCATTGTTCAGCTGCTGGAGATCTTGCAGGAACCATACCTGCAACTGTGTCAATTTGGGTGTTCTCTGGAGTAAATTGTAGAGGACTTACCATAAAATCAGGCTTTGAGGCAACAGCTGCAGTACTTTTTTGCCTGTTGAAACAGAACTGGGAATAGAAAATCTTCAGTGAAACCTTTTTGAAGATTATCCTTTGTTTTCCATGCTGCTGTTCGCTAAAAGAAGACTGATCATTGTTATATGCTCAGTGCTACAAGCAAGGAATGACTCACACCAAAGGCCTGAAAGAAAGTCTAGAGCTCTAATATTGTGAATTGCAGTAATGTCTAATAAGTGATGATGATTTTTTTAAATACAAGTTAGACTGGAAAACGTCCATGGTTATAAACAGTATGGCTTTAGTCATAGGTTTGCGCAAAGGAGGTGTAAGAAATGCACATTTATGTACCTCAGACAAAGCTTTTTTATTCTCAGGGTACTTTACAGATCTGTGGAGTCTTATTTTCACTTTCTCTAGAACATGAAAAAAGTTTCATTTTAATAAATGGAGTGGGTTTTAACCTCAAGGGAATATATCAGAGTGTAGGGCCTAAGTGAGCCAAAACAACTTTTCTTCTGTTATTCCTGGAAGTTTTCTTTTTAATAATGACCAAAAGCTATCATTCCTGGAAAAGCTTTTAGTGTGGGGGTTCTTGTTTGTTTTGGTGGCTTTTGTTTTGTTTTCTCTGCTTGGGGTTTTTTTGCAAAACACCAGTTTAGAATGCTAAACCTGTTCAAAGTCTTTCACAGGCTTTAAGCCAAATCAAATATCATCTCTGTCTCATGTCTCCAATCTTTACTGGACCAGATATGATCCGTTCACCCTCCCAAGTCTAAAGATGGCATGGATGAAAAAATAAGCACTTTTTGATATGCTGCTCTTTTTCCAAGTGGACCATGTATTCATCTGCAACCAACAAATTGTAAACTCTGGGCAATTTAGTAGCATCCTGTTGATACTACTGATTTGAAACCAGATCCCTGAAGTGTGAGGATCATTCTTTGTACAAAGAATATTGATAAATATAACTCATCTTTCTACTTTAAAATAGACTCAAATCTAGCTTAAGTATGGACTACAAACTAAGCTGTTTCCTGGGTTTTAATGTTATATTTTAGTGTTCCAGACCTCCTTAAACTGCAAGGATGCCTTTAGTTCTAAAGCTCTGTGGATGATTTTATCTTGTCTTGACTGTGATGGGTCAGTAGGACCTAAAGCAGCAAAACAGAGAAATTCTGTGCATGACTAAAAGAAAGGATCTTGTGTTAAATACTCACTAGGAGCTGCTGGAAATCTGATGTGTAAGAGGCAACAGAATTTTCTGTTATTTCTCAGGCGTGATTTAAAGAGAGAATCCTCTAGATTACCATGGTGTTTTAGAAATGGTTCTGTTTGACAGCATGGGTGCATTCTGTGACTGAATTATCTCAGTATTTCATTACCTTGCCAGGCACAGATACAGCGCAGATGCAGTGGCCTTTCTCAAGGAGGAGAGCTATTTTTAGTAAGGGAAATGAGAATATCCAAATAGACAGATGTTTATTTTAGTGTTTCGTGCATCATAACTGTAGAAAGAGCTTAATGAAGAATCTTCTTGTTTCTCTAAAATCCACATCTTAGTTCAGCTATATTTAAGGCAACACGAAGGGGGCTGTTATTTTAGTCCCTTTGGATTCATCTGCAAAATCACAGCAGCTTGTGCTGGCTTTCATCCAGCTTTGCTGCTGGCAAAACATGTCTCTTCAATCTCTTTGTACTCTCAGCTACATGACCAAAATCCTGTTTAGCCAGTTTTTCAAACTCTGTTCAAAGTGTTCAAAGTCTGTCCTTCCCTCTCACCAGCTTTTCTCTAAGAACTGTTTTAGGTTTTGTGGAGGCAAATATACAGAGCAGCTTGAATCTTCCTCTTCTTTCTGTTCAGTTTTTAATCTTGGTGTGGAATTGTTGAACATATTCCTTTAAATAAGGAATAACTCATTAGAGCTTTGCTGAAGAGACTGATCTGGTGGAATAGGCAATAAAGGTGGAGGGTGATGCTAATAGACTGGTTCTTGCAGTCGAAATGAGGCTGGTTGCAAGATGCAAACAGGTAATTAACAGTGTGCAACAGTGTGAAAGGAGAAGGTGAGCAGGGCAGGCAGGGCGTGTGAGCTTGGTGGGGGCAGTGTTAAGGTGGGGCAGCTTTGCCTGCTGAAGTGGGGGCGTTCTTGGAGGGCAGCATGAAGGTGAATGACAGCAGGTAAATAGCTGAGATGGTTTTTATTAGTGGAGTGAAGGAGATGGGGATGGAATTTATGAAATGACAGAGTTGTGGACAGGTTGTTCAACATGTGAGACAGAAAAACATAATGGAAATCTGGTGCTGGTCTTAACTTGTCCTTAGCTTGCTACATTTGGGTGGATGCCGGTTCAAGGCTGTCTTTTGAAATGCTGCCTGAAATCTGTGGTGCAAGAAAGGAGGCCGAAGATGGCTTTTGCTGGGCAGTGCTGAATTGCTTAACTGGCATGGCTTGTGCTGAACAATGTGGCTTTACAAACACATCTGCCCTCGCTGCTTAAACACGTTTGATACACGTGTTGTGTGTGCTATTGCCTGAAAGACTTGAGGGTCCAGTGTAATCTGTAGCAGCAAGAGCTGGTCCACAGCTATGCCTTTCATACTCAACCTTTGCAGAATTAGAAGACATCTCCTGTGGATGAAAGAAGCTACTTCAGGCAAATCTCAAATATCTGTTGTTCCTCTGGGGCTGTTTTGCCCAGCGCTCTGATCCTGGATAAATCTTCCCATTCACTCTGCTGCCTGCTCCTCTCCTCAGTTAACCCATGCCATAGTTAATCTGGCTTGGATAAGGAAGGATTGCTTATGTGTCCTGACTATTGTTCCCACAGTCCTTTTGCCCTCTTCCAGAGCAGTACACCCCAAAGTTTGAAACAGGCTGTTTTTAAAATAGAAGTTTTTAAATAAGCTCCCAGCAAAGCCTGCCAACCCTGTGGCAGTTTATCTAAGGCACTTTATGCTGCTGGCATCTGGTAAGAAAAGTAGAGAATTGTTTTGACATGTTGATTGTTCCATTGGAAAGGAGTTTGCAATGTTGAATGTTATCACTGACATTTAATAAATACGCAGTGCAAATACTTACACTCGGTAAAAATAAAAACAAATGCTGATCCTTGGGAGTTCTTTAAACTTTAGTACACTTGGAATTCTGGGCTTATCAGTGTCCTTATGCAATATTTTACTACTCTGGCATCTTCTCAGTACTGGCTTCTGAAAATATCTGTGTTGTCTTCTCAGCTGTAGGTTGTGTGGGAAACACCACCTGGAATAAATGTGAATATTTCAGTGCAGCAGTCTTGAGTTTTACTAACATGACTTACACCATTTGAGCTGAGCATTTCCTCCCTTGTACAAACGTTTTTCTCCTTTTGTTTTCTAACGATGAAGCCTTTTTGATCTACAGTTCTTATGTTTTATGTGTACAGCAGGAGGCTGCTTACTTTTGCTGCTTTCTTCAAATGGTGTGGGTTGGATTTCTCATATCTGATCAAAATAGCTCCTGACTGCACTCTTGGAATTGACTCTTGAGCATCTTCAGTAATACAGGGTACAAAGTTGAAGGTTTGGGGAGTGTTTTATTGCTGTTCATCAGTAAGATTCTGCTTCCTTTCAGCAAGAATCCCTGTGTACCCTCTGGATACTGATTTGTATCACCATTTCCAATCCCTTTTTACAAATATTTGCTCTTTACTCTGCCCATTAGTTAAAAAAGAAACTAATAAATTGCTGCCTTTAGTAAGAAGGCAATTCTCCTCATGTGTGTTATTGTGGTGAGAATATTTGTTGTTGGTCTGTGACTGTGGCCATCCACAGAACTACTTTTCTGAAGTGGTTCCTCTGGAGTCCACTGGAATTTTTTTCTTTTTCTGATGTTTACACATCAACTGAGGTATTTTGAACACTCTCAGATCTCAATTTTCTGACTTTAAATCATCTTTGAATAATAACTCACTTTAAAGCCTCGGGTTCTTCAAGACTTCAGCTGTGGTAGGAATACAACCTGCACTAGCAATTGGGAGGAAACAGGCTTTGTGAATCTGCAAGCTTGGGTTGGTTGATTTTTAGTTATTTTGTCTGTGTTTAGTGTGTTTGGGTTTTTTTGTGTGTTTTGGTAGTGTGCAGAGAATTGCATTATAAAGGTTTTTGTTTTGGGGAGATATTCACCTTTCTTATAGTTTCAAATATGTTCTCTGCTATTAAATAGCTTTACCTTATAGATATGTTTGTATCTATATCTGTAAATATATCTGCAAATTAAGCAACTTAACATGAGATGCTGAGCTGAGTGGCCCTCCTTACCCAGCTCTGCCCCTCAGTTCCCTATTTTGATGTGTAGTACCCACTACTACAGGATTCTGAACTCTAAATGGTAATGGAACACTGGGTAGCTGCCCAAGCCTAGAAAAGAGCCTGGGTTGGTTTGAGCAGTTATTTTGAAGTAAAGCCTGGGTAGTCATGACTCTGATTCTTCTAAATCATGTTCAATGCATGGTTTTTCCCTTGTGGAGCCTTACCTTTGGGCTGCAGGTGCTGCAGTACTTATTCACACTGTGAGCTCACACAGTGAGTAGCTGTGGGATCAGCTTGTTAGGACATCATCTTTCCTGAGCAGAGATTGTAATGATGTAAAGTGTCACATGTGTTATGATAAAGCAAACTAACTCTCTTTTCTCCCCAGGTTTACACAGCTTAAAAGACAACACAAAGATGTTGTCTGTCTCAAGTCAACTTGTAATCTGCTTTTGGGGGTGGTTGTTTTGGAGTTATAAGCTGTTGCTGAGAGCAGTGGGTGGCTACTGCTGCCTGATTGTAATTATTGCTTTGTTTGTGAGGTGATGCTTTCCTGGGAGGGAGTAGCATCAAGAGGGAGTCTTAGAATAATTATATTTGTCCCGTTGAAAGTTAGGTAACAAGCTACTGCTTACTGATATGATACATGTATGTACTATAATATGCTAGTTGACTTATTAGGAGCTAGGAATTTAACACTGGCATAGAGTAATAAAAGGCTGGAAACTGTTTTCTAGGGATGGGAAGTAACATTGTACAAGACAGCTGGAGCCCTTTCCTCTTGAGATTTAATCTGCTGGGGTTTAGCCATCCTAGACCTGGGAATAATTTTTTTTAGTCTAGTATTTGTAACACTTTACCAAGAACTTCATTAGTTTGGAGGCAGCTTGATTATAATTTCACTTTTGAATGTATTAGATCACTATTTGTTTGGCTTTTCTTAATATATTACTTTTTAAACCTGATGGGTAGTGGGTTTCTTTGGTTTTTTTTTGAAGTTAAAAAAATATTAAGGACATAATCAAAGTCAAAGGTGCTATAGATGAAGAAAAAGTATTGCAAAATCAGTATTGTGATTTATCTTCAAAGTTCTTTCAAATATTTAATAACTTAAATTATTGTTATTCAGATTTTGTACATTACCAGTATATGATCACTTTTCATATGAACTCATAATTTTACTGTATCTTTCTAATTAGCCTTTTTATTATATTCTGGGTGTTCTTGTTTTCTATTCCACAAATGCATGCCGTTTATTTGCTTACTTTTATCAGAAGCCCATGTCTTTTCTCCATCATGTTTTTTCAAAAACTTTTACAAAATGTTGAATTACTTTATCTCCTTAAAACAAAAGTGCTGAAGTAATGGCAAGTGCATGAAATTATCAGTCAATACAATGAAATTTTTCATTTTATTTTCCAGTTTAGTCAGCTGGTATCCAGTGATTTGAAAGTACTGGGAAGGAGCTCTTACACACTCTGCAGTGATGGCCAGTTACTCATCCGACAAGTTCTCCACCCAGAAACATCCAAGAAGGTACAAGATCAGAACTGGTGCAGAGAGGGAGGGGAGTCATACAATTCCACCCAGGGAACTAGAGTGTCCCAAGGCTGTTGAAGATGATCCTCTCCCTGCCTGAACCTTGAGTAGCTGAGTAGTTATTTTAGGCACTTGCTCTTGAAAGTCAGCCACACAACTTGGACTCCCAGAGGAGCCTAAGGAAGAGGAAAATTAGGAAAAACAGGATAGAGATAGAAGCAATACAAGTACTTTGAATTGCGTGTGTGGAGTGGAAACAAAGGTACAGATCAAACCTCAACAGAAGTAGTGGAGAACTATTGCTTTGCTTAGGCTTGTGTTAAACCAGTGTCTTGGGGAGGGTAAGCACACAGGTGGCCTGGCAGTGGTTCTCCATCTGCATTTATTCAGTGGGAAGCAGAGCTGCAGCTTGTTTGCTACTCCCACATGAAGCAGCAGTTCCTACTCCAGGTTCCTGGAGGGTTTAGAGCACCTGCCATGCACAAGGAAGAGAATCTTGCCTTTGTGCCAGGTGGTGGCTCTTGAGTTTGCTGGCGTAGCAGGGTCTGCAGGAGCCTCACAAGAATGAGAACTGTTGATGTGGAAGGAGCTGGCCAGCTGTAGGATTTTTTTCTGAAAGTTGCTGAAAGAGATTTTGTATTCTGTGACAAATATTTTGACAATATTTAGTTAGAACCAATCATGGTTCAGTACAAAGCTGCTTTTCAGTGTAGCCGCAAAAGATAAAGTCCAAAATGGGAATCAAACAGCAAAACCTAGATATCTTAAAATATTTTTTCCCCATCCTCTCCAGCTGTTTTGTCTGGGTCCCATGATTCTCAGAGGCTACTTGACTTTGTTCATATAGAGATACAGTTCTGCAGAGTTATGGAATTTGAACTGTGTTACAAAGGAACCAAACTGCTCCATCACCAACAAGCTGGTGACGTGGAACTGGTTTTTAAGAGTGTCTCATTCAGTTCAAAAGTATTAATTGAAATTTAAAGAGATAGTGTGTACAAAACAAACGTTTTTGTCTTCCTTGTAGAACTTCTTGTTGTCAGACTGCTTCTATTCCTTTTATGATCTGCGCAAAGAATTCCACACTTGCTACCCTAGTTCAGCCGCCGTGAAAGATCAGACTATCAAGACCATGGCAGAATGTATCCTTTTGCTGCAGCTTATATACCACTAGATATGTTGCATGATCCTGACTGGAAGGAGTTTAAAATAAAGCAAAACCAAAACCCAGACAGTACTCTACATCTAAATTCAAATTAGAAGGATTGCCGTGACCCATCTGAATGGGATTAAAATTCATTTATATTTAAAGTGATAGGAATTTACTCAGCTTTTTATTTTCCAACTGTTAACACTGAAGTTATGTAAACTCTCAATAGTTTTCAAACTGTTGTTTGTTAAAGTGAATATAAACCAGTTTATGAGCAGAGTAACATGTCTAATAGCCACATGTCCCCACTAAGACCAGTACATTTCATTACTAGTTCTGTGTTAATATCAGGAAAGCCTTATGACTTGTTTACAAAGGATTGTGCAAGTCTGTTATTTTCTATAATTACCTGTTTAGATCTAGGCCTAGGGACAGATGAAGCAGAGGAAGACTTTGGCGTGTGGCAAGTGAAGACCATGGTGGCTATCATTTTCAGCATGCTCTCAGAAGGTTGTAGTAAGTTAACTATTTATACTGAAGGTGGAAATCCTTCTTTCCTGAAAGAATTGGCAGTGGTGCTGTCATTCTTAAGTAATCTCTAACCCTGGTTATATTTAAACTTCCTGTTTTGTCACAGATCACGTATTTACTGAGCCTGAAACTGTGAAATACAAGTATGAAACAGGTCCTTGGTAAGTGCCCTTGTCACGGTTGTTTACAAGCAACGATGAGTCTTGTGTACAGCAAGGAAAGCTTGTGAATATTTCCCCATGGTCATGTGAACAGAGGTTGGCTCCTGAGAACAGCACAGTGTGCTCAGCAGTCACTCCAGTGCAGACAGACTGTGGCTGGCATGCTGGGTTCTGTACTTTAGTCTATCTCTTAAGTCACTGCAAGTTAAATGCTCTTTGTTCTCTTGCTTCTGTTTTGCATGGCAGTGAGGCTGGCTTATCTTACCCAGGGTGAAGAAATATTTGTGAACTTTCCCTAAGTCAACAGGGCTGATGGGCAGTGCACCCTACATGAACTGGGCTGTGTGATGCTTCCCAAAGTGGTTTTACATGCTGATTTGGGTGTTGGGTTTAGGGACGAAGGAACAGGATGGCTCATTCTTTACACATGTATTTCAGTGACCAGACTGAAATATCTTAGGCATAAGTAATTTGTGTTACTTGGATTGCTGGATCTTTCAAATAAAATTCATTCAGTTCCTCATTACTTCACATCAAGGCAGTTTTCCCATTTTTTTTTATTTAAGGAACTGCAATGTGGTGACAATATTGTGCATCTTAAGTGTTGTAGATATAAAGGAATTATCCACGTTATCTTCCTCTTCTTTATTGAAAGGAATAATGGAGATAGGAGAGTCTTAACAGAAAATATCCCCCCAATTTACAATTTAATTAGTTGCAATCTGAAGTTTGGTAAAATATTGGAAAACCTGGATTAAATGATTAAAGCTTACTTAGTCTTCTTTTTTCTTTCTGTGCAGTAGTAAATCTGAAACTGTGGACAGTGAGACAGTAATACGTGCCAGAGGTTTGCCTTGGCAGTCTTCAGACCAGGATATCGCTCGATTTTTCAAAGGACTCAACATTGCCAAGTAAGATAAGAAGGATTTGCCTTGCTTTATCACTTTGCCTTTAATAGCAAGTTCCTTTAATATTTGTTTAACACACATCCCCCACTTGCCCCACTGGCGTCCTCCAGTCTTTCCCCACTTGACCCCTTCCCATGCTATGGCTGTGACAGCTGAACAGGTTTACCAGCCTTAGGTGTGCAAGAAAAGGTTTTGAAATGTGTGAAGAAGAAAAGAGACTTATTAATTGAAAACCAATATACATTCATTTATTGCTAGTAGATAAAGGGAGAAACTCCTATTGCAATAATCAAAAGCCAAGACATGAAAAAAGCTTTATTTTTGTGCCAACTTATTATTCTTCTATACCTCCTAGACAGGACAGATTCAGAAACTTCCACCTACTGTTTGAAATAAATTTTCATATCACTTGTGTGTATACCTGTGAATAGATTTATGTGTATATGTATATATGAAGAGAGTGAGTTTATTTAGCATACCTGTCACTTAATATATATTCCAGATCTCAAACACTGAGAAAATACGATTTTTTTCATTTAGAGTGATGAGGAAATTCAAATGTGCATCTCTGAGATAATAGGAAGGATAAATTTGCATCTTTATGGAAGTCAAAAAAGTGGTGAACAACATGAGATCCATGATCTCAATTAAGCAGATTTTAAAGTATAATTGTGTTACAACAAAAAATTAAGTTGTGGATAATAGCAATTTCTTTTTCAATCTGTAATCTTAATGTTAGAGTCTGATTCCTTTATTATTCTTACACAATTATTTATTAAATGTATTAAAGATTCAGACTAGGCTTATATTTGTTGTCTTTACCTTCCAGAGGTGGTGTGGCCCTTTGTCTGAATTCTCAAGGAAGAAGAAATGGGGAGGCTTTGGTTCGGTTTGTCAATTCTGAACAGAGAGACCTTGCCCTGGAAAGGCATAAGCATCACATGGGTAGCAGATACATTGAGGTAAAAAAGTTGTGACTTGAAACAAATCTTTGGAGAGAAACTTCAGTATTTTAGACTATGTTCTCATTTCAAACCAAACTGCACTTCTGTTTTGTTCAAAGTACCAAAACACAGTTCTCTTGCATGTGAAAGAGTGTGTGTGGTTTGAAGCTGAACATTGTGATTTTCATGTGGATTTTCTTTGTTCTTTCTTTTCAAGGTTTACAAAGCCACTGGGGAAGAATTCTTAAAAATTGCAGGAGGTAAGTGATGCTGGAGTTCAGTGTGATTACTTAAGTACATAGGAATGTTGTTCTAGTTATTTTCTTTTTCCTTGACTAGAGGATGCAAATGGATAATGAAGTAGCTTTTCCTGTTTTGCCTTCCAAGAATATTTGACCCTGTCAAGTTCTGTTTTCACATGGTTGAAACTGGGCTGTGAGCATTTGAGCTGTGATGTTCACAGACAGGTCTTAGGAGGAAGAACCAGCCTTTGCTGTGGAAGCATCCATGTATCTTGTATAAATTTACACTAATCTCATAATTGCTCCAGTTTCATTACAATATGAAACACTTGCAAATTAAGAAGAAGTTTTCCCCTCACAAGATTGCTGAGAGTTAGTAGTGTCTTGGGTCTTGTCTGGGTTTGTTGCTGGCTATTCACCTCCTGTATTGTTCCATAATGCTTTGCTGCTGCTGTATCCTCTGGAATTGAGTGCCCAGCACTGACCATCTGTTCTTGGCTGACCATGTGCTGTTACCTCTCTACCAGGCACCTCCAATGAAGTGGCCCAGTTCTTATCCAAGGAGAATCAGGTTATCATCCGGATGAGAGGCCTTCCATTCACTGCTACTCAGGAAGATGTCTTGGGCTTCCTGGGGCCCGAGTGCCCAGTCACAGGAGGGAAAGAGGGACTTCTCTTTGTCAAATACCCAGATGGCAGGCCCACAGGAGATGCATTTGTGTTGTTTTCCTGTGAAGAATATGCACAGAATGCACTTAAGAAGCACAAAGAAATACTTGGAAAACGTTACATTGAACTCTTCAGGAGCACAGCAGCAGAGGTCCAACAGGTTGTAACTATTGGTTGTGAGACTCAAAACTTAACAGTTGAAACATTTCTTCTAACACTTGCAAATATGTTGTAGACAACCATGAACGTTTATTATATGAAAAATGTCAAGAAAGGCCAATACATGTTTCCTAGTGGACATGGAAAATTTTGCAGCACTGGTTTTGCTTTGTTTGTTTCTTTGGGGGATGTTTGTTTCAGGGATTTTTTTTTTTTAGCAGCCACTGTTTGGGTAATTTTTTTACCATCCCTCAGACCATAAAGTAAAAATCAATGCATATTTTTCTTCTCCTCATAAGTTGACTGAAATAACAAAAATAATTCTAAAAATATAGTAGATTGATAGTATTGTAGAAATTCTTCTTGACAATCTGTAGTATTGTCTTTAAATGCTAGTCTCCATGTACAGAATTTCTAATATTAAATCCAAATCTGGATGCATGAAATGAGCAACTGCTTTTTTGGAAGCTATGAATTAAGAGGATGTTTCTGATTTTTTGGTGAAAGAAAGTGAATATTTTTTTTCAGAGGTAATATATTTCCTTTTTTCCCTATCCTTCACCAGTTCCTACCATTACCTTCTTAAACTGGTAAAACTGTTTTATTTTGTCACCAGCAGCTTCCCCCTGTGAAATACATCACATTGTATTTCTTTTCCTGACAGAATATTTTTAGATTGGTGGCTCCAGAGGGAGCCACTCTTAGATTTGGTTTGGTCTTTGCATAACCACTGGCTATAAAAATGTATTACAGTTACTGTGCAACCTGTGTGACAGGTGAAGCCTTTCTGTAGAAGGGATTGGGCAAGGGAAAGAATATGTACACTTGTAGACCCCTTGCTATTGCTGTGATATGGATATTACAACAGCCAAGAATCTCTGCTGTGAAGATTGGGAAATGGCATTTCCCCCTCTTCCCCCATTCTCTGCTGAGAGAGAATGAAGGAAAATCCTCTAAGGAACAAAACCACTCTGTCACAGTGACCAAGTCTCTGCTCCCACTTATTTTAGGGAGACCTGGGTATAACTTATATTCTATCAATATGTCATTACTTCTTTCTCTGTGACAGCTGTCTAGGCTGACACCCCAACTTTTTTGGGAAAGAAATTATTTCTTAGGAAATTACAGGGTACTTGATTGAGTAATTACAAGAGGTAAAGCCAGCTCTCATTTACTTAGTACAAACTGAGAGATTTCTGGCCTTAAATGCATTACAAGGAGATTTTTGAAACAAACTCCCTAAGCTACTTCTAACAAAACTAAAGCTTTGTAACCTGTTTTTTGGTACTTCTTTTGGTAGAATATATTTATTTGTGATAATCATTACAAAAAAGTTTTTCAGCAGTAAGCCCTAACATGTGTCGTATGTTCCCTTTGTCATTTGGAAGTGAGTCAAGAGAAAATGTTGAGATCAAAGTCTCCTATATTCTTATCTTTCATTTTTTCCTTAGAAACTCTGTACTTGGAGATGAGCACTGGGGTTAAACAAATAAGCACCCTCACTTAACCAATCAGGTTTTAGATTAAATTAGAATTAGTGCTTTTACTTACTAGCTCTTTCACGTCTCAGTTCTTTAAAATTACTGTTTCTAATTTACCCTGATTTAACTAAGAACTGTATGTGGCAATACTGGTTTATTAGCACAGGTATGATTTCAGATGTTCCTTTTTGAGATATTATAAACAGTAATTGGCTTTTAACTTTTTTTTTTACGTTGACATGAGAAAAGTCTGTTATTGGGGTCTAGCAAATTAAATTTGTTAGCTTTCCTCTCTCATTTTCTGAGTTTGAAACTTTCAAATGCCCAACAGGAATCTAACCCCAATAATTTGGTGTAAGAACTGTTTTTTTCTCTGCAGTTGGAAATAGTATTGTGAGGACTGCTCTGTGCTCAGACAGATGATTGTAAATCTGCATTGCTGTGGTTTTTTTGCCAACAGGTACTTAATCGATACATGTCAACACCTCTTATTCCAACTCTTCCAACTCCCATCATTCCAGTCATCCCCCCACCATACACCATTGCCACGGGCAGCATCCGCGACTGTGTCCGCCTCAGAGGTCTTCCTTACACTGCTGGCATTGATGACATCTTGGAATTCATGGGAGATGCCACAGGGGATATCAAGCCCCATGGAGTTCACATGGTCCTTAATCAGCAGGTAAGAGCATTTGCATGGGAGGAGTAACTTTGCAGTGATTGAACAGGTTAGAAGTCAGGGCAGCTTACCTGATCTTGGCTTTGGTCTTCTCCAGCCTTGGGAAAGTACAGCCTTCTCTTTGTCTGTCTTTGCCTCATTTCTCTTCCCCTTTTACATACACCTGTGCTTTTCTCTCTCTGTATGTATGTATGCATCAGCCTGGGGAAGATGAAGCTTGTTCTTTGAATGATAACCTTTATACTGATGTGATCGTAGAGATTTATTTTCCCTATTGTCTTGTGTTAAAAACAAGTTCTCAATGACAGAAATACTGAGGTATTAAAGAAAATATGAGAAATCTACTCTATTTGTTTGGGGGCGGGGTGTGTTGTATTTTTTTTTTGGTTAAGGAAGTGTTTTATGTTTTACACAAGCAGGTATATCTGTCAGACTGCAGAAAATCATACCTGGAAATTAACTTCCAAAATGTAAAGCTATGGACTTTACTAAATGATGGACTAGTAAAATGGACTTTACTAAAGCTTTACGAAAGCTTTAGTAAAGCTATGGACTTTACTAAATGATCTGGAACTTCATGCTGTTGTGCTATTACCTCAAAAATAGTTGTAGGGAAGGCAAAGCCAGGATCTTCCTAGAGCTTCACAGCAAAAGAATAAGAGACAGTGTGAATAAACTACATCTTAAAAAAAAAAAAAAAAAAAAGTTCCAGTTGGGTGAAAAGGGAAAACATAAAACCACAATGAGAAATTAGCTAAGCATCTGAACAGGTTCCCAGAGGTAATATGGAATCTCCATCCCTGGAGATGCTCACATTTCAAGTGGAGAAGGTCATGAGTGGCCTGGTGTAAATTGAAAGTTAGTCCTGCTTTGAACAGCTTTTGGATGAGAGACCTCCCAATTTTTTTCCATGCTACATGATTCTGTTTCTTTCTGCAGAGGACTGAAGTAGCATTGTGTTAACTGGGCACTTGTTGCAGGAGGCTTGATATGTCTGCTCCTAAACAGAATTGTTGTGAGTCACTCATGCCAGAGAAGGAATAATGATAGGCTTTCAGTAGATGTTTGATCTTAGTCCTTTCTGCATTTCTTGTGATCTGGGTGATTTAATAACAGATTGCTATCTACAATTATTTCCCCGCCTCCCCTAGGGACGACCGTCAGGCGATGCTTTTATCCAAATGAAATCTGCTGACAAAGCCTTTATGGTGGCTCAAAAATGTCACAAAAAAATGATGAAGGACCGTTATGTGGAAGTATTCCAGTGTTCTGGAGAGGAGATGAACTTTGTTTTAATGGGTGGCACTTTAAATCGTAGTGGCTTATCCCCACCGCCATGTAAGTTACCATGTAAGTCTCCAATTCTTCTGCTCTCTGCTGCTAAAGGCTGACATGTGGTAGGTGCTGAAGCTTTGTGGCCTTTCACCTTTTGACTCGGGTTTTGCCATGATCAATAATCATCCATCTGTGTACATGCTAAGATTGGAATTGTTCCCTTTGGGCAATAATGGGACTGATCAGAGGCATTTTTATTGTATTTTCGGTGATGAGTAGAGGGCAGCAAGGCCTTGCCAGTGAAATCGTTGCACACTTTGCTTTTTTATGGGTGTACTGTTCTTCTGAGCTCTGCAGTAGACTTGCCTGTAGTGGAACCTACTTGGAATGAGAGGGATTTTTAAAATGGGGAGAAGTTCTATATTCCAGCTGCTGATGAGTGTTCTTGCTGTCTTGCCTCAGAGCATTGAGAAGGTACTCTTTGGGCTTATTTTTGAAGGAAAACATCCGCTGGGATGATATACTAACCAACCATAGAGTGGTGAAGTTGGATGGATTTAAATTTTTTTTTATTTTAAGATTACAGTGAACCTTACTGAGAAACGATAATGGAATTTTACTGCACTGTTCTAATCAGTCTCACTACCAAATCACAAAGCAGATAATGATGTGTATTTGCAAAATAGTAAAAAGCTGCCAAATATAGTATATAAAACAAATTTGACTGCACACCAAGTCAAGTTTATTGTTCCTGTACAAATTAGGTATTTGTTCATCAAAATATGTCAGTCTAGTGATGTAGTGGGGTATTCTCCCTTCCATTTGCTATATCCTAAAAATATAGTTTGAAGTCATAGGAAACTTATACATGTCTCATGGTCAGCAGGTATGGATGCCTATGTGCAGCCACTATTATGGTGCATTTGTCCCACAGAGTACAACTTCTGTTAGAAAACACCAGGGTGTGTTGGTGTGCACGCCTGCTTTCTCTATGCACATGGCTTTATGCTTTCTTTTAATAACTCTGAAGTTCCCTGCTTTCCATTTACATATAGACAAGGCTGCTCAGCTCTAGGAGTTGTGAACTTTTAGGAATTACTCATTCCAAATGCCCCAGTTGTTATTCCTGGTGATGTAGCAAAGGTCTCCAGGGGAGAGGCTAGAGAGCAGTCTTTGCTCAAGTGTTCATCAGTCATGCCCAGATGGTTTTAATTACGTTGCTGTAGGAGAGGAATTACTCATCCGAGAGCTCTCCATTCTGATTGCGTTTTGTTGCTGTGTCCTGGTTTGGTTTTAGGTCTTTCTCCACCAGCTTATGCTGCTTTCCAAACAGCGGCTGTGATCCCAGCGGAGGCAGCAGCCCTTTACCAGCCACAAGCCCTCCTGCCAACCACCAGGACACCCCAGGCCTCTGCAGCTGCTCCCCCAACTGTTACCTATTACCCAGCCCAGGCTGCTCAGCTCTACATGAACTACACAGCTTACTATCCCAGGTAACCCCGAGATGTCACTGCTTCTCTTCTTGACCTTTCATCCCAGTGCAGCAGGCAACTCTGTGGACACCTGTGAACTGCTCTGAAATTTGTACTTCTAGGGTAGGTAATCCTGGGAACTTAATGTTCAGCAACAGAGGCAGAAACCATTTTAACTGTTTCTCTGTGACCAAAGGGGCTTCATCTCCTTTGTAGATTCTGCTTGAATCTCATGGTAATATTGGCCTATTATTTCACAGGGTTTTTTTGCACTGGGGCAATGTCAAGGCAGTTATTATTGGCCAAAAGAGAAGCTGTGTCAATATACACCTCTACCCTTACCTCTTAGTTTGTTCTTTTACTTACAGCACTGTTTCCTTCATGCAGAAAGACTCATCCTAGGTGTGTACTAGGTTTGATTTTGTATATCAGTGAGACCAAAGAACATTTTTACATGTGAAAGCAGATCTTCACCTTTTCCTTTCCCACAGATGTTATCAGTGTGAATCACAGAAGTCTGGTACAAGGATTGTGGGGAAATAACTTGTTCACTGATAGCTCCTAGGCTTGTGACACTTGCTACCTTGAATATCTGGTAATTTGCTAGATGGGCCTTGACCAGAGATGGAGATACTAATTACTCACTATTTTGTGGCTCAGAAATGCCAGATTTGGGTGTTTTCCTCCTTTTCATTCTATGGCACACTCCTCCCCTTTCTTTCTTTGTGTTTTTATTAATGATCTTAAAACAAGACATCTGCAGCTACTTTATACTCCCCTGTGAAATAACAAATGCCATTCCTTATGTCTTTAGGTACAAATATTAGCTATTTTCCCTTCCCTCCCTTCTCTAAAAATAGATTATGAGATGCTGAAGAGAAATTAAGTCCACAAAACAATCCACATCAGGACTGTTTGTTTTTCTGTGGTATTTGGATTGTTTTCAAATCTAAATTTTTAGTTTCATCTTTGCCTGTTCTGAGTAGCAGAACCAAAAGTTATTGCTTTTTGTAACAATTTTGCTCCCTCTCTCTCTTTCAGTCCTCCAGTATCTCCTACCACAGTGGGGTACCTTGCAGCTCCTCCAGGAGCTGTGGCAGCTGCTGCCACTGCCACCCACACTCCGATCCTGCCCCAGCCTGGAGCCTTAGTCCGGATGCAGGGCTTGCCATATAACACAGGAATGAAGGAGATACTCAGTTTCTTCCAGGGGTACCAGGTTAGTATGCAGCTCTCTCCTTGAGATCATATTTGGACCTCTGAGTATTGATCAGTGGAGGTCAAATAGAGGCAGTCCTTTTGGAAACTGCCAAACAAGTGTGCAAGCTGCATGTTGTATCTTTAACTGGCAGACTGGAGTGTAACACACGATTTGCCTTACTTCCTATCAAATAAATCCTGATTTGGAAGCAGTGATTTGGTGTCTGGGCTTGGGGTATGAGTTTGAAAATCTCAGAGCCCACTGTGAGTGCAGCTGCAAAGGAGCTGCCACAGCAAAGTGGGGGCTGCCAAAAGTTTTCAGTCTTGGCCATTTGATGGTGGAGCCTTTTGGTGGGGTCAGTGTTTGACCTTCAATATTTAAAGTTTGCAGATTTCTCATACAGAGAGCTGTGAGCTGGGTGTGGTGACTTGCAAGAGGAGAGACACAGATGTCTTGGTCAAACACTGTTTCAAGTGCTAATTATTTTGGTTACAGGCAGGAACATCTTTCATTAAAGCTGTATTACATTCCAAACTAAAGGAAATCTGTATTATCCATGCTGTCCATATCAAATATATAGCAAATATACTATAGGCAATGTCAGTCTCTATGGACTGATGGAATGCTCTCAGGTGAGCAAAGAGAACCTTAGCTTCTTGATAAGTTTAAAAAAAAAAAAAAAAAAAAAGCATCAGCTACAAACACTGTCTTCCAGCAGCCCATATTTGAATTCGTGGAATGCTTCTTTCCATGTCTTCTGCTTTTTGTCTCAGGATACTGTACCTATATCCATGATTTGTCATGACATGTTTGCTAAAAGGAAAGGTAATTGAATATGATATGTTCTGGTGAGTATTTAACTCCTGTGGGGAACAGCACTTACACAGCTACCCACTCTGCCCTTTGGAGTAGTACTTGGAAGTTCTGACCTAAAATCCTCTTTGTGGCTCTCAAACCACTGCAAGTGAACAAGTGATTTGTGTCAAAAGGCAACAATTTTTGCACGTTTATCCTTCAGCATTCTGGAATAACAGTGATCTTGCTAGAGTTAATACCAAACATTCAGGCATGGTATGGTGTATTTTTAATTTTTTTTTTTTTTACCTTAAGATTCTTATAGGACAATGAGCTTTAATTTGTTGAGCCAGATGCCTGGTATACAAATGAATGTAGACTGAAAACAGATGCTTAAATGTTCCAAGTTTTGAGTATTTGGAAGATGCAGTGCTCTACCTGTAGTGTCTTCTTTTTGAACGTTACATTTATGTTTTGAAAGAGTTTTGCATAATCAGTTTTTCAGTGGAAAAAGATTGTCACATAAAAAGTGTGCTGAATTTTGACAAACTGTAAAAAGAAACTGAATACTGTTGCATTTTAGGGCTTTTTCTTCTACAGTTATTTCCAGAGTTCAAACCAAGTTCAGTTATTTGTGGCTTTCATGATGCCCAGACAAGTAATAATCATTCATCCTATTGTTTGGCCATCAATATTTTGTCTTTCAGTTGTTTTCTACTGGCTGGGGTTTTTGATATATAAGATGGTGGATGTATTAAAACTTTAAGTGTAGAAGCTTATTTGCTAAATTGAAATTCAGCTAGAAGTGTAACTGCACCTCTGAAAAATGTGGCCTGAACCTGTCCATGCATGGAACAGGTCAATGGCCACCTCTAGCATCTCTGCCTTTCAGTAAATCTTAAGTTTAGTGAATCTGGACTTTGTGTCTCATGCTCAGTTTGTCCTTCTCCTCATTTCTGCATTTGGAGAGCAGTTCCTGGTGTTTGTATTGCACAATTAAATGGTTCAATGAACAGAAATTTTGCCACAAGGTGAAACCTATATTCTGCTGCAACCTCCTGTGATCATCAGTTACTGTTATTAAATTGGTCAGCTCTTTAATTCCTTTGGAAGATGTTGTCCAAATGAGATCAGGTTCAAAATCTTGTAAAGAAACCAGGAATTCTTATGAATTGTTCTTGGAATCCTGCATGTGGTAATGCTAGTTTTATACTCATTCCTTTAGGGGAAAAAGAGATGGTGACTTACTGTAATGGGACAATATTACATCTCTGGAGCATTAACTGACTTTTTTTTGTTTTGTTTTCTCCTCCCCTTTCTTCACATTGTTTTCTCATTTTCTGTTGCTACCCAAGGATTTATTGCACGATGTTCCTGCTCGTTCATAAAGTGAGCCCTTAATAATCATCAGTGGTTTGGGCATGGTTTTAATCTCTGTACAACTAATTGATGTTGGTATTCAATGGACTTCAGTGTTGGTATTCTGGGAACCAGATTGGAGATGCTGAGATTGAAGGGTGATTTTTGTCTTTGTGTGTCCTTGTCTGCAAGGAACAGGGTTTAAGTTTTACTTCTTGCTTTATTCTCTGGATTTTTCCTTCAGGCTTCATGGCATCTGTATATTGCATGTGTGCACATGTTGCTACTTAAGTGAAAGCACTTTTCATTCCAGACCTGCCTCTTAAGAGATAGACTTTGCCTATCATGGGCTTCAACAAGCTGGTCTCAACATCAGTACATGCTTCTAAAAACAAATAATTTAAAAGTCTGCTGATCAGTGTTATAATTTTCATTTAATTTTATTAGCATTAGCCTCTTGTTTACTGTTTCAGCAGCTCAAATTCTTCTTGTAGTTCTGTTTTCTTGTTTTTATTGGTGAAAATTCTTTCCAGCTTGCATGTATTTATTGTAACTTGGATTGAGCAATTGAAAAATTTGGGAAGAATTTTAATAGTAAATCAGGAAGATGACAATTTCCCTCATCACCTTTCTGTATAATATTGTAGTGTACTGTAATCCTCAAAAGAGCTAATATTAGTACTTGCTGATTCAGTAACTCACATTAAATTGCTTTTTAGTTGTACTGTAAAGCAATAAGGCCATTGATTTGAGTCCAAATATACACTGGATACATAGCTAAGGGATAACTAAGAAAAAAACAATCAGCAAACCCCAATATAAACAAAACAACAAAACTCTTGCTGTGTGCCATTCACCAGCTGCTCAGCAGATCCTGTTCTCTGGGCATTGTGTTCAAGTAAGGGATCCATGGATGGGATTGTGAGGAGACTCCTCAGGAATTTGGAAAATAACTCACATTTCATATTGTGGGGTAAAATTTGAGGAAGAAGTGGTGCAAATAATGTTACTTTAGGCCATCACTCTGTACAGCTATAGAAGCAGTGAGAGAACTCTAGTAAATAATGGATGAACAGGGGTACTAGTTGTGATGGATTTATGCAAAGTTGCATAGCAGAACAAATCACTAAAGTATTTTTACTTTTCTTTATTTAGTGGCTAAATACTTAATGGGTTTTACCATTTAGCCACTAAATGAACCAATGCAAAATATTTTATTCTCCAAATACTGTCTCTTTCTGGGGTTGGGGTTTTCTTTCAGTTTTTTTGTTGTTGTTTTGGTTTGGTTGTTTGTTTGGTTTGGGGCTTATGTGTGTGTGAGATGGGTTTTGTTGGTGTATGGTTTTTTAAAAATTTTTTTATGAGAATGCAAATAGTGACAGGGTTTCATCACAAGAACTGTGAGGTTAATGTAAAAGCAGATGCAGTTTTACTGTGCCCATGGTCTTGGCTGACCAAAACTAGTTCACAGCTGTTGTCTTGGCTAGGATTCAGCCTCCTTTTAGTAGTACTTGCCCAGTTTCTTGGAGGTTGGCATGAATGTGTAGTGAACTCATGCCTGCCTGAAAAAGACCCTGTGGATTAGTTCTTAGAAAGCAGAGGTAGCTATTTAGGTAGGTTGTGTGTAAGTATAGAAATAAGAAAAACTAGAAGGTGACTAAGATTTAGGGACCGTGGTCACCATCTGAACTTTCTTTAAAGCTCTCTGAATTTTCTGAGAAAGGCTGGGATGGAAATGTAAGGACTTCTTTCTGTACATGCTTCTACATAAGAAAAGCTTAAAATGAATAGAGTTCTTTAAACCTGTACTGGGCTTAACTGTCTTTCATCTGTAGCTATATAGAGCTTTTTCAGTATATTAATCCTCCAAGGCTTCAGAGACCCAGAATTTAAGGCTTGCTAGCAGAGTGGAGGAGGGTGACTTGTGGTTAAAACAGTAATAAGGAAGTGAAGGGAAGTGGATGGATGGCTAAATTCCAAGGGCACTAACGACATTTCTCTGTTGTATCAGGACAACAGACTTCATTGTTACTGACTTTTTAGGGATTAGCAGTTTTTTTTCTCTGAAATGTGTGCTTAAACAAAGAAGTATTCTCTATTTCCTTTGGGTTCTTTTTGAAATCTGATTCTCTGTAGTCTGAGAGAGGGATACCCCATCATCTGTGTGCCAGTCCTAGGCATGGCACCCTCTGACCAGGGAAGGGAAAGGGGAAATGGTAGAGGAAGAGTTCCCACTTACTGGGATTGGAAGTCATCTGGCAACACAGCCACTGTTCCATGCTCACCCCCACACTCTCAGAATAGAGCACGCTGCTTGTTTTGCTTTATTTCTAAATTTATCTCCCACCTGGGAATGTTGCCTGTGTAGAGAAAGCATCCATGAGACTGAGACGAGTAAATTAGTGGTTACAGTTCCTGTCTGTTGCCTCCCACGCTTGAAGCAAGAGACTGAAGTGGCACCCTCTGTATTTTTGGAGCAGGCATTACCTGTTTCAGTCTCTGATACACAAAATATTCAGGTGATACCTCTTCCACAGAGCATTCAGGTGTTTGTGGGTGTTTGTATTGGCAGTCTTATGGTACAATTGATGTACTTCTAGGGGCAAAGCCAGTTCAGGGTATTTCTCCTGACTCTTGTGCTAAAGCTTGCAGTTACTTACCATCAAATCGGATTCTATATTCCAGGATTAGTCTAGCTAGGCTTTTTTCCAGAGTCTCAGAGTTCTCCATGGGAACTGTTCTGCAATAAAGTTTACAGGTAGTTTAGGCGAGAATTGCAGCTGCCTTCCTGAAGTGGCCATTTTGCCTATGATGTTTTCTATTATTTGCTCCTGTTTTTTTTTCCAGTTGGAGTGTCTCTAAATATACTTTCCAGTTTCAATGCTGGGGCTTTTTTTTTTAGCAGTGGGTTATTTTGTCTAGATTGCTTTGTATGTGCTGTTTTTAGACTGAGCTTTGAATATTCACTGTAGGAACTGCAAAAATGAAATGGAAATCAATGATTTACTGGTTAGTGACCTGGTTAAATCTGTGCGCAGTCTGTGAGGGGAAGGCAGTCCCATATTTCTCTCAGCAAGAGAAGACCAAAGAAATAAAGTAGGTTGAGGAAAAATAAAATTCGAGGAGAAAGTATAGTCTATTACCTCTTTGTTAACCAGTGTACCCTTGGTTTGGTCATATGTGGTTGGATGTTCTTGTTTTGTTCTTATGGGTTCTGAAATGCAGACAGAAGCAGAAAGATTCACATTCACATGCTTACTCAGGCAAGGTAGGGTAGTTTTAATTTTATTCAAAGAATTTACTGTTCTACAGCTTCTGTTTTAATTGACTGCAATCTCTTACCTATCCTTGTGATTAGAAGCTAATTCTCTTTCTGGGTCTTTTGATGAATTTACTTTTCTTCTTTCTTGCTTGCTTTCTTTAGGTCTTTGCCTAAGCTTTGACAACTTTGACATTTCTTACAGGATATTTTCCTAACTTTCATATTTTCCACGTTTCCACATTGTTTATTCCATTTCAAGTATAACTTATGAAATACTGTCCCTTACAAGAGTAAGACTGTAGAACTTTGCCTACTGTACATCTACTGATAATCTAAAGTATGTACTATCTTGAGACATTCCTTCCAAAGAGTAAACTTACATTTTGTAGATTTGTTTCAAGGGCAGGTCTGGGAACTGATAAATCTAATATTTGCACGGTCTGGTTGCCCTGGCAGACACTATCTAGAAAATACTTCTTTTGTTTGTCTTTTACTTAATGGCATGGGTTTAGATGTGAAGGTGGTTAGAATTCAGTAGTGAAATTCTGGGGGGTTCTTTTCTTTTACGTTCTCTGGGCTCTTGGTTATTGTTTTCTGTGAAAGATGTATACTGTGATGGTTGGTGTTTTTCTTTTCAACTTCCCTCTGGATGGATACATGTCCTGTATGCCCAAATATAATATCCTTTTCTCCCTAAGCTGGCAGGAGACGTTTTGTATTATGGAAACATCAAAGGAAAGGCAGCGTAGTGCATCTACATTGTGTGCATTTGGCAATCATCTGAAGGGTTAGTGCAAAACCATTAGTGTTAGTCCATCTGGGGGGAGACAGGAAATTCTTCTTGCCACTGAAAAGTTATTCTACAACTGAGGTTAAACACTCTTCTTTTCTGGGTTATAGGAGCCACTCAAGTAGTCTTTGCAGCATGTGTAAGAATGCTCAGTCCCTTTCCAGGATATGTGATTTGGAAAGATGATGTGCTAAGAACAATGTTTCATATTCTCCAAGATACGTTTTCTGACTATACATGTCATATTTGTACCAGGCCAATAGTATGAGTGGTTACTGTTCAGATGGTGTGACTGTTCTGCACAGTCACTATTTTTATTTTAATATACTACTTCTACAAATCTATCATGATGCAGTTACACTGTAGTTTATTTCATTTTCCAGTGTAGAAATACACTACACTAGCATAAATGCTATTTTACCTTGTGAATGCATTCATGCTGGGGCATTGATTTTCTTTCATTACATTGGTGTAGTCCATGGAATACAAGAATTATATGCAGGTCAAGTTTGTCACTCTACCCTAGAGAAGCTGCACTTTATTTCCATGAGTGCATTAAAGATCTGAATGAGATCCATACAATAATTCTGATCCCTCACGTCAGTGTGCAGGCTGGGAGATGCTCATCTGTCCCAGTGATAGACATTACTGGGTTCATGATTGTGCTTATGAAAATGTAAGAGTTTGATTACCTGCTGCTGCCATCTCATGAGTAGAAGGAAAAAAGGACCACTCCATGGTCTGAGCTATTTCCCTCCCTTGATAATAAGGAGCAGTTCAAATACACAGTTTAGAGTATTCCCCACAAACATTTACTTTATTTCTACCACCAGTAATACAAATAATGTACTTTTTATCTTACATAAAAATAGTTTCTGTCCAATTCAGTGTCTCCTGCCAGTTGTTACAGCTGATGCTCTTAATTGTGGTTGCAAATGATGGTCTGTGTGGCTTGCTGTGCCAGACTGTTCCTTCTCTTGCTGATTGTCCCATGTCACACTTGTACTGTAGTATGCACCTGATGACTACAATGGCCTAATTCAGCTGAGCGATCAAGCCAGGAGTGTGTTACAAGCACCGAAAGAGTGGGTCTGTTTGTAACTCTTTGTAACTTCTGAAGAAGGTAAGATGTGACTGGCAGAGCCTGGCTCTCCAGAGGTGAATGGGAAGGGAAAGAAGGGCTTGGTGCTACAGATATCTTTGCTTGTGGCTTTTCCCCCCTAGCAGCTTGCATTGGGATCCTGGTGTTAGTCTTTCTGCTTCAAAAATCAACTAACCTGAGGAAATGGGCCGACTGATCTGTAGCTGTAGTGATGGGGGGCAGTGGTGGAGGTCCTGTGATTGCCTGGTCCTGCTCAGATGGTGTGTTCAACTTGCAGAAGACTTTGTTAATTGCTTACATTTCATGTGAACCTTTCAGTCCAATATTTTCCTTTTAGTAGAGTGGTAGAAGATGTTTTTGTCCCCCGATATTGCTAGGAAGCACACACAAATGCATATGCAAAGACCCCCAGACCTCTGGCTGTGTCTTTTCTGTACCATATAACTGGTTAGAGATTAATGTCTCTCTTGATCTCTCTAATGCAATGGGAACTAGTACATTCATTTTTTCAGAAGAGGTTTTTTGGGTATAGTGACTTTCTAATGCAACTAGCTAGATTGTTACAGTGAACTTTCCTGCATTTTTGGCACATACATGTAATTCTTAGAGAAATTTTGTTATGGCCTATGTGGAGTACATGATGCCACAGTACTGCTGTATTTCATTCAAAATGCTATGGATTAGTTAGTACATTTTCTTTTTCCTTAAAATAAAAACAGAACAACCTTTCAGTTTAAAAATGGCAGTCACATACTGTGCCTTGAGATAATTACTTTCACAGACAAATGTACTTTCACTAACAACTATCAACTCAGTTGTTTTCAAATTAGTTGTTTTCTTATGTTGGATCTGTAGGGAGCAGATTTACTGCATGGTCTGGTGATTAACTGGGAAACCAGATCAGAAATTGGTTTCCACTGAGTATGACATGGAAACAGTTTTTGACAAATTCATGGAGTAGCTCAGTCTGAATTCAAGTGGTACAAAGTAGTATTATGCAGGTACCATGCTTATAGAATAATAAAAAATTCCAGGAAAAAGATTTGTGTGAATCTGAAACTAATTTTAAAACAAACATTTACATACAAACATGAATACATATCATATTACACAAATACATATGAAAATTGATTTGTCTAGAAATACCTGTAAATAAGAACTTAAACCTAGTATGTGTTAAAATGAAACCGAAGGGGTTCATTTAGTTCTTTTAATTGAGTTGCTTGCAGAATGTGTAGACTTCTCTGCTAACTCTGTGCAACTTTTATAGCATGAATTTCCAGATCCTTACATTGGTATTACACCAATACTGCTATTTAAACTATGTTTTTAAAGCTCTCCTCTGTCCTCAGAGGTCTACGTGTGTTTTCAGCTGACTCTGAACTGAAGTATTAAATTTCTGTTCTGGACTGATGGTAAATGAGTTGATCCCATATGGATTAACAGCAGAGAGCTGGTTAAGGGCAGAGCACCTTTTAGCTCAAATTTTCAGCTTTGTGTACCCAAGCTGTGTGCAGCTTTCTCTTTGAGAGAGGGTTACTCCAAAATAAACCAAGATTGCTTTCAAACTAGAAGTGGGCTTTAGACATGATGGTTTTTATCTGGTTTTGGATTTCTTTCTGCATGCTATTTTGTGACTAACTTTAGTTTTCTGAGAAGAAATGATGGAAAGTTTGTACTAACTGTCTTATGCATGCTTTTGGTTTCTAAAGTGTACTGTTGCTTATGTTTTAAGAATATTTTTACTGCCTGCTCAGTGTTTGGGTGAGTGAAGCTCTGGCATGCATTTGCTTTATTTATGTATGTTTGAATGTAAAGCTGATATATGATATGATGTATGAATTAAATCCTATTGGTGGTAATTGAGAAGTGTGCTACTGTAGTATATCAGACACACATAAATTCTACAGAAATGAAACACTTATATTTTAACCTTTTATAAACTCAAGAGGACATATGTCACATGAACTTAACTTGAATTAGGCTAATATTCATTAAACTGGTTGGTTTTCCTGCATAGTTTTGTCTGACACTGTTTTCCAAAAAAACTAACCTTGTATGCTGAGCTTTTGATCCTTCAGTCTCTGGTTTTGAATCTTCACTGAGATTCATTTCTATCCAACAACCAGGAGTTCCAAACATACCCTGGGAGAATTTCCTGCATCTTATGGAAAATGGATGGGGTACAACAGGGCTGACAATGATGTCTGCTTTGAACTCAGCAATTTGGAAGTGTCTTTTAAGACTTCATGAGGGCAAATGCCCTCCAAAGTAAATCAAATTGAATGACTAAATAATCTCATCTGCTAATCTGCTTTTTCTTAGCCCTGTTAAATTACAATAAATATTTATTTAATAAAGTTGGACTGCACCAAATTTTACTTAATTTTTCTGAAAAATCTTCTTTGCACTGTATACCTGTATTGAGTTCAGCTCATTCTCCCAACACAGAACTCATACAGTTCTTTTATTTTTTGCAAGTGTGTTGGGGGTTTTTTTAACTTCGTGTGTGAGTATTGACACGCCTTATTAGCCTTTGTCACTTGGCCAGTAGTCCACATAGCAGAAGAACTATTCATGCCTGGATTTCTTGCTCCATTCACCTCCTATTAACATCTAACCCTCTCCTTTTATCAACCTTTAATCTCACTTGCTTCTCTAGCAAAATTTTTGCACAGAATTATGTCTACATCACACTATTCAGCACACCAGCAGAATAAGAGCTGCTGCTGCTGCTTGCCAAGCTAAAAGCTGAATTTCCTTTAATCTTTGATTCCTTCTCCCTCCCATTCTTAACATCCAGAATATTTTCACCATGGACACAGGAGTGGAGCGAGCCAGATGTGCTAAAAAATGCAGCAGCATTTAAAACTGCATTTGCAGGTGTTGTCTCTGTCTTAATAGTTTTTTCTCTTTTGTCTTCTTGTACCATTGCAGCTCCAAGCAGATTCCATCCTCATGCTTTACAACTTTAGTGGCCAGCCCAGTGGTGAGGCGTTGGTGACTTTTCCAAGCCTGGATCTAGCTAAGAAAGCAGTGGCTGAGAGAAACGGACAGCTCCTGGGAAGCCGCTGTGTACAATTGTACCTGGTCTAACTGAACACTCTCTGGAGGATGAGGAAAGGGTGTTGCACTCAACACCGTGCCTTTTGCAAAATAAGAAGTCTTCCCTTGCCACCCAGGCAGCAACAAATGTGCCTTTTCAGCATAACATGTTGGAATGCAGCATGGTGCATGTCCTTTTTTAATTTGAAAAATGGCGTCTCCCATGCCAAAGATAAAGTGAAACCAAAAATTATGCAGTTAATTTACTTAATTTCTAATGTACCTGTGTAAAAAGAAGCAAAGCAGCTCCTGGCATGTCGTTAATTCTGAAGACAGTCCAGAATTAGCACTTCAGCTACTGCAGCCACGAGCGAAACTTACCCAGTAGCGTTTGAAGTGGAAAGCGATGCTTGAGTCATTCAGATTCTTCTGTGTTTAGTTTTCAAGAGTTTACACTTGACAAAGTGTCTCGTTCTTGTAGAGTTTAAATGTCTCTAGAAAGGTCTTTTGGAATGCATGGCTTACCCAGTTCAAAGCGTAGATCATATTGATTTTTGTTTTGTTTTGTTCTTGACTGGAAAGTGTCAGGATGCTGGATCCCGAATGCAGTTGTGCTTTTTCATGTTTTCATTAGACATTGTTTTGCAAAAGCCATATTTGACCTCCTTACCAGTGTACTGCTGCCAATGTATAAAACAAAAAAAATAAAACCAACAGCAAAACCAGAAAAATCCTCCCTTCCCACCCATAACTCCCTGCCCCCAGCCCCAAATTTTTAATCTCTACAGGACAAAAATGGCACATAAACCTGAGTACTAATAAGTTATATTTTTTTATTTAAGCATAATAGCTTTCAGATACTGTATTAAAGATTTTGCTCTAGTTTATGTGCATGCAATTTGTTTACATCTTTAAACTACTTTATTTGTATATTATGAAACAGCAAGATATGTTGGAATCTGAATTCTCTAGTGCATGCTTTTTTCTTTTTCCCCTGTGTGTGTATATACATAAGCTAGAAGTACTTTTACATCATGTAGCATGTGTTTAAAAAAAGACATCTGCTGTAGAAGCACTAAATGACTTTGTTTGTACTGTGCCTTACTTCTAAACCATTCCAAGTGCAATACCAGCAGAGCAAAATGTAATGAATTCTGTTGTTGACATGTTCATGGATGTCTGAATTGATCTTTTTTGTTAGTGTACAATTTGAGTTGTACTTTAAAGAACTGAATGATGTATGCTTCTTTATATTACAATAAATAAAAATACGCTTACGATGTGCATTGCCTTTTGAAAGTAACTTATGCTTTGGTTTAATATATTTTCACAGAGCATCAGTCTTTGATAAATAACCATACACACTTTTCTGCTAGATTTAGATGAGCATTTGCACTTTATGCCAGCAGTGTGATAGCTCTGTTTTTGGGGGTTGTTGTGGTGGTTCTTTTGTTGTTTTGGGGTGGTTTATGTTTGTGTGGTTTTTTTTTGGTTTTTTTTTTTTTTTTTAATTTTTTAATGTTCTAGTAATCTGTATGATGCATGTTTCTCTTGCAGTGCAACACATTTTAGGCGACATGATGTAACTGTTTACATGCTTAGTGATCTCTTTCTGTTGCCAGAGGAAACAAAGTATTGAACTTGAAATTGTGTTCATGTTCGCATTTAATTGACCTAATGGGTCACTCTCTTTTCTGTGCAGCCCCAAATGCTATGTTTCAGTCAAGATAGAGCCAGTCACCCTTTTTGTAGTGAAAATGGAGAAAGGGGAGGAAATCATATCAAGATAAGAAGGTCTGTTTCTCTCCAGTCAGACACATCTCATGCCAGATACCATTTCATCATCAAACCCTCCCAAATAAAGTTTCAGCACAATCACGTGGGGCTGGAGGGAAAGACTTTTCATTATTTTCAAGTGGGAGTGTTTGCACTGATCTGCTTCCAATATTCATCTTGGTGAAGTCTACCAGAAATCTTAATTTTAAAGTAATTTGAATCTTATAAAGGATTGCACAATGGTAATTAACATTATCATTATGCCTTGAGGAAAAATTTGGTAGCTGCTGTGTAGTCCATTTATTACATTTATTAAACACTGTCTGCCATGGTCCAGCTGGTCATGGCTTTGCAGGCTCTTGAAACATTCTCATTTTTCCTCTTATAAAACCTGCATGTAACTTGTGGTTTTCCGCTTCCTTGGCACGCTGAGGCAGGGCTGGAATGGAGAACCTCAATCACATTAGCCATGATTTAAATTTAAACACTCTCCCTACTCATTTAACACCTTTATGGTTTAGTTTGGCAATGATCACAGTTCTGCTTTGGAGTGCAGTCCCATGCAGAGTCTGTATCTACCTATCACCCACTGCTCTTCTATTCCCTATTCAGCATGAGATGGTGGAAACCAGTTCTAGAAAGTGAACTTGGGGATGTTTCAGGCTGTGTGGTTTTGTGTGTGAAACCTAATACCAGTGTATTGTTTTTAGTAGTTGTCTGTGTAAAATGATTGCAAGGGCAGTGGCAGCATTTTGGGTAGACCAGAGCCCTCCGGGTGAGGGTCTGACAAGAGACCAGACCTGGGGATGCTCTTCCTCTGAATTTTAACTTTCTTGCTTGTATTGAAAATTCTATCGTCTTGTCTAAAAAAGAGAATAAAGGAGAAAAAACAAGGAGAACGTTAAAAAACAAAGCGCTGATGGCATAGGACGGGACTGGGGCAGGAATCCATCAGGATCATGGAATATTCCGAGTCGGGAAGGGCCAACAGAGACCATCAAATCCAGCCGGAACGTTAATGGCCCAGCCGGGGATCGAACCCGCGGCCTCGGCGCTATCGGCACACGCTCTGCCCGGGGTGATCCCGTGAGGGGCCGGGCCCGGCCGGGCCCCGCGGGCAGCCTGGCTCAAACCCCGCCGGCCGCCTCCTCTTCTGCCCTTTGGCTCAGGAAAAGCCGGACGGCGACCCGGAGCGGCCCGCTTCTCCCGGGGCTTCGGCTCCAGGCCCAGGGGGCGTTTGAAGTTTCCTGGCACTGAGCCCGGCCGGGGCTGCCCGCAGGGTCTGTTCCTCAGGCCGGGGCTGCCCTCAGGGTCTGTTCCTCAGGCCGGGGCTGCCCTCAGGGTCCTTCCCTCGGCTCTGGGGGCTGCACCGGGCCCTCAGGTGAGGCAGGGAACTCGTGGTACCTCAGGTGTGCCCACTCTCAGCTTCACCGCTACAGCAGCGGGAGCCACAAGCAGCGTCCCCTTGGCGCTGCTCACCTGGAATTTTACTGTAGATGCTTTATTTATAGCTGATGGGCTGGCTTCAAGAGCTCTCCTTCACAAATGGGAGATAAATACTTGTATCACACGTGTTTGGATGATGGTTTCCGTCACTGGAGAAGGCTGGGAGCTTGGGGTAAGGCCGAAGTATTTTTTGTTCTTTGATGAATGCATTTACTCTTTATGACTGAAGTTTTAGACTGTGGTGTGTTGCAAAATTTTATCAGAGGAATTGCTTTCCTTAAATGCATGTAGATTAACAGAAAAAAAAATTAAAAGCATTAAGCTTTAACTGTTTCACCAAAGAAGTAAATTTTGCTAAAGAACTCTGACTTTTACTGTTGTTAAAGAAAGGGTCCCCACACTCAGCCACAAAACTTGAGTCTCAAAAAGAAGCTGCTTCTGTGCTTGCAATCAGCAAATTCCCTCACCTGCATTTGTGTTTCCATGTTGTGTAACTGAGGGACAGAATTTCCATTATTTGTATTTCTTCTGCCAGTTTCACACTTCTGATAGTGCTGGTTTGGAGAGGATTCATTTAGTCATTTCTGCTGCCATTCTCTTGATACTGATAATTTTACCTGGAAATGGTTTCTATGTTGGCCCATCCCATGGGATGTTCCTGCCCAGCTTAGAGAGAGGATAGTTTATTTTTATTTTTATTGTATTGGTTGGAGATGAGACTGAAGAGTTTGAAATGGCTGTTCTCTATTTCAATAGCTGCAGCTGTGCCTCCAGATCAGGTGTTTCTTCTTGGGATTTCTTAATTTGCAAGAGCAGACTTGCCCAGAACAAGCTTATAAGTTTTGCTTGTTTATGTGAACTAAGATATTTTCATCAAATATTATATTAGTGAAATTCAACCCATTTTTTTAAGAAAAAAAGCTTTTCAGTGTCTTCATTTTTGAAATAGTATTTGTTATATTTCAGTCAATTAAAGTGAACTGCTGATGAAGGCTGACAGTTTAACCTCTTGGGTCCTGTCTTATACAGAAACGTATTTGGCAAATCTGTTATATTTTGAGTCTACCACTAGAAGTGTCTTCTAAAAGCTGAATGCTTCTAAGGAAAACTTGAACTATTCTAAAGCAGAAAATTCCTGAGATTTGCCTGTAATCAATTTCACCTGTTTAGATCTACTTGTTATAGGGTTTTTTAAAAAAGAAAATCCAAACTAAACCTGAATTTCCCCCCTCCATTTTTCTTTTTGTATAATCAGGTAATACTATGTTATTTAGCTGGATATGTAGCTGAAATGCAAGTATTTAAATAAGGATGACAACATGTTAATTTAGACTTGCTAATTGCCATTTCTTTTATTGCTGTGTTACTATAATAGTTTTACTTTAAATACATTATTAAAAAAAATAGGTATTATTTGTTGCTTCCTGTGTTCTTGCTGATAATGTAAAGCTGACATTATGCCTTCCCTTCTTTAAACATTACTAAGGTGCTCCTCTAATTTTCCGATTTAATGTTAGCTGTGTCTTTGAGAGAATATTTTTTGCTGCCAGTAGATGTCCCCTTTCCATCAGGGTTCGCAAGGAAAGGGCTGGAAACAAAACAGCTTCGGAGCCGGGAGCTCCCTTTCAGCAACTGCAGTTCAGTGTCGGGAGTACTCTGGCGTCTGTCAGCCTTAAAATCGGTGGTCATTGTGCTGCTCATAATTGACTTAAGTTGGTTGTGTTGGTTTTTTTCGATTTTTTTTTTTTTCCAGATTTGTCATCGTTTTTCTGTTCTAAATGTTTTCTACGTGTTCATTAATATTCAATATGGTTGCTTTGAAATGTACAAACTGATTTCAAATTGTGAAAATCACAGTTGTATCTGACTGCGTTTAGTCGGGAAAAAAAAAAAACTTTTAAAAACTGCTCTAAAAAAAAAAAATCTATAAAAATGTTTGCTAGAAATCCAGTGGCAACGATTGGACAAAAGGAGTGCTTTAAGTGTCACTCCAATATAAATATACTGTATTAGGCCTAAAATGAAAGAAAAATTACTCTTTAGACTTCTGGCTTTAAGAAAGAAAACTGTAGATCAGCACTAAAAAAAAAAAATTTTAGAACCGATTAATTTTGTAGCAACACACAGGGCAGCAGCCTCAGCTGGGGCAGCTTTGGTGGCGGGCCCGGTGCCGCCTTTGCTCTGCCGGTGCACTCAGCTGCTCCCGGTGCCCGTGGTGCCTCCCGGTGCCCGTGGTTGCTCCCGGTGCCCGTGTGCTCCCGGTGCCCGTGTGCTCCCGGCCTCGATGTTGGCAGCGCTGCTCTCAAAGACGTGGTGACTTTCTCAGGCTGTTTGTTCGGCTCCTCTCTGCTGGGGGGTGTAAAATATTGTTGGCAGAGAGAGAGCTTGTTGTTCTTGGTTTTAATTGTCATCTCTCAGGGCATTTCCTTTGCTTGTATTTAGTGTGGGTTTGACATTTCTGAGTCTATAAGGTTTTCAGCCTATCAGTGGCTGATTTTCTTCTCTTGGAAAGATTTCTTGAAAGAATTTTCACTCAAGGACATTTCACGTAAATAATCCTTCTCTTAACCATAACGTTTCTAAATTCTCATAACAGTCCCCCTCCTGGCTGTTGTTTCTGTTACTTATCCAATGGAAAGAGGAGTCAATTCTATGAAGTAATGATATGCCTTTTTAGTGCAGCATGTTATAAAAAGGCTGGATGAATTGTGAATAAAGCTACCTGATCTTTCTTCTACCCTGGCATCAAGCTCTTCATTTCATGTCCACCAGCGACATTGAGCACCATAAACTGAGAGCCTTTGGGAATTCTCCTTGTGTAGGATCCTGTGAGATACTCACACTGTAGTGTGCAGATCATACTGGAAGAAGTGTAAAAATGGGGAGAGGTTTTTAATGTTCAGTATTGGATCTTGAGTTGCTCCAGCACTTGACACATTTTGGGACTGCCTATTTTTTTGAAGATAAATTGAAAAGGCAGGGGAGAGTGGGGGCTTTGGTGCATTGAAAAGCTTCTGGGTTTGTCAGGAAAAATAAGATCTTTTCCTGCTGTTTTCTGCACTTTCTAAATAGTTCCACTATTTAGAAAAAGGAACAAACTCTCTCATCCACAACCCTCAACCCTTAACCCTCAAACACAGGACTGTCTTTGAAAATTTCTGTTGCTTTGAAGTCTGGTGGCATTAATCAGGGCCTTCTACTGTTCCTAAACCTTCTAGGACATTCTTCTCTTGTTGAGCAATAAGTGAAAATAAGAACAACATGTGTTTCATTTGGGAAAGCAGCTTTTACAACAGACCTGGTGAAGGTGCAATTGTTCTGGTTTATTCCAGCGTCCTGTGCTGGTCCCTTCCCTTCCTGGCTGTTACAACATTGTAACTTTTGAAAGTTGTTTTGTTGTTGCTATTTGGTTTTAATCATTCCTTGTTATCAGCACTTTATCTTCTGCTTGCTGGAGGTAGGGGAAAAGTTAATGTGCTATGGCCATGGATCACTTGTGTGTGTATATTCCCTTCTAAAATAACTTGAGATGTCTGAATTTCATGCAAACATAACTTTTAAGATTTGTACTAAAATGTTCAAAATCTTTACCATGTGTATGCTTAAAATAATAATACTTTAAAGTTTACAAGAGCGAAATGAAGGAAATACTGTTATATTTCCTCTTACTGCTATCCATGAGAATAGGTGAGGGATGGAAGGAAACAATAGAGTAACTGAGGAGAGAAAAAATGATGTATTCTGGGGAAGGGGAGTCTTACTGGAATTTTCTGTGAGAAGCTCCAAAAAACTGGTGGTGGTTTATTGGAAAAATCTCTGTTATGTGCAATGGAATAGCATTAAAATTTAGCTGTCTTTGGTGCATTGAAAAGCCTTTGGGTTTGTCAGGAAAAATAAGATATTTTCCTGCTGTTTTCTGCACTAATTTAGTTGTAGGGATCTCTCTGGGACTGCTTTCAGTAGGGATGGAAGGCACACAGAGTTCTGCTGTGGAGAAATGCAAAGGTGTGGTGGAACTGTACAGTGCAAAGGCTGGCAAGGAACAGGTCCTTCCTCCTCTCTGGTCAGGGCATGAGGGGTTGGAGTGAGGAAAGGACAGTCTGAGCCTTATCTGGAGTGTAGCATTTGTCACTATGACTTTCCAAAGAGTTACAGGCCCTGAAAATGTGGGAATTATTCCCATTGGATTAGGTGTGTCTTTCTTTTGTTTGATGCAATGCTGTCCTTGTGCAATTGTGAACTTTACTGTGAAAATCCACACAAGCTACACTAAATATTAATTGTAGTAATAACATTAAATTAAAATGTCCTTGAAAAGGTCAGGCTTTTTTTTTTTTTTTTTTNGTTGGTTATTTTGTTTTTGTTTTGTTTTTTGAAAAACAATGCAAAAACTTAGAAAACCAATCAATTTTGCTTAGTTTTTACTGACAAGAAATCTATGCGTGGGAATACGAACTGCCAGGTTGCTTACTGGGCTGTGTATTTTGTGTGTGTGTATGGTATTTACCTTTTAAATTATTCTAAAATGTTCTATCACAAGTCAAGTACATCACATTCCTGCTGGGGTCTGGAGCACACAGGCTGGATGATGAACTGCAGGCCATAAGGAGAGCTACCCTAGAGCTGGAGTTACACCTGGTAGTGGTCACAACAGTGAAGTTATAGACCTGGACATGATGATACATCCCAGAGAGTGTGCTAGCAACAGGGAAGATGGTGAGTGCACTGAAGGCAGTATTTTGGGTTGGTGGTTGTTATTTTTTTCTATTCTGTTCACTGGCACCAGGTTCCAGCCGTGGTTCCCTTTCAGATCCAGCTCCTCTGGCACGACAGCACCGTGCTGCTGCAGTGTGGGGATCACTGCAGAGCCCCGAGACCTTCCAGCTACAGAGCAAGTCCAGCATTGGGTATTGTGGCTTCCAGAGGGTTTGCAATGGCCAGGATAATGACTCTTGTAATGCTTTAGGAGACAGGATGATTTTCTGACCTGTTTTGGACAGGAAAAGCAGGTTGCAAATGTGCTGAGGAGGCAGCATCAGCCCAGGCTGGGATGAGCCGGAAGCAATGGAGGCACTGCTGGCAGAGACTGCTCCTGGGGTAACCCTGGGAAGCCACAAACACAGAAATCAAAGTGCCTGGTAGGTTAAACTGAAGCAGCTTTGAGCTGGGCAGCACAGGCTCAGCTGAGTGCAGCTCCATGGAGCAGCAGTGGGGTTCCCAGCACAGCTCTGCTCACCTCGCTGGGCTGCTGAACTGTAGTCACAACTGATTGTAAGTTATGGACTCTAGAATTTTTTGAGACAATTAGGATAAACCAAAGTGGGGGAAAGGAGGGGTTCTGGATACAATTTCAGTTTGTTCATTGCATGTCTGTAATTGAGCATAAATGGAGGTTTAGCCTCTAGATACAGGAAATTGGATTTGAAATAGAAGGAAGAGCCAAGGAACAGCTTTTCTTATGCCAGCACCTCAGCTTTCATCCCTTTAAAAAAGGCTTAGTAAGGGGGAACATGCAATATTTCTGTGGATGTCACTGTAAAAAGTACATAACTTTGGGGAATAATTATGGAGCTAGTAATGAAGCAGACACCCCTGGCTCTTGGAACCCTTGAATCTGTAATTCTGGCATTTGAGTCAGAAATCCTTTAGAAGAGCTATTACAGAATTAGAGTAACTTTTGAATTCTATTTAGCAAGCACATCATCCCTCTTCAGAAATTCTTCTCATTCCTATGTATTGTTGTTGATTTCAGAAATATTCGGTTTAATGTCTGCTTCGGATATAAAATTTTTGAAGTATACAGGGGAAAAAATGGTTGCTTTTTAGCAGACTGTGCCACTGAAAATTGAACTCTGCAAACTCTTTGTGTAAGAGGACTTGCATTTTTCCTGAATGCTTGGAACCACTGCCATCCCCACCCCCACTTGAATGGTTTTCTCTATTGTTCAGTGTACCCAGGAAAAATAAGATTCTGTGGTTTATAATTCATTTTTATTTTTTACCCACATAAACCATAGGGTGTCTTTTGAATTTTTGTATTAAAAACACTCCATCATCTGTTCCCCAAATCAGCAGTGGAACACTGAAAGCCAAGAGATGAGTTTTTCAGTACCTTTCTTTCTGAGTACCTTTGGAACACACGGTGCTCTGCAGATCCCTGTTTAGATGGTGTTGTGTGACAGCAGCTGTGCAGAATGGCAACTGCTGTGACAATGCCCCTCACTGGGAGTTGTTGAGAGAACACCAGTGGCCTTCTCTTCTCTCCTGAATGGGTTCTGCTGTTGTGCTTTAGGAATTACATAAAGACATTTCATGCTTGCTGTCCTTCAATCACTCCAAACCTGATAGATGTTTTTCAGGAATGGCAAACAAAACCTAAGGTCTCAACCTCACTTCATCAACGGTGAGATTTGTAAATAGATAACTATCAGTAATATGGAAAACAACCCAGACTAGTACCTGTCACTGTGGTGGCTCTGTAGTGCCAAAAGCAGTAAAGAATGGCAGGCTTATTTGGGGGTTTGTAGATGTGAAAATGAAAGTGGCAATTTATAGTAAGGATGACATCAGAATATAAGTGTGAAAGGAAAGCTTTTGTTCTGCCTTGTGATGCCCAGGAGCAGCTGCTCAGATTGTGCTGCCAGAACACCTTTGTGGCACAGCCTGGGCTGTGTTCCACCTTCAAGGGTGTGGCACTGGCCTGGAGTTTGTGTGTTCACCCCTGTCCAGAGGGGTGGGCACTGCGAGCTCTGTGCTGGGGTATCAGCTGTGGGCTTCTCTTGAGCCTCTCCCTGCACACACAGCTGGGTCAGCAATGTGCCCAGAGCAACAGCCCAGGTTTGCTCTGATGTGCCCCAAGTACAGATTTTGTTTGTGGAATGAGCTCGTCTGGTTTTGGCCACATTTGAGTATATGAAACATGATGTTAATATTTAGTCTAAAATTATCTTTGTTTTCCACATAGTATCTCAACAGTGAATAAGATCAGCAACTTGAGATTTTTTTTAATTCACCCCCTCCCCCCCACATAAATTGTTCAGACTTCCACTCTGAGGCACAAAGAAAGTTGTTTTTTTAAAGTAATTTTTTGTGAACACAGTAAATGCGGTTCACTTCAGACCGATAATCAAACCACACATACAGCCTTTTGTCTCATCTCTATTAAAGTATTAAAGATAATGTTCTCTTGATAATGCTTCATGATGGGAAAGCATTCCTATCTTTCAAAAATGCCTTTGCATTTATCTTACTGCACCGTTCCCTAAAAGATTGCTAATGTGGAGCTTTATAAATAATCCTTTCTGCACTGCTGTAAAAGTAATTTAATGGACATTTCTGGGAGGACAGGCCAACGGGAAGGTATTTATAGGAATTACCAAGGGGTGCCTGACAAAGTGAGGTGGATGGTTTGGCTTTTAACGGGAGCTGGGAGTGGAGCTGGGTGTGGGTGCTGGTGAACAGAGGCTCTGCTGTGCGGGGTGAGCACAGCCTGTGCCTCCTGCTCCCAGCCCACCCAGCCTGTTCTGAGAACAGCCCGGCTCTGCAGCCCTTGTAAACATTGCTCCAGCTGTGTGAAGCCACTGCAGTGACTGCAGGACTTGCTGGAAGGCCAACCAAGGCCAGCCTTAATTATGCAGACAAAAAGGAGAAAATAATTTAAATGTTCCCAACATTGAGCAAACAACAAAGATTCCCTCTTAACCCTACTATAGCAGGAACACCTTTTCTCTGAAGGACAGGTTCTATTGTTTCCAAAAAGGCTTCTCTTCCTGAAAGCCTTCACTGAGATATCAGTCCTACCTGGGCATGCCTCTGAATCCAGCCTCTTTTGCCAGATTTCTTCTTTCTTAGAAAGGAGATTTTTCTGTGCAAAATTCTGAACTACTTTTTAGGAAAAAAGTCTGTAGAGGGTTGATTTGTTTTGATTCTTCTCACTTAATTTTTTTTGAGACATCCAGTGTTGAGTTACCAGGAATCTGTCTGTAAGAATTAATGCTGCCTTTCTTAAATACACCTTCATGAGTCCTTTTCATTAGTTTTGCATCTGTTTTGTGGAAAACTCCAGCTGTGCAATAGTGGCTTTCAGGTAGTACCTTCAGTGCTGGGGCAGATGGAAGACTTCTTGGGCAGTTATGCATGGCTGATGTTGGAAGCAATTGTTTCATGTGGTTTGGATGCTTCTCTACTGCTGTTGGAACAAGAGAGGGACATCAGATTAATTGTTTATAAATAAATTATTCATTACTTTTAAATTAATAAAACTAGAAGCCTGTGTTAAAAATTTCAATGTTTCATCAGCCACCATCTGTTAGCTAAGTGAATGTGTTGTTGGGGCATAAATAAGGCATTAGGTGAACCCAAGCATCTTTTCATAACAGCAGAATTTTGGAGCTGGGTAGGAGGATTTTAAATATGAAATAATAGGAACATAATGGAGTGAGACAACTCTCTCTAACCAAGAGCTGGCACAAGGCATTGCTGCCACTACAGATGTGAGTTGCAGATGAAAAAAGCCCCTGAACAGCTCTGTCCTGCCTCCTCCCCATGTTTTCTTCCTCTGAGAGTACAGGGAGGGCTGGGGGCTGGCTGTGAGTGCACCACCCAAACCCACCTGATCTTAACTGGGAACGGGTCCTTCTCCCCTCCTCCCGAGGGGAATCTGACATGGACTCATTCACTAGCATGGAGGGAGAAAGAACCAATGCAGCTTAAAGTTCCCTTGGTTTGGGGCTGACTTTAGATGGTGAATTTTTCTGGGACTAGGGAGAGAAATTGCTGATAAATGTGTGAGTTGTTGAAAGTTTGAGTTACGGGAAAGATCAGTGATGGAACAGCTCATGATCAATATGTTTGCAAAGACTGGGACTAAAAGGTGCACTTTGTAACCTGTAAGACTCTAAAATGCTTTCTATACGTGACCTGAAATGTCAACCAAAACATATATTGAGTTCTGGGAACTGGAGATCACAGTACTTAACAGAGATTTTCTGTTATCTCTGTGGGACATAGTGGAAAATAACTTGAATTCAAATGATAATTGCTTAAGAAAACATTTACCTTAGCAGCCTGCACAAACCCAGGTAATTACGTAATACCTACTTGAAACTCAGCTTTATTTCAGCTGGCCATGATACTTCTTAAATCTTGACTTTTTATTATAAATATTAAACACTTTCTGCATTCCAGCTGAGTGGACGCTTCTTCTTGGTGACTAACGTGATTTTATTTGCATTTATTTGAAGTACCTCATGATAGAAAGTGGGTTAAAACAAAATTATGTCTATGATACAGTGATACTGAATTATTAGTACATCCTAAGGTTGTTCAGTGCTGTGATGTTCTGCCCCATGTGAGCCTTGCAGTTCCAGTGTATTTTCAAAACTGAATGCCCAGAAGGGAGCCTTCAGTATGGCCAACAGCTACCTGGAATTATCTGTGCTTCTCTGGCACATGTGCTGCAACTCTTCCTGTGCCTTTTGAATGGGGAACCTGCTCTGTTGGTATTTCAGTTGAGTGAAAGAAGTCCTGGGTGTCTGGGTCACTTGCTAAAATGTCCTGAGGTCTCAGTTTTTATATCCACCGTGTGTGAGGATAAGGAAGCCTTGCAGTTATCCAGATTACTTTAACTTGCATGAGTTAAGTGTCAATTAGATTGTGTATCTGTGTTTAATCATAACACTCAGAGCAATCAGCTTAGTTGTTGTTTTGTTTTTTAAAAAAGACATAGGAGTAGAAATAGATAAACAACCCGTCTCGTGTTTAGCCTGGTTGCATTTATACTGTATGAGAAAGCTCTCTCTTTGTGCAGTAATCAGCTTTGCTCTTTCCCCTTCTCTTATTTTTGGTGGGGTGTCTTTAGCTTTTACTACCATTATTCCCTTCCAAGCCTTCTAGATTTATCCAGGTTAATCTTACCTGATACCCCCTTTCTTCCAGATCCTACTCTTTTCTTGAGTAGGAGAGTTGGGCCACCTTTTTACCTACAATAAAGGCTGTTTTCCTTCCATATGTATGTAAACGTTTCCAGCCACTGAGCATCAGTTCTTTTACTAAATTGCTCAGGTGTTTTGCCTCAGTGAGGTGTGGAATTCTCTCCCTTCCCTTGCTGTTCCACGAGGCCCTGTGTCAGTCTGTGTGCTGTGGTTCTATCACCTTGCTGCTGGCTCCTGGAGAGACCAGACACTACCGAGCACCACTCAGGGGGAGCAGATTCCCAACCTTTTCTTCTTCATAGGCTTCCCAGCATTTTCTTGTTCTAGAAGCAAATCGCCCCTGAGCTCGTCTGTGGTCAGCCCTGGGATGAACAATCCCAGTGCCAGCAGAAATTCAGGCTTTGCTTTTCAGTTGGATTCATTGTATCTTGGTTAGCTGTCAGGGTTCCCCTCTTCTGGCTGTGAGATCGTCCCGTCATTAACTGGAGGCAGGAGCAGCAGGGACTTCTCTGGATTTGGGTTCAGGGGACGCTGTAGAGGCTCTGAACCTCCTGATGGGCCCTGGTTGGTTCGGTGCAGGCAGAGCAAAGCTGTTTGCCTCAGTGACCTTTCTGCGTGTGAGATTTCATCTCTTATTCCTGCTTGCTTATGTTTGTTTTGTGGGAGTCTCACTGAGAGTAAAGTGACTCAAAATACACAAATGGAGGGAAATAATTCAAACTGCATGTGATCTTAAACCTCCTTTTAAGCTGAAAATAGAAAACTAAAGCTGGTTTGTCATTAACTTCTTGCTTTAAGCCGAAGGTCTGTACCTTTGGGGAGCTGACAAAGTCTAGCCTGGATTCAGGTGTGTGTTTCATGAGCACTCACACATCGTTTGCCAGAAAATGAGACCCCAGAGAATTGTCCTTTGTCAGCTTTTTTCTTACCCTGACTTTTCTTGGGGGGAATTAGAACTGCATTGGATCTCTATGTGAATTAAATTTTATAATACCTCTGGCTTCACCCCCAAGCTGCAATCCTAAAAAAAGTCCTTTTGCTGTTGAGAGCAGGATCCTGATGGTATCTGTGTGACTGAGTGGCAGTGACACCAAATGAAGGTTTGATGCTTGGTTAAACAAATTTGAGAGCTTGGGGGACATTTCCAGACTAACTGAACATCTGAATCTCAATAATGTGATTTCTTTTCTGTTAACTCCACCCCTGAGGATATTTTATGTTGCATGGAGCCAGTGCTGATTCTGCTTGCTGGGCCCAGCTGCAGCACATCTCTACTGTCTGCAAAATGGCCTTCAGTGAAGCCACTCAAATGTATTTGAATGAAAGAAACACCAGGTAGCTTGAAAGCTGAGTGTAAAGACAACATTTAGCTGCTTTCTAAATTTCTTCTACTTTGATTATGAAAGACTGAGTCTCTGTTTAAATACAGTATTTAATGTCACTCAGAATTGTTCTAAGTTACATCCTTCCAACCAAACAGGAATTTATTTTTTGTTGTGATAGAATTCCATTTTACTTGTCTGATCCAGATGGTGTTTGACCTGCAAAGAGTTCATGTGCTGTTGAAAAAAAAGTTGAGCTCAGTGTAATATATGTGAAAATGATACAAAGTCATGAAGGCAGAATCTCTGTGGGAGGGGGTGTCTGGGCAGGAGGGCACAAATAGCACAGAAAAATGGAACAACTTACATTAGAGCATGGCCTGCTTAGCCAGTGATATGTTTAACTGTTGCTTATCTAAAGGATGATTTTTGCTGCTTTACTGCTGTCTAGAAAGTATATCTAAGAAGAACTTTGTGAGAGGTTTTCTTGCTTTCTGCTATGAAATAGATGAGGTCAGCCTTTTGTGGGAGTGGAAGCCTGTAATTGGAGACAGACCTGCTCGGTAACCAAAATATTTTCTCCTTTTTCTTTTTCCCCTTTTCTCTGACTTTTGTATGTTTTGTATTCCTCTTTCTAGCTAGGGAAACCTTATTGGTCTCCAGTGTCATTTTAGCAGCTGGATTAGTTCCAAAGGGTTTTAGGCTTGGGCAAGCAGCATTTGAGTCTCTCAGCAAACTCTGCTGACAGCCACAAAATGTATGGCTGTGCCTCTCCAAGCCACGATGTCATTCAGCCTGGGATTCGGCCAGTGTTGGATTGCTTGTTATCCTCCATTGTTTGTGCAACTTTTCCATTATAACTTCTGTCAGTGGTGAGGTCAGATGGCAATGATGACATTCTTGGCATAGCTTCTTTTTTCATATCCTCAGAAAAAAATAATCCCATAGTAGCACTTAGTTCAGTTTCAGTATTGCCTTATTTGTCCTATTGGCTTGATGGCTTATACTCCTCCTCCAGCTACTGTGACTACAGCCAGGCAAATGTCACAGGGTGGTATTTGCTGTTACTTGAATAAGTTATCCTTGACCTCTCATATTTGCTTTCTGTTGAACATTTTATTAGCAAATTTTTATTCCTGGTAAGGGAAGAAATGGTGGGAACATGGAAATGCAGAAATGCATGTATTGGCAAAACAGTGTGTGCTGATCAGTGCAGCTGGAGACAGAAACATTAGCAGCAGGAACTGATCACACAGCTGGGAGCTGAGCAGGAGCTGCTGTGACAGGCAGGTGTGAGGATTAATGTCCTATGAGCAAGCTTTCCACATGGAGACCCTGCCTAGAAAACACACAGGGTAAATGGCAAACCTTGAAAGTAAACCTCAATTCATTAAATCTTGGAAAACCTTTGGACAGTAGCTCTGGAGGCACTTGTTCAAATGACAGAAGACTGGAAAAATCTGTTCTTGCATCATAATTAGAGAACTTCCTACTTGAAAACAGTGACATACTGACTGCTAGAAGTTTGTCTTGTTGTTTTCCAACACATTGCAAGAACGATTTGGCTGGTGGACACACCAGAGAGTTCTTGGGATATTTACTAACAGATCCTTTTATTGCTGTGAGAAAAAAAAAATTAAAAAAATGATGCATGTAGGACAACACTCAGCTGTTCTGTGCTGTGTGTTTGTTGTAGTAGTTGTGCCACCTTGGCAGAGAATAATCCATCACACCTTTTGTACCAAGCTGTAGTAAATTTAGGAATGTAACCCTGACCTTTCATGCCTTGTCCTAAAAAATGCTCTATGCCAGCCTAAGTCCTCGATGTTGGTATTACAGCCAGAACCTTGGGTATGTGGAGAAGTTTGGCTTAGGAACTTTTGTCTTTGATTCCAGAATCTGCAGTCATTAATGTGTGGCAGTGTAATGTGGTAATGTGTAGGGGTGTTTTTTGAGAGATGCTGCAGTTGTTGATGTGTAGGGGGCATATTGTTTTTTATAATTGCCTGTTTTCTAGAAAATATTTGCCTTCCCAACCATCAGGATTTTCAGCATGCTGCTTGTCTTTCCTGTTTTTTTTATTACAAGAAGGACCTAAGTCATCAGTCATTTATCATTCCACTGTCACAAGAACTTGGAAGAGTAGTTTTTCCTTTTTTTTCTCCAACTTAATTCATACGATACCACTGATTATCCAGCACTGCATTCCCAAACAATATTTTCATACTGAGTCCCCTTTAGGTGCACCACTTTCCTTTGATCAAAAATTACAGAAAAGAACAAGCATTCTTCCAGCTCTTACCAGCAGGTGTCACAGCAATGACAGGAAGGAAGAGAGAAGTATATTTTTTTCAGTTCCTAGTAATAAGAAAATCAATGAAATGAAAACTTTACATTTGCAGAAACAGATTGAGAAATTGTATAGCCTGACTTTTCTACTGGATCAATCTATTCAAAAACAAGATCCATGGAGCATCCATGTCTTTGCAACATAAATATTCTTTTTCTATTGCTTCTGTATCTTAGTCTCGTTTTCCCCTTCTGTTTTCTTTTGCATGTAGCAGGTGTTAACAACTGTAACAGTAGGTTATTGTAAAATAATTTCTTAGAGGATCTCTGCAAATGACAGTGCTCTTTGTGTGTTAAGAATGACCGATTGATGAAAATGATCCTTTTAGCAGGCAGAACAAAGTTCAGTATTAACTTCCTTTATCAGAGAAATCTGTATGCAAAATTATGCATGAATTTAAATATATTGAAAATACTTTTTTCTTTTCCTTGGCCTTTTACATGCCTTAATACTTCACTCACTACAGCAGTGGCTAGTTCCTGAATACTATTACTGTAAATTAACTGAAGCCAAGGGGCAAAGAAAAAAGGTGGGGAGAAAACAGCTCAGTGCTCACTTTATTCAGTGGACTCAGGGCATACAGTGGTATTTTGAGTTAGGCAGGGAGACAGAGAGGTCCAGAAACAAGCAGCAGGAAGAAGACAGCACAAGTAACGCTGTGGAATATTGTGAGGTAATACTGGTTACAGTATGAAAATTAAAAGACCTTGATTTCTGCCAGCATTTCCTTTGGGTTTGGGTCCTAAGTGAACAAACTTCTGGTTACTCTTCTAAAGGAACTGACATTAACGGGACATTCCTTCTCTCTGATTTCCTGACATACCAAACCAGCGTTTTGCAAGGTAGAATTGACGTTCTCACCCTGGCTGGAATAAAGCCTCGTCTGTGCAACAGGAGCACAAGAGCGTGTCAGTGCGGAGCTCCACCGCCCTGGCGGGACCGCAGAGCCTCTCCCGTCCCTCCCCACGCAGCCCTTTGCGTCTGAAAGGCGACTGGAAATGACGGTAAAGGAGACGCAGTCAATGGCTTATTGCTGCTGTCGGTGTGTGCTAATTATACCCCGGGTAATCACCCTGCACAACATGTGAACAGCTTTCAAACTGCCGCGGCTATTTTTACTAAACCTCGGCTATATTTACCGCGCATTCGGCTGGTGGCACTTGAGCATCCCCTTTCTGGTGTATTTATAGCCGCAAGCGGCGCTGAAGGTAAGGGGCCGGGACACGCTGAGGGAGGCTGATCTCGGCCTGGCCGTGCCTCCCCGCAACGCGAGCCTCATCCCCGCTCCTGCTGCTGCTCCTGGTGCCCCCGGGCAGGTGGGCATGGGCAGCCAAAGGCCGGAGCCTTTGCGTCCGTGCTCGCTTTGGAACGATCCCACACATCACCGGGATCCCAGGGGTGAGGAAAGGGCCCGGTAAGAAACTGCAAGGGAGATAAAAACCTCTCCAGTAGCACCAGGATCTCTGAGATGAGATACACATTGTAAGGCCTGACTTTGCCCGCAGGGACTGCTCTCGGTACTGCTTGATAGGCCAGGATTTGGCAAATAATTTAAACTTTGTTGGAATTTCACATTTATTTCAGAAACAGTTTAACCACATCTTGGCTATGACACTGTCTTTTCAGGAATGGAAAATACTGTTTATGATGAACTCCCTTGAATAATTATTTCTGGAGAAATCTTTCAAAAGAATCTTGCAATTGTCTAATTGACTTGCCAACAGGAGAGCAGCAGTACTGTGCATGCTGCCACTCTGCCAGCACTGCTGATCACTTCCTAACTAGGTGGGGGTTCACTGGTGCTGCCTCTAATCCGAGCCCCGAACTCTCGATCGGATTGTTCAAAATCACCACTCCTCCAGGGGAATATCCAATGTCCCTCATTTCCCCGTCCCAGCCTGGCACAGCTGGTAACCACTGCATCACAAAAGGAGTTTCTTCCCACTGTGTCTGGTTCTGTATTTTAAATAAATGACAATGCATTTGCATTCTTTTTATTTATTTGAACACTATGATTTAAGAGCCTAAATGCAAGTTTTTCCCTTTATTTCTGCAAGTAGCACTGCAATCATAACTTACAAAAATGTTTAAAATACAAAATGTACATGAAATTACAATACAAGGCTCTGTAAACATCTAGAACTTAATCTTTATTGTCCCACATTTTTAAATATAAAACTTCAATTTGAACGATTTCCGAACCTCAAGGAATGACATCCATTATGAGTATCAAAAATAGAGTTTCAAAGCTTTGTATCAGAACAAAACCATTTTTTAATTCTTTGGTTTTAAAAGGGTGGCAGTTCCCCTGATAACAGGTAAGTTTTCCTACAGAAATTCAGATTGCTAGTTTATGGTAATTTCAGAACTCACCCCTGTCCCCCTGGATTAATATGCTACCCCTTTATTTTCTTTTCCTAAACATTGATCTTTGACCCTCCTTATAGAAAAGCTACCTCATCATTAAGGCTTTCCCTCAGGATACCTAAGTTATTAAAAATTTTTGGAAAAGTACTCAGGGAGAAGACAGGACTTAAGGGCAAGGAAGTGGATGCCAACAAAATATTAACAGTTGCCGGGTTCTGTTGTTTAATTAAATTTGCATAGTCCAATAGAGATCGTGTGCTTTTTATACCACTAAAATTATACAAGATTAACAGTCTTTATCTACGTTATCACACAAGCTAAAATAAAATTAAGACCCTTGTATTGAAGCTTTTACAAGGCAAATACAAAACTGCTTTAGTATCCAAAGCTATATTTTTTTTTAAATTTCATTTTTAAATAGGAAAGCATTTCTATGTCTACAGGCATCAAGGTATTTAAAGGCATCAGAAAATTTAGTGCATAGCAACTCCGGATTGTTTGGGCTCCTATATTTTAGGTACAGTGTGAATTCCAGCTACTTGGAGAACTTGCAAGGAGAGTCTGTACCAGCAGGATAAAGGAGCATAAATCCCATACAGTATGAAAAGCTTTTCAGTAAGAATTCTCCTACAAACAATGGTTAATGCAAAAGACCCAATACACGAATGAAAAGTGGAACGTGCCTTTCCACCAGCACACCCTCTGAGACAATGACATCGTTTACTGCATTGTGTGGTTTGGTTTGTTTTGAAGGTGTTAACAACCTCAGTAGATGTATTTCTGAGCATGTGAGTTCTTTCTAGGATCTTGAATGTACACGAGTAGAGGACAGAGTAAAGCACCATTGCTGAGGGACAATTACAATATCACACTTTTCAGATTCCAGCCCTGCCAATTATTTCCTGCAAATGTCAACATTTGCACCACTGAACAGTACATTCACAAAAAGGATGCTTAGGATTCCCAGCAGGTACATAGTGGCCTTGCATGAAGTTGTTTGAAATAATTATGAAACGTTAAGTTAGTAGCCTCAGGCTGCACTCTTAAAAGAAGTACATGATAAAATTACAATTTTACCCACTTGATATATGGTCTTTAAAAGTTCATGATTCATCCATTACAGAGGTGATTACAGCTACTGTATTGGTATTGCTTGGGCACTGACTTCACTCCCGGTGTAAGGTTCTGCCTGCACAAGGCTCAATGGAAAGTTTTCCTCACCCCTGTTTGCCAAAATGCAACAGCAGTAGAAGCTGTGTTTACTCTCCCAGGTGTTATAACTCAGCATTGCTCTCCACTGTCAGACCCCTTCATCCACGTGAAGTCTACAAAGCTCATGTGCTCCCCATGTGTCAACTGCTAAAATAGCCATGCTTGTCTGAGCTGGATCCAATGCAAATATACTTTCCAATTTTATAACTCTTTGTGTTAATTCACTCTTAATTTTCGTTAGATTGTCATGGCTCACCCAAATGAACACCTTGGATGTTCCGAGGTTCCAGGTAGTGCTGACCTTCCTTTGCCATGACTGGTGTTCCCTGTGTGTTCCATGGAGGGAAGCTCTGTAAACGAGTGATTCCTGGGGGAGGGAAATGTGTGTGGCCTCCACAGGCAGTGTCAGATCCTCTCCACAGTGTGGAATTGGAAAGGCCAGAGATTTTTAAGTAATGATGTAAACAGATTGTTTCAAATTCATCAGATTATGGGGATAAGGGAGATGCATCCTCAGAGCACAGCACAGTCTACTGCTGCTGTGATGAATCTTATGTATTTCTTTGGTAGCTCCTGTTTCACACCTTTAAATTAAACATGGACACATCATACTGCCTAACTACTAATTCACAGTAAATTACTTTTTAGCAAACTGACATTTACAAACAGCCCAAAGTTAAGGAGCTGTAATTGTCATCTCCTTAGGACTTCCAAGTGGCATGGTGGGGCATACAGCATATAAAAGATACAGATGTGATCAAATGATTTATTGCATTGAAAACTTAAATGCCACTGAATTGATAGTTTCAGAACCATATTCTGCAGGGATAATGGGAACATTTAGATCCTCAGCAAACTTTAAATTTTCTCCTGTATCTAACATGGCTTTGATGTTGCTGTTCTTTAATCTAAAATCCTACTGCTCAAATTTGATTACAAATGTGACTTTCTAAGAAAAAAGCTATTTCAAGAAGGAGCCTGTGCTAATAAAGATCAGGAAGATTATCCACAAAGTTATAAAAGTTAAATTTTGGAATGTAATTTCTATCCCAACACTTTCATGATGGAATGGTCTTTTTGCAGCCTATCAAGTAACATCTTCAGTTTATAAACAAGTGCAGATCTACATTTGGCTTTGCTTCCTATGAATCTAAGAAAGAAAACACTACAGTATTCATATACACAATGGCTTCCGTGGCATTGGCTTCAGATGACAGGTATGATTTGCCACTGGAAGACCTTATTAAGAAAAAAATGAAACAACAGAAGCTTTAAAGGCTTTCCAAAATGACCAAAAGGTGTTACAAATCATCAGTTACAAACTATACTACCTCTAAGGGCAAGCAGCACACTGAAGATGTGCATTAAATCTTCTTCCACATTCAGGACTGTGAATATTATAAGAGCAAACTAACATCTCCACACATCTGAAGCACTTAAAATATAAAAGTATTCTATTTAAATGCAAAAAGCAAAGCTTGTTTGTAACTTTAAAACAGTTAAAATATCTGGTGTAGATTCTGTGTGTCCATTTTAAGTCTCTTTACAGCATCTGAGGAACTATTAATTAAAATGCTCTGTCTCTACATCAAAAATGTAACCCACTAAAAGGGCTTTGCAAGGATCCACTGTTCCAGTTCATAAAGGCCACAGAGTTGGAAGCACAGTAAGTCTAAAGAGGAAGAGGATGAAGAAATATTCAGAGAAACTGTGAAGTTTTCATGGATGTTGAGTCGTTAGCTTATCCATTACTGGATTCCATCAGATATTCTCGTCTCCAGAGATCCAGGACACGTACGTGCAGGCTGGCTGGCTGCTGTAGTTCCATGTGACACTGAGATCTGTGACATATCTCTTCCTATGATCTCATTCACTATAAAAAAAGAAGAAATATTAAAAAGTGACAGTTTTTATGCTTTGCAAAAGGCAGAACTCATCAGAATAACCCTTTTAAAAAGGAATATCTTTCAGTGCTAAGCCTCGATGCTGTTACATAACAGGAGATGAATGAGGAGCCTGGCTTCAGCAATAGTTAAGCAAGGGGGGAAAGAAAGTCCTGCCATAATCCAGGCTGGAGGCTCCCTAAGCCCCTTGAAGAAAATAAGCACGAGTATTCATGACACACAGGTAACTGAGAGGAACAGCACAGGTCAGGTTTATTGAGATTTCCCCACAAAACTCCAGTTCAAGAGCGTGACAAGCACAACAAATAACTCTTAACAACCCCTGGCTCTTTCAGGCTACTTACAGAACTTCCTCAGAACTTGGATTCAGGTTAATAGAGTATTCTTTTTAAACACTACATACTTATTACTTGGGCCAGTTTTCTGAATACTTGCATTTCTGAAACCACAGTAACTAAATCTTATCAGTATATTTCTGTACTGAAAGATTTAGGATGAACTAATATGCAGGCCAGTTTGTATATCCATGTGTGTCATCTTCAGCAAAGTTTAATTAACATTTAAAAGTGAGGGACACCTCCCAAGAATGTGACAAATTTAACCTAGGTTATTAAGAAATCACAATCTTGGAGTCTTACTCAAAATCCTATACAATTGATTGCAGGACAATTGAGGTTGAGAAGATGATAAAAAATTATCATTTTAAAGGCTAAGTGTAAAAGCAGTGATAGAAATGTCTATTTTACAAAAATGGACCTCGGTAATGTTATCAAAGAAGACTGAATAACATTCTACATGGACATGAAAAATATCACATTAAGTAATAATGACAAGTTGTAACCACAATCTAAATTATTATTTCAGTGTTTGAGGCAATGAGTCCTGTTGATTCCCATGACTGAGCAGGCAGTAGGTTATAGTATCTCTTTCTCAGCAAGACTTTGAATAGGCTGAAGTATAGAGGCTTTTCATTAATCATTGGCATGAGTTTGCTTGGACCTTCTATAAACAGGTATTTAATGGATCCTTTTGTTGACTAAGGACCATTCTTACATTTAGAACGTTTTGTTCTGCTAATAAGCTGCTTCTATTGAACATTTTAACAGATTTGGAACCCAGGCTTTTTACAGAACAGTGTCGATGCACCTTACCACCTTTCTTAATGCCTCCTTAATTTCCCATAGCAGAATTTAGTTTCCTACCAACCATTCCTGTCTGGTAGAAGCATAACAAGATCAATCTACAGGTGGTATAAATTGCTCTTGTGCTTATAGCACTGAACAGCCTGAGCATTGCCCTTTGTGACAGCAGGATCATAAGTGTTTCTGAAAGAAAATGTATCAATTTTGTGCATATGCTGAACTCCCTCTAACACATAAAATCCAGCTCTGGAAAGAGGTTGTGTCTATATTCTTTGAAGCTGCTCAGGAAAGCACTAAAACCACCTCCTGTCACAGCCCTGTGTGCAATGGAGGAGGTGTTTGTAATCCACGACTCCATCACTGCAATGGTTTCTTCTCAGGAGTGCAAGGACAGCTTGTTACACACATGGTGTTGAACCCAAAGGTTTTAACAGGTCACACGTGCTATGGGAAAGCCAATTCCCTCCCACATTACAAGATTTGGAATTTATCTGGTTGCAAAAAAACCTGCCATTCAATGAACTTAACTGCACTATGACACTGGAAATTGTGTGACTGCAGGTAGGGCATTTTCCCAAGTATTTTCAGTAGGCCAACACAATGCATAAGTAAACATCTGTTAAAGAAACCCCATGACTATTTATTTTTTAAACAAATTACAGATGTTCACTCATAAGAACTGTGCTCCACCAGCTTCTGTCAGGGCATTCATTAGCTTGCTCTAAGGACCTCCAACAGCTCTTATCTACTGAACAGTAGCTTTGTACAAATTGAGTGTCCCAGCTGTTCAGTACTGCTAAAACTTTCACGAGTGATACAATAAAACCATTAAAAATAACGTTTTGAAGTTCAGTATTTTGAAATTATTAGTTACTTCCCTTAAGTTTTGATGGCTGATCTGTATCTGTACTAGCACCATCAGCACAAACTGGTCTGTCCTACAATGTTTTGTAGTTCCCACAGGCAGAGGTGTTTAACTGAGCATCAGGTAGCCACTGGCACTGCATTCTCCTTAAAACACTTTACACTGAAGACAATAGCTGGTCACATGGGGTTTTACTTGCCAAACTTCTGCAGAAGTCATTATGTAGAATATTAAAGCTACAGGTTAGTTTGTGCTGCTTTGTTCTAAATAATCACTCATTTGTTTATAAGAAGCTGTTTTGTAGCTCAGTGGGTTTTTTTTGCAATACTTTTAGCAAGTGGTGAATACAGATTTACTGGTTTACATGGATTTCCATTAGAAACATCTACCATTTCTTAGGCAAATGCAGGACCATGTCTTCATTCCAACAGAGAATTCCAGAGGAGACATCTTACTTGTCCCAGTGACTTTATAAGAATTGCTTATTTATAAAACCAACCACTATTCAAGTGTGCTTTTTTCAAAATAAGTATGTAAATCAGTGTTCTGCCAGAGCACTTTGCAGGCCTCAAGAAATGGCCAAAATGCTTTTCCTGCTGTGTCTGGCCAAGGTGTTTGTTCAGAGACCCTGGCTTTCTAACTAACACACCTTCCTATGTTATACTTCCCAGGAATATCCATTTCAGCTGTCTGGAACTGTGCACCCAACAAATGGACTGGGGGAAGCCTGCAGACTCCAGAAGACTCTCCATTGATTAGATGAGGTACAGATAAGGGTAAAAATAAAGGCTTCAAAAGAAAGCAGAACTTGCAGATGGCAGCAGCTCAGATCAGTCTCTAATCTTTCATGGCACATATGATATTCATATAATACCAGCATTATCAGAACTTGTCTTTCTGTTGAGGAATGGTATAAATTAAAGCAGTTTAAAATGTAAATCATGTAATCAGTAAGAGAGAAAACCCTGCATAAAAATGTACAAGGCTGAAGATAAAATTATACAGCATTTTCCTCTTGTATAAAATACTAAAAGAGAAATCCAAAGGTCAGTATTTAAATGCATGACATGTCACCCTCTTCCAATGAGGGGCAAGCACACAACATGTAGTAGTCTGTGATTAAAACTGAAAACTTAATTCATGTGCATAAATATAGGTTTTCTACAATATTGTCTAGCAAAACTCAAGTTCTTCACGTGACAAACTGGGAGAAGAACAAATTTCAACAATTCTGAGAAAGGACAAGCTCAGGCTCTACTGCTGATGCTTTAAAAACAAAAGAAAATTTCTTTGCTTTAAAAAAAACCCCACTTTATCCCACCTCTCTTAGTTTTGACTATGGGCTGTAGGGTCTACTCTGTCCTAAAAATACAGCTAGAAAGATTTCATACTCCCTACTACTTAACCTTAAGAGCCATCCCATTAGTAACCAGACACTGGGAAAGCAGCATGCATGGCTTTGTTAAGCCTTGTCTTGATACCATTCCCTTTCTTCAGAACAAGTTTGCAGGGGGATGTTTGGGATTCAGCAACACAGATCTCCAGGATGGTTTTCATGTTCTCTGTGCTCTGTCTGCCAGGTTCATGTGTGTTCATACTTTTGCTGCCTCTTTGGAGAGAGTAAATTTCAGACTTTAGGACCTTGACTTTTCAGTCCACTGCCCCCTCCAGTTCAATCCCTGCCTGTTTGGTACCTGTGGTGCCAGGTGTTGACTGCTGATCCCATGGCCTGGACCTCTGCTCACTCCTCAAGTCAGGAGGAACCAGATATGTCTTACACACTGCATCATTACAGAGCCCTTGCTAATATTTAGTAATCATTTGGTAGCTACTGATACCTAAAATCATTCTGGATGATCAATGTCAGCTGAGTGACATTTTTGATGCCAGCTGAGTGACACTGTCACATCAAGAATGTGACAAAGTGTTTTCTGTGCTAGCAGTCCAGGGTCACCAATCCTGAAATAATGACTGGAGCAGGTGAAAACAGAGAGGGGTGCACGCACTACACTGTGTACACATGTGGCATATTCCTCCATACAACAGTGATAATTGCACTTTGAAAACTTGTCAGATATGGCACAGATCAAAATGTGATACAGCAGGTTTTTTAAATATTTTTTCTTCTTTTTAAAAAAATATTGGGCTGTGAAATGGAAATGATTTTAACAACTTTTCTCTGTCTATGTAACTGACCTCTTTGGCAGTTTTCCCAGATTTCAGAATTTCAGCTGTTACTTTATTTGCAATAGTTTCACCTTTTCTTCCCTTAGTATTTATCTAGAATGTTAGCTGGCTGGCAAATTTATACTAACAGTTAAAAATAGATTGTGCAGAACAGAAGTTAAGTTGGTGAGGAGAAAATCTGCTACAGATGGATTATATTGGCCTGGTCAATACTGGTGATACTGCAATATTGCATTGCAAAGCCTTTCCCTCTCTGTGCTGCATTGAAAAGGGAACAAGACACTGCATTGGCACTAAATGTCAGATAAACGCTCCAGCCTACAAAATTAAAAATTGCAAAATATGAAGCAGCATCCTAACACCAATACTGGTAGAACAGAGTAGAAGTAGCTCTGACTTTGGGATCTGCTGTGAAATAAGCTGTAAAATAAGAGCAGCCACTTACTCTGTTTTACTGGGTTCTTCCCATGTTTTCATTTCCCATTGTGCTCTGTTTGCCTGTTTCCAGTCCCTGCTCACTGCACAAGTGGAAGCAGCTGGAGCACGAGGCCTCCCCTGCCCCCGAGGCCCAGGGCTTTGCCTCTGCTCATGAAGGCCTGCACTGGGCAGCTGACAGAGCCACAGCCTCACTGCCAGACTGCTCAGCAGCAGCTCTTCAAACTGCAACTGGCAATCCAGAGTTTTAAGTCCTAAAGTTAGGTTGAACAGCTCAGCCATTTGTGCAGTGAGTGACACCCAGAGCTACAGGGGCTGATCTTATCAGCTGTTCCAGCACTGACCAAGCTCTCTGGAGAAATTCCCACCTACAGAGAGTGATCCATGTTCACTGACTGGAACAGAACAAAGCTCTTGTGTTATGAAGCAAGACATCGTCATGAAAGCTGCTGCTTCTAATAATAAATTCCTGAATGTTTTGGATAAATTAACCCCCCAACTATGAATTTAGAATAACAAGTTCTCTTAAGGTGTTTGAAATTCTAGTATCAAAAGTAAAGGTGCTATCTTTTAAAACCAAATGCCAAGCAAAAACTAACATGCTTCTGAATTGCTCTGTATCTGATTTCCCCTCTCATGGTAAAAGACAAATATTTTGTACTGGAGCACAAAGGAAAACAAAAGTGTATCTAAGTATATAAATTTTACATAAGAATATAAGAAAAGGAAATTCCTGAACCTACAGGCCTTTCAGGGAATAATGCAAGTAACCTTTTTTTCCTTGCAGGAAGCCATCAATCTACTTTCTACAGGACAAGCAAATCTCTTTATTGGCAGTTACCAAGCATTTTAAATTTTTCTAAGTCAAAAATACTTCCTGAAAACCTCCATGGAGAACTTCAGGCAAACCAGTTCAGATTACAGACCACTAGGGCTACAATGGGCAAGAGTAGAGATGAGTGCAAAATACAACAATGCTTCCCCAGGCTGTTCCACCAGCCTCCAAAATGTGCATTTCCCAGGGAACTCCTGAGTTATAGACAGGATCTTTTGTGCCAAATGGTCCCATTTGGATTTTTCTCCCTGGAGTCTTTTAAGGTCTTTGCAAAATTCTGTCAACTGCAACCTTCTGTGACAGCAGATTCCAAAGCTTAACTCCCTATAGCAGTAGCAATGCTTTTGAGATGTGCTGAACTTGCCCCAGGATTACCTGCTGGTCACTTACTGGTTTATTTCCCAGGAATTATCTTCCATTACCTTTTCTGTGCTCCCCACTCATTTTATTAGATTTGGCATTTTCTCCTCATTCCTTTTTCTGGCTGCAGAGTTCTAGCAGATCCAACAACAGGCATTCATTTAATTCCTTTGTGGCATCAGGGACAAAATGTGGCCACAAAATAGATCTAAGGAGTAGCATTTTCTTATTCTCTGCTGTTCCTTAGACATTCCTAGCATTTATTCACCCTTTCAAGACTACTTTTAACACTATTGAGCAAGTTTTCATAGAACTGTCCATTTTAAATTCAAGACAGTTTTAAATGAGAATAGTTAACACCGTATTGCTAAGTGCAGGTTTTGTTCTTTCCCTTACTCTAATTTTTACTTTTTCCTCTAACTACCTGGTTTTCTTTAATCACAAGATCTTCCTTGTAGAGGTTTCTAGACAGTTTTTGGTTTTCCCCCTTTTGAATGGCTGAGCAGCAGTGTCACATTTAGCCAGGCTCTACATCAGGTTCCACATTACAGTTGACAGTTAACTGTTGCTTACTCTTCCAGAGCTCTGTCTGGCGTGTCATCTGCTTGAGGACAATTGTCACTGTCACTGCTCTGAAACCTTTTCACTGATGCTTACCTTGAGACAGGTCCTGCAACACATCTCCTTTGCAAAGGACTCAGGACATGAGAATCCAGTTCCTCAACTGTCAGCATCAATACACAAAACTTTCTAAGATCACTTATTTAATTTTAACTGAATAACTGATTTGTCATCTGTTAGTCACATTTTCCATTTAACCTCATAACTTTTATGTTCTTTTCTGATTTCTGCATGTGGAAGCAGCTTATGGTGTCTCTTACAGCACAACAATTGCATACTTAATATGAACATTCATAAATAATCTGCAGACTGCTTGCAACTATTTGACCCTTTTGACCATCTATTATATCTTCATAAACTTGATTGTTTTCTACAGTTTGTCTTTTCAAGTTTGTCATAGCCTGTGATGCTGAAACTGCTTCAAAACAAGATTTAATTTTTTCAAGAAGTTTTTGTACACCCCTTTCAACCAAATAAAGAGATATTTCCTCATGTGGGTTCTCCTCATGTTTTGGTACTCCCTGAAGCAGTCATCTCACCCCTTCTATAAAGGATGACTCAAGTATTCCATTAGTTATTTCCTGCCTTTGTCGATGCTGTGATCTCCTGCAGCCCACTACAGTCACAGTTGCTCTCCTCTTCAGCAGTGTAACATGGAAGCTGTGCTCTTCCTAATTTAAGTCGGCTCTGTAAGAATTCTGTACTGGCAGTTAACACAGTTAACTTGTCTGATTTTACACTGCACATTCTTCAAGGTACAAAACCATCCTACTTTCCTCTATAATCCTGTCTCTCATATTAATACCATACTACATTATATCAAATACATAAGATACCCACTATTCTAATTCTTAAAAAGAGCCATGTTTTTCGATTGTACTTGTCAAATGCTAACACTTGTGTGTAAATGTGTTTCTGTCTGGGTTTCTGTGTGCCCTTTTTAAAAGGGACCTGTCAGTGTACATTTCACAGGCCTATATTTGGGGTTTGCCACCCTATGTGTTATTTTTCAGTTGGGGTATTTGAGGGTTATTTTATTATTAGCCTGAATTTCCATTTTTCAAGAACTGGTCTTCAACAATTATTCTGAACCTACCAGATTATGAACTGCACACATGATATAGTGTAGAATATTGAAATAATCTAAGTTATAACTTGTATTTTACTAATTGATTTGCTGTTTCAATAATTTCATAGGAACGTCAGTTTGGTGTACAGTCCTTTCCCTGCCTTTGCCATTCCAAATAGGAGCTACTTACCTTACTAATAACATTTTGATATGTAAGGAAAGCAGAATTAAGTTTCTTGAAAGCTGGCAAAAGACCAGTATGGTTTATTTCAGTCTCACAAGCAAACTTAGGATCAATGTACACAGTAATTGTGCAAACGTTTTATGAAGAGCTTGGTTATTTTACTGTTACCAAATCTACTGTACATTTACAATTATTAACCCTTTAAATCTATGGAGAAAGTAGAATGTATTCTAAGTGCTTATAATGCATTTGTATATGTATTGCAAAAAAAGGGACAGTATAGTTCTTAGGCATTTTAGGCATGTTTGTAATAAAGTGAAAACCACTAAAGCCTAAACACAAACAAGACCAATATACACCATGCAACAATTTCTAATATCGTTAGTATTTAGAAGAGTCACAGTGCATAATTACCTTGCTTGTATGTGAAATAAAGAAGCTGAAATAATAAATCCAGATATTCTTACCCAATTATGGTGCACATTCAACTCTAAATCTAGTTATGAACCTGTATTCCTAATACTCTGACTGGTGGTGCATGCCACTGTATTCCATTTATTTAAATTGACATTGCTTCATCTTTTTGAAAAAGAGAAACACTCCAAATTTCTCAGTTAACTGATCTGGCCACTCTTCTACCTTGGCCATTTTGGCTTAAGATTTTCATATCCTCTTCTGCTCTTTTACTAGATCCTACAGCACTCAGGAAGTTCTGTGGCAGCTCTGTATACTTAGAGTGGAGGTTTTTACTGAGGGAGTGTACACCTGGTTCAAAAATGCTAAATTTCCAACTATTTCAGAGTACACAGGTGTCCAGTTATAGCAAAACTTCAGCAGTACACAGCACTTTTCACTTGCAGCTCTTTAAACTCTTAAAATACTTTCCCCTTTCCTTCGTGCTCCAATTTCAAACATTGAAGCATTTCAGTAAGCAGACTCACCCTCTAGATTTTCCACATAGGAGTTGGACATGAGTGCTGAATGTTGAGTCCATTTCTCTGTTGAACCTGATGGCTGGTATTCCAGGTCAGAGATAAAACTGTCTGTGTCAGAGAAGAAGACAGACATAACTACTGACTGGACTAAACCAAGAAGTTACAGTTCACTCAACCAGGAAGTGATTTTCATTTTTCCTTTAATAGCACTAAATTTAAATACCCCGTTTCATTCACAAACACTGCGTATGTGACACAAGTAACTATTTATAAGTTATCAGAGTGCCTATTAAAAACAGTATCACTTATCTTGTATATTCACTTGTAGAGTCACTTTTCATTTAGCAGCCAGAGCCATAAAGGTAATGGTTAATTTTATGGATGTCTGCCTGGTTGTATCATTATGAATTTATACTACTTAAATTTTATTTTAGTATTTGTGTTTAGAACATTCCTCCTTCAGCTTTTTCAATTTGCTTTACTTACTGTGGTTAAATTAGAAGTACTTGTAGCCCTTGACAGCAACTCCAGGGTAGGCAAAAGAGTTCTAGTAACCAAAACCTTAGGTTTTTTTTTTACTTAGCCATTCTCCCTGTCCCCCAGGCACAGGAGCTGTGGCTGCTCACAGCTGCTGGCTCCCTGTGCTGGCTCAGGGCACAGCTCCAGTGCCACAACACCCAGTGTCATCTTGGCACAGCTGGCACCTCAGACCTGGGCCACCTGAGAAACCCTGCAGGTAGTGCAGAGCTGCATTTCATGGAACTGCTTTTCCTAGAGGAAAAATCAATGGCAAAGAGTGCATCCATTATTTTAACCAACAAGTCTGTGTTCATTCAGTTGTGATTAGTGGCTAAGCAGAGCTTACTACAGGGTTGGATTTGGTTTTTGTTCCTGCCCAAGGACAGGACTGCAAGTTTAGTCAACTAGGTTTTAATTAACAATTAACAAAATTACTCTGGACCCTGGCTAATTTGTGCCTTCTGGTAGAGGCACACACTTGTTTTGCCAGCATGTTTTCTATGCCCTGCTTAGGGATGACTCCTGAGAGAACAAAGGAATCCACTCTTACTTCCTTCTGAAATTCAAGCAGCTCAAATTACTTCTTTGGGTGACTTCTTACACTTAATTGTTCAAAGTGTAAAGTTACATGTGTTTAAGTGGGAAGTGGAAAGCATTATCTGGGTTTCAATGAAAATGTCCGCTGCCATTGTGAAGGAAAGGAGTAAATTAAGGACAAATTCTTGTCAAATAATGAGAGATAAAAAAAGAAAATTTCCCCCCATCAATTATGGTAGAAACAGCAAGAAGGTGATACTTATTTATAAATAAATATCTAATGAATCTAGGGCGATGGGCAGGAACCTGCCTCATGATGAAACAAATTAAGTGTACCAACAATCCTCTTTAGGAAGGTGAAGCTTTCAAAAGAGCAGCCAACAAACACTGAGAAAAAGCCTCCAGAGAGAACAGTGGAGTTCATTAGCTCATAAAGCAACAGCCTCTGCACCATAAAGACAGCACAGCTTATACAGGATTATATGTCACTCTGGCAGGGAAATATGTTTCTGAGCAATTTTTCTAATTAGTTTCATACTTAGCAAGATCCTGAGGTTCTTGTGTGCATTACCAAAGCTGCTGACAGTGGTGAGTGTTTGCTTTTATCAATCCCTGACAAATTGTGCCATGCACAGCACACACATCTCCAGCCAGCACCTTCTGGAACAGAGCATGCACTGTCCTCAGGCTTCTTGCTTGGGAAACGTGGGACCTAAAGCAACAGCCCTTTTCAACTGTGTGATACAGCATGAAGATTTTGTTCTACCACACACACATTAGACAGAACTTGAGGTACCAGAAAAATATGTATTAAAAATAGCTTTATACTTTGTAATATCCTAAATATTTGAGAAACCTTTTTACTGCCTTAAGGATTACTAAAATACATTCTGTAACCAAAGAATATAAAGCCAAAATGAAAACTAGAAAGTTGAAACAAATATCAAGAAAAATGACCCCCGATAGGTCTGTTCAACTGATCAAAAATTCTACTTTTTTGAACAACCTCATTGTCCTGACTAAGTCTTTAAATAAAGAAAGTTTAAGAAAAGCTTTAAACCCTCAATTATCAGAACCTGTTTTGTGTCAAAGAAGGAAGTCAACTTAAAATTAGAGTCCTGTTATGGATAGAGGCAGACCAAAGAGCTCCTGGAGTCAACCCCATTGGTTTTCAGGATTTCTTCCTATAGGAGTCAATTAACTTCCTGTTTTTGTAGCACTATCTGATTAAAAGTTCAGCCTGTGCATACTGCTGCTGAACTGAAGCAGGATGTGTGGGCTGTGGGACATAACCTAGATGTACTGGTTTTAGAAAAGTCAATCTCCCAAAATATTCTAGAATGCATGACTATCTGCAGTGCTGCTTCAGTGAGTAGAAAAGAGTAGAGTTTTTTTAATATGCTTTGCAAAAAGAAGTTTGATAAAAATTGTGTGTTTTAGAGGACAGGTGAGTGAATTGCTCTCCTGACAGGTAACAAAGATCAGCAAACCTCAAGGAAAACTATGGTCAGACTGCAGCACATATTTCCTGGGACATACACCTTCTTCTGCCAGCCCCAGACAGAACTCTGCCAGCTGAATTTATGCGAAGAATCCCTGCCACTACGTCACACTGCTTAGTGCAGTATATTTAGCCTGGTTTTGACTCCACATGACCAGCAAGTATCAACTTTCCCTAACAAAAAAGAAGAAGCTGCCAGGCTGTAATTAACCCTCAGCTGTCTGTGCTGGAGCAGCCAGAGGATTGTGCTGCTCTGAGACCAAACCAGTCACACCCTGGGCCATGGCAAACTACCACAGACATGGTGGCTGCCCTGCAAGTCACCATTCCAAGCCATAGGCCAGGCTTGCTCTTAGTAATTCCAGGATTAACGCCAACTTCACTGAGCAGTACTATTTCTCTTTTCAATTAACTGTATGGAATGTTGGAGTATAGTTTTCCTGTGCACATTATGTTTATAGCTGAACAGAGAAACTAATGTACCTGCAGAATCACAGCACCAGCTCTGCAATTATCTGCTACAGTAACAAATACCCTGCTCATGGCTTGGCTATGCTGTCACACTCTGCATTTCTGTATCCTGGTGAAACCAACTCATGGCAGTCATGTTTACCTTTTCTCTCACACATGAAGAGAACTGAGTCTGACACAGAATTCAGCACAAGCCTTGGCTCTAGAGGACACGTGGGCTGTGCAGTGGAAGGTGGTGCTGAAGGGTTTGTGTGGATTTTTTCCAGGGTCACAAGGTGTGCTGAGCTCCTTCCAGTTCTGCTGCGATTGCCAGCAGCCACACCTTGGTGCAGAAGTGCCACCTGCACTGATGGAAGAAGTCTCTGACCTCTTCTAATTCTTGAATGGGGACCCTTTTGAAGGGGTGGGCCAACTGAATTTACTTTCCATTAGTTACAAGATGTTCTGTGGCTCTCACAGGGAGAGCTGGCCACAGACACCTGAGGATTTTACACATTAGAAATCTGTAACTGCTCTTCTCAGTGGATGCCTCACTGACACAGATTTTATGGACACAGTGAGTGAATCCCCTAGAAGATATGATCAAAACACCCTTTAACTGCTGACAACCCCTGATGCAAAACATTTCACCTTTACTTACTGCTCCATCCTTCAGCTTTTAAACTACTGCTCAGTCTAGATCTTTATTTTGTTCAGAACACACATTTCTCAAAGTAGATTTCCATTCTCCTTCAGTACATTTTAGGTTCTGCCTTATCACCTCAACACCTCGCTGCAGGACTTTTTACTGCTGTCTCACACTGCTTGACAACACAGATTTAATAATCAGAATGCTAAGAAAGGAGGAGTTTGAACACAACTGTACTGAACAATTTCTACTGGTATAGTTTTCAGAATGCTTTTTAGTGCAGGATTGTTCTGAGAGCTCCAGGCACAGTGTAGGTTAGAGTCCTTGGCTTTGCTGGGCACGCTGCAAGGTGCAACATTTCGCTCTGTACTCAGGACACAATAAAAACACCTTGGATTTGAGAGGTACATCTCAAGTTTGAGCTGCTCTCCTCCACACTACAGCAGACTCCAGCATTCAGTACTTCCTGTGCTTCTGCAGACCCCCAATGGTAGGATGCTGCTTTAATTAACACTGATCTGTTAATGATTAAGTTTTAAATATAATCAGACATATAAAGGATAGTCCTTTTCCAATACTTTCTTATTACTCACCACTTGGATTCTTCAGAAATTAAGATGAAGCTACAGTAAAAAAAGCTGCCTGCAAAGATGTACAAGTCTTCTAGCCAAGATCAGAATAATCTGAGCTTCTTAGCAAGAGACTTTATCAGCTAGAGAGTTATCACAGAACTATTCAAATGAATGAATGCTAATGGCTTTGAGCTCTACATGGAATGTGTCTGACAAAGCAGCCTTATTGCTTTATGTACACAAAGTGCTTAGGGGATTTTTAGTTATGATTTGTAGTAAATGCACATACTGGATTTTCTGATCTCAAGCTTTATGTAATGGAGATGCAATGAGTAACAAAAGGTAAGAGGATTAGTAGAAGGTCATCCTGATTCGCTGAATACAGCCAAACAGTAACTTAAAAATGGTTAAATACAGGTGTACACATTAGGAATCTCATCACTATAGAAAGCCATGAAATCCAAGGCAAACTCCCTCCTAAACTGCAAACCACTAAAGGTTACATTTGAGATCAACAGTATTGGAACAGTTTTAAACCTAAAACTTGACAGTGGGAATAGGTAAACCAGTATATTAGGAGCACTGTTTAAAAACAAGGGTGGAAATTAACTAGGCCTCATCATATAACCAGACTGAGTCTAACTTTGAGTAGCTTTTCTTTCAAGTGGGGAAGAAACTTTATTAGATGGGTGTGCAGCAGAGCCCAGAATGGATGATGGATATGGGAAAGGCCAGAAATGAGCAGCTGCCTGTTTCCTGTCACTGCAGCTGCCTTGTTTACATCTATTTGCAGCCCTAAACATTCCACTGTCTATCCAGGGAAATGTTAACGTGAGGTGCTGGCCAGAGGGCTGACTTGCTGGAAGATGCTAAAGGAAAAAAGGTCCAATACACCAGGGAATAGAAAAAGTAGAGGGGACAAATAGAAGTGCATGAAGCTGCTTTTACTTAATTCTAGCCCGAAAGTTTCTGAGCTTTTGCAGCATGACTACTCCAAAAACCCAGGCAGAAAAGAGAACTTTTTCAGAATACCCTTGAAGTAGTGAATACAATATTATTTGAATTTCTGTTCTTTCAAATATTTTTATAATGTATTTGAATTTTGTATCTATGTGACCTCATGCATTTTGATCCCTTGTTTCAAGTGAATTAGAAGGTGTTCCCTGTATGATGCAAGGATGGAAAGAGGGGAAACAAAACATAAACACAAATTCAAGGTAGAAATTAGAAAAGTCTAAAGATCAACAAGGTCCTCCTGAAAAAACAAGACAGTGAAGAGTCACACAAAGTTCAGTATGGGTGGGGGGAAAAAGGAAAGAAGCATCCTTAGTGCAGAGACACAGGCAGGATCTGCCTTTCCATGGTGCAACCGGTGTTCAGTCTGAACAGAACCCAGCTAAAGGGCAAAGGAACACAGCAACATTTAAAAAGATTCTCCATCTGCTCCCTGGCTAACACCTTGGACTTTGCAGGGAAGCTGCAAACGTGTTCCACTTGCCAGGAGATGCTGGATCAAGACTAATCCAGAAGCTCTTGCCTTGAGCACTGATGGATGAAGCAGCTTTGCAGTTCTGTATTATGGAGTGATTTGGAAGGGGTTTGGTGTGTTTTTAAGAAAACACCTGAATGTTGGCTGAAGAGGCAATAAGAGTCACTTCTAGAGGTCTTACTTAAATGAATGTATGTAACTATTATCCACACTGCCAGATCTGGAGATGAGGTGGGGGCTTCCCAGTTTTGTGGGTGGTTTTTTTTTTTGTTTTTAAATTTTGTTTTTAAGAATTTAAAATCAGATTTTGCCAAGCTACACAGTAATTCTGGGATTAAATTTATCATAGGGTAGCACTACCATACTACAATGGTATTTTGTAAAATATTTCTTGAAATATTTTTATTTACTTGGCAATGAAATAGATACTATTTTAATTTTGAAACTGTACATTACTTAAAAGAAAGAAGATAATTTATGCTCTGAAAGTTTTTTATTTATTTTAAGACTACTGATTTAAATATTTAAGGCCGGTAATCCAGAAATGATTTAAAGAATTTTCAACCAGCTTTGCCCTGGTGTTTTATTTTTAGAGGTTTATTTGTCTTAATTGGTAACCCTCAAAAACCAATTTTCCAACTACATAGAGCTTTCAGGTTTGATGTATTAGTTGGGAGAATATATTGTATCAACACTCATTTTATGTATGTAATTATGTTTGGGTTTTATTCTTTAATTGTTATAACATTATTGTAGAATAGCCTATTTGCTATTTGCGCCTGGCTCTATTTGTACAGAAACTCAAATTCAATTATACATGAAAAAGAAATTTTAGAATTATTTTTTAACCAGAGTAGTATGTTAGATAAATTACTGAAAAAAGTGTTCTTGTTGAAACATGTTTGTTTTTTTTTGTTTGTTTGTTTTTTTTTTCCTTAAAGCTGATTAAGCAGAGGAAGTATTCACTCACACTGAGAGAACTGAGCAGCTTTGCTTCTTGTCACCGAGCCCTTCCAGACTTTTGGAACAGCAGGTTTCATGCTCGACATCTGATTTGTATTTGCAGATTGGAAATGCAAACGAGCCCCAAAGCCAACCCCCAGGAAATCACTGCACAGGGGCAACATGGAAGGGAAAGGAATCTGCTCACAAACCCACTGCTGCTGCCAAGGGCAAGTTCAGCATTTAAATCTGTGTTCAATTTTCCATATTTAAAGTATGTTTAATCAGCAGTTATCAGAACTTTTTTAATTTTCTGCAACAATCCTTTAATAAAAGAAGTTAATTAAGCTGTGGCCATTTAACCCCAATGTTCATTGTACTCTAAACCATCAGCAAGTGGCCATGCTTTCCATGGGGCTCCAACAGCTTCTCCTGTGATTCCATGGCTTTGTCAGCACTGGAACAAGCAACACTTTTAGTGCTAAGCAAAGGAAATAGTATGGAAAAGCAACAAATATTTGTGATAATTTCTTTTTATTGTGCATCCATTTTAATTTCTTAAAAATTACAAACAAACTGCCAAGATGCTCATAAGTGCTAAACACTTCTGCTTACTTTGTGAACAGTCTAACTACAGTATTTAGTTATATTTGAATTGTTTCTGTATCTGTTTTTTTGTCGGTGTGGAGAGAAGAAGGATGAGAAAAAGGTAGGTTCTAACCCGACACTTCTTGAAACATTAGATTTCTTTCTCACTACTCTATATAGAAGTATAAAATATATTTTTTTTTTTTTGATACAGGCTGTTTCATAAAGCCTTGCTTTTCTCCCCTCAGCAAGTCCTTGACAGAATCAGTCTCTTCCTTCCTTTCTAAATAAACTTAAGTTGATTGATGAACAGTGTTTCTAAAAAGAGAGCTTTGTTTAATCAAGGTGGCCATTGAACTAAAGCTCAGCTAGATTGCTTTCTCTCCTTTTCTTCCTTATGTCATGTCTTTAAAGGCATTCCTTATTAAATTTTTTTACTACTGTTCAGAGGTAACAATAGCAAGGCTCCATTTATGCAAAGAGCTGGGACTGACACAGATACTTAACAGATGGCCTATACTTAAGTCTTTATTCTACTGCTGATGCAATTAAGTAATTACCAGGGATGGTTAAAAAAACCCCAAACCACAACATTTAAGGCTACTTTAGAAAAGAGACACTGGCATGATTCTCTTCATCAAAACCAAACACATTTTACACAACTTTTAAGGCCAGGCCTTCTGTTCTTCCAGTCATTATTAGCATGACATGTTCTTTAAATTGCTTTGCATCTACACCCTACACCTCAAATAGTCTGATGTTTAGGATCTGATTTGTTTTTCACTTGGTTGGAAAATCATATAAATAACAATTAATAACTAAATTTAAAAAAATCCAAATATTTACAATACAGTCCTTTATAGTCTGGCTTTTAGCATTATAATGTCCTTGTTCTGTTTGTGTTAAACAAGTGAACTTCTCAAAAAAGGTAGCCAGAGTGCAGAAAGCAAACAGCCACTGTGAGCAGAGGTGCTGAATGATGACAGGGATCTACAGAATGTCTGTGAGGAGACCAAGACAGTGCCAAAATGCATGTGATAGATTATCAGAACACCAGCCTGCCCTTCAAAACTGGGACAACTCCAAGAAACAAAGCTCCAAACGACATCAATGCAACTTAGATATTGTGTTTTCACTGATTTTCACTGAACCATATCAATGAGACAATCAGAAAAAAACTTCAAATTACTTTCTTGAACACAAGGTGTCAATGTGTAGGAGTTGATCTTCAAGCCCTGTTTTATGACAAAACCAAAATCTGTGGGCAAATCAGACTAAGATGCTGGAAATGTACAACCACAAATTAAGACTATATAATTAGTTTTAAGCAAGTTGTGTTGCTTTGGACACAAAGCTACGATGCCATTCTGATGATATAAATTTCCTTCTGTGAAGAGCAGTGTGTTCTCAACGAAACAACCCTCCCACATCCACTTTGTAGTTTAATGCAATTATAACCCCAGTATTGCAGTACTAGACTCACTTACCATCATCTAGTGTGATGTCTTGTAGTCCTATAGTTTGAAAATTCAACTCCCGGTCTTCAGGCTCCGGTTTGATGTGAACAGCCGGCCCCTCGGGTGCGAAGGGAGATGAGTCACACGCGGGGTGCGGCCCCAGGGGTG
>WEIU01014003.1:672494-712393 GCA_013389925.1 Aegithalos caudatus | reverse complement strand
CCCGGTGTTCCCATCCCAGCCTGAGCTCAGAGGGGCTCTGAGTACGGGCTGTACAGGAGGATTCTCCCCCCGTGGTTCTGAGGGGTGTTCTGAAGGCTGCTGCCACTCGTGCTGATTCAAACAAACTGCTGATGACCCGGGGCTGAGTNCCTCGCTGCCCCGGCCCCACCGGCCCCGCCGGCCCAGGAGCCTGCGCTGGGGGCAAACACCCGGGCGGCGTCCCCGTGCTCTGAGCCGGCAGAGCCCAGCCCAGAACCAGCGCTCGGCTCTCTGGGGGCGCTCACAGGTAACCAGGCAACCACAGCAGCTCTGCGCCCTCCAAAGGTGTGCAGCTTGTGCGGCAAAACACGCGGTCACGTAACATATTGTATGTGCTAAGAAAAACAATACCACCCTTATTTACATATGTAAATAAGATGTAGAAGAATTGGACTTGGTTTGCAAATTTTTATTTTTAACAATTTCTTTTGCTACTGTTTTCCTGAAAGTTCAAATCAGACACTTAAGTCACCAAAATGATAATTTAAACTGTTCAGATTTTATGCTCTATTGTTTTCTAACTAGCATTTATTTCATTAGCTGAGGAGTCACTTCCTATGCATTGATTAAATCAGATGTACCATGGCATCAATGCCAAATAATACTTTCCAATTAGATCCCATTTTCAATTTTTAATTTTTTTACAATAAGAAGGAGCAAATATATGGTATGATCTGTCAACAGCATCTTCCAAACACACACATTCCATACTCTGTCTTCCTGAATCAGAAGCACTATTTCATTAATAACTGCCAACCAGCACATAGATCAGTGCCCAAATGAACTTTCCAATTACTACCCAGGACCTTTTTTATCCCCTTTTAAAACATCCTTATTTCTTAAAAATCAAGCTCAGGTACTGAGCTTGGTTTGAAAACAACCCAGCAAGATAGTATTTACCTTGTCCTTTTTCAAAAAATATAATTTTGGATTCTGGAAGAAAATTGGATCCTGTCACCACCATTTCATGGCCTCCATTTACTGAGCAGCTGTTGATGCTGTACTTCTCAATCTGAGGAAGTTCTTGTGCAGATCGCTGAGCTTTAGAAATATTATGGGAATAATTATTATTCACAATTTTAATCATAATGACATTTATGATTCTAACTTGAAGAATCAGGGATGGAACTAAAATGACCATCTGTTTACATATACAAATCATATTTGTATGATTTATTTTTGCTTTTAAAATTATTTTGAAATTACGTAATTACAGAAATGAAACACCAAGAAGACATGAATGCCAACAGTCTCTACAGTTATAGCAAATTTAATTTTTAGCCCAAACCCCTGTTTTATCTTGAAACCTCCAAGCTGCCACTTGGCAAGTACCATCCTTACTTAAAGATACATTAACTTTTGGTAATTGAGCTCTTTACACATGATGCTTTTTACACAACTGTTACATATAATTCTGGCAATAAATATTGTCAGAATGACACTACTACTGACACATACAGAAACCATGAGTGTAAAAGACATATAGTTAGACCAATCTTACAGCATTCAACAGGTATGGAAGCAGTCTGCAGAGATAAGACTTTTCCACTGGGCTGTGGGATGTGGACACGGAACACAAGGCGCACTCTGGTGTTCTTTCTTCCAATATCTGTCTCTCCTTTCCGGAGCTCTATGTCTGAATTGCGCAGTTTCAAAATACCAGCACAATCGATGCTGGAGATAGGAGAGGATGGACAGATGGGTCACAAGAAACATGGAAGAAAATCAATCAAACTACTGCCAAAGTTCACTCTGTAAACCTTCCTTTTGTTAAAGAATGAAGCTGTTCTATTTTTCCCCACTTTATGGCATTTTAAGGGTTATTTTAAATGTCTGCCATTGAAAGAACACTTAGTGTGGAAACAGCAGCAAGTACCGGTGAAACATTTTGTCTTGTAAATGTCCAGCTGCTGCTTTTTTAACCTTTAAAAGATTATTTGTTAAGACACATTGTTTAACCTCCAAATCCAAAGTGAGTTATTTAACATAGTAAACGTCATTTACAAGGAGCAAGAGACCAATATTTAGCTTTCTAGCTTAGGAAGGAGTAGAGAATGACAAAGTGTACCCATCAAATCCCAGCTGCTATTCCACAGAGTGGTCAATTATTCATATGAGACACACAACCTCAATCATATAACACATTTGTACGAGAGCTTCCCTGCCTCTCCGCTCCTTTACTTCTGACTGTTCTCACACTGGCTTGCTTTAAGGGACGTGTCTCTTCATCATCACCCAGCTTTGTGGAAAATACGCTAATATTACAAGATTTTCTTTCACCTTTGCAAAAACCAAGCAAACAAAACCTACACATAGCAAGCAAATGGCTAACATGCTGTGATGTACCTGGCTGACATATTATTTTCGGGCAGGAGTGGGATTTCCAGCACTTTGGTGCTGGCGATGATGATCTCCTGGCTGGCGGTGGCCACGGTCTTGCCGGTGATGCGGTGCACCTGGTAGAAGGCGTGGGGCCGCAGGTAGCGATCGTCGGCCGTGCCAATGAACATCTGCAGGTTCACCGGCTTCTCGCTGTAGCCCAGCAGCTGAGGGAAGGGAACATGGAACAGCAACAGGTTAGGTGGCTCCCACTGCCCCTGTGTGAGCACACTGCAAACTCCCAGCCAGCCCAAAGAGTTGAGAGTCAGCAGTGTTTCATCACAAACTTCTTCAAACTCTTCGGCAAGCAGAACACTGAGTACAGGTATCTGTCGCCAAACACGAGGACTGGCAACAAGTAATGAAACAAATGAATACCAAAATATCATTATCGGTTTTGAATCTCTGAAAGAAAACTTTTCTATTTACAGAATTTCTGCATCAAAGCTATGCTATGCTATAGCTCTGTTTCTGGTAGTTTTTAATTACCAATTATCAATTTTACTAAGATGCACCTAGATTCCAGAAATACTAAAATATTTTAGCTTTTCTACTATGAAATGGAATAGCAACTTTTATTAAACTTAAGAAAATGCAAATGTATCAAGTTAGGACAAGAAGATTCAATTCATATCTAGAAAATCAAATGTGGTTTATTTTTGCCAAAGAGAATACTTTAACCCCCCAAATGTTGCAAATGTTAATTTACACATCTTTCCATTTCTCAAATACACATCTAACCACCAATGCACTCGGTTGCCATAAAACCACCTGTTGGCTCGAGCCAACTCAAGCAATTCTGAAGCAGCAGAAAAAAATAATAAACTGAATCTAGAAGAAAAAGCCCATTTTATGATAGTACATGGGTAATTTGTTAAGGAAACAAAGTAAACAACAGTAACACCAGTTTCCTTTAACCCCTGCTATTATAAATCTGAAGCCTACAGAGTATTTCTTATAAATCCGTTTTCCTTCACCTTCCTGCAATAGGCAGATTGATGCAGGCTGCAAGTTATATAATTGCTAAACTGCACTGGAGCAAATTTACGTTTCATTGACTTTGACATCAACTTATGTTCAAACGGGAGGGAGGGCCAGACAGTCATTCTTTAAACGTGGTTTTGTCATGTCAATATTTTTGTCTCTAGGGAGAGTTATTTGGTCACACAACAATATTATCCAAGCTCTTTACAGAACTAACACTTAAAAACCAAACAAAACATGTCAATTTAACCTACTTAGAAGAGTAATTTAAGCCAGTAGTCAGTGGCACAAAAGCCCAAAGCACACCCACACCCAGCAGTCAGAAGCCCCACTGCTGCTGCATCACTCCTGGCAGGGAGATTTAGGGACCAAATGAACGCCTGGTTTCTATATTCAAGTTACAGCTTGGTTTCTATATTCAAGTGGCAGCATCTACCAGGCCTGTCACTTTTATTAGAGCTTTCTCAGTCAAGAATAGAAATTTAGGTTCCAACAGAAGTCTGGAAAGTCTTTGTTTTGTCAAGTATGTTCTCCCTGGAGAACATACTTAGCTAAATCCAGCTAAAAAAAAACCCACCCAAACCAAACCAAAATATCCCTTCAGCCACTCAGTGGAGACTAGATTGTCAGAGCTGCTTCCCATGTAAATAAATGTGAAAAACACGCATTTTAAAAGGTTACAGTAAAGAACCCCCTGTGACAGTCAGTGTACTGACAGGTTTCTCTCCCTTCACTGCCCGAAGTCAACTGCAAGCCACAGGAACACCAGGACCACAAGGAACTTTCCTCTTAGTGTTGCAATCACAGTGAATCTTAGGGACTGTTACATCAATTAAACATATACACATGCGTAAACTCCTTTTTATGCTTGATGCAGGACTCCAGTGTCTTTACAAAAGTTTCTTTTTCATTAAATACCAAATTAATATTTGAATTTTTTTATTAGTCTGAATTATTTTAGGAGTCTAAAGAAAATTAGGACACGTATTAGTTTAGCATTACAGCAGCCATCTTGTCACAAGTTCTCAACACTGTGACTCCACCATCTATTTTCCTCAGAGTTAAAATTAAATCTTAACACAATGGAATCCAGCCTAAATGTGACGTTAGTTAAATGTGTTCACTCTAATACTGGGAATTATAAAAATTACAAGCCAGACCTATTCAAAAATTTGACTGACTTCCAAATGCGGTCACTGTGACAAAACTAATTTCCAATTAAGGCTAATCTTCCCCATGCTGAACAATGGACATGTACACAGCAGTTCTAGAGATACTGGTGATACCAGAGATAAGGAAGGGTGGGGGATATGTGTAAAACTAAGCTGGTCTGTCTACAGTGCATGAAGACCATCTTCTAGAGAAGCCTACACAGAGCAGGAGCTCAGTTTAGGGAAGTAGAACATCCCCCATGGCTCAGTCACACTGGTATTGCCCAGGAGACTCTATGGCCATATACATTGGCAAGGTAGCAGAGACTTAAATATATATATTTGGTATTGCAGACAATTTATTGCTTTTATTCAAGGTTAAGTAAAAAGAGACAACACCCCCGCAATGTAAAGGCATAAATATAACCAATGCCTGCAATACCCATGGCAATAAAGTAAGCCAGGGAGTGGGAAAGAAGGAATAACCCCCATGTCCTCCAGCACAGAGGGCAATTCAGGGCCTCATTAAAGGAAACATCCCAGCCTTAAGCAAGCAGTGGACAGGCTGCAGTGTCCCCGTGCTCCCTACAGCCACAGCCACAAGCCAGTAAAACTCAATAGGCTGTGCATGCTAACGAGACAGCCTGATGTGCTAGTGAAACTCAGGCACCTGGAGAGACTGTGGAGAGAAAAAACCCAACTTTTATGATATAAATCTGCGCTTTAGAATGAACATTTCCCTCTTAAATCTTCCCCTGGCAACTCCAGGCTGACTTGCCATTATTGATGCAATTCACCTACCTTGTGAATAATGAAGGAGACTTACTACCCCAAATCAACTTCAAATAGGAAAAATTACTTATTTAGGCATTTAAAATACATTATTTTTAAATACAGTTTTGCTCTCATTCAAAAAAATATTGATGGTTCTTAATTTCGTTGACACCAGGGTGACACTTTCATACCACCTTATCTACTTTATGCACAATTCTGTATGTTGAACAGCCCAAACATTTAGATCAGTAAAAAACCCCAACCTGCTACTTGTTTTTCAATGAAAATAAACACTTAACTTGAGAGAAAAACTACTGTATTTTGTTCAAATACATAATGAAGTCATGGTGAACCTTTAGTTCACCTTAGTAAAGAATATACACAAATAAGAACACGGTGTCTTTTTACAGACCATAGGCATTTAAATAAATAGCATTTTACAACCTACTGGCAAGTGCTGCAGAATCAGCACCATGAAGAAGCATTACAGTAAGGCACTACAGTATCAGTGTGTTCACAACTCAGTCATGGGTCACTTACAGAGGAACAGTAACCTGAACTACTGGCTGAGCCCTAGGAAGGCTCTCAGGTACACCTTCCAGCACTTATTGCACTAATGTGCAGTATTAGAGCTGCTCACTACAAACAAAAAATTTGCTAATTTTACTTTAAAAAAAGCTATAGCACTTTCCCAGGGGCAGCAAACTTCGCTGCAGACAAGCAGTAAGTTACTGCACTGTGTCACTATTGACCTCCAGAAACCCTCCTCTGTAACAGAATCCTGACACACCACCCACTGCTCTGCCGAGGAAACTCAGCCAAGTTGTTTTTGTGTTTCTATATCGTTTCCATAGCAGAGGTCAGTGCCTGCGTAAGTTAAACTAAAGCTGGAAGGCTAAAGACTGAAGGTCACTACAGGATAAGCCACCAGGGCTCCATGCCAAAGCAGCTCCAGCCGTGTTACTACACTGCACACAGGAAACCCCGGCATGGCACTGCGAGTTCAGAGCTTTTACCAAGCAGCTACAAAGGCAGGCACTTCATGAGAGAGTTTTGGATCATCAACAAGTTGTATTTTATGCAACAAAAACACTCCTATGTTCTTAATGCACACGTGGAAAATCCTTTAAAAACGTGTCATGCTACAGACTATATGGATTAGTTTGATCACTGAAGACAGCACTATTTAAACTGGGAATTTTGTGGCAGTGGTGAGAACGTTTCCCTGCTGAGGAAAACAAAGACGTCACATTAATTAAGAGGCATCAACCTGGAAAAAATAAATTAGCATTTTTCCAGATTTCATGCAGATTATATTTGGGCCATAGATGGCTCACGTATCATTGGTCCCATGCTCTGATCTAAAGAAAACCTTGCAACTTGAAGAGCTTGTGAGAAGATTCTTTTTGGTCTCTAATATTTAAAATTCTTAGTTCCTCATCCCACCTTCTTTTTTAAATGAAGAAGGTTCTGTCCATGTTTTCCATTTATTGTTGCAGGCCAAGTGTTACCAATCTCTATTCAAGTGTAAAAGTGTAATTTCTTAAGACAAACAACAAAGCTTGGGAAAAATATCCAACAGGAAATACACACTTCACAGTAACCAGGTACTTACAAACAACACTAGTACACTTGGAAATAGACTGGGTCTTTGAACCAAAAATATCCAAAACCCCAAATACCTAACAGTGTCAGCATTGTATACACCTCCACTTTTAGTCTTAGAATTTAAGAGAAAACATGGAGCTGGGTGTGTGTGTGTGTGGGGGGGGGTGGTGGAAAGATAATTTCATCAGTTAGGTTTTATGCTCAGTTATCAAGTATTATGATGATACCAACAACATTCAGATGGTGTCAAAACCTATTTTGATTGTATTTTTAAAGCATTTTTCCTGCAAAACTTTCCAGCATTAGGAAATTGCCATGCTTAATCAAACTTTCATTGGGGCTTAATAGTCATGTTTTATCTTTTATGTGCTTTTTTTTTTTTTTGCTTGCTAATTGAAGATAAAGATTTCAGTGCTCCTTCACCTTTGTACAATTAAATCACTACTTATGGCATTACTGGATTGGTGAAGTAGGCTGATTAGAAAGAAAGCTTTTACATAGAAATAGGCCTCCCTAAAAATAGGGCATAGTCTTGAAATACAAGGCAAGTTTGGCATAATCAGGTTCCTAAAGTTAACAATCCACCTTCACCAAACGCACCAGTATCTATACAGAAATCCTCAGTTCAAATGTGAAGAACAGGGAAGGAAACTCATCTGTGTTAAGAGCCACAAGCACTTACTAAGCATTTACTTCAGATGGAGATTTCCAAGGCTTTTCAACACCTTGATATGAAAAGCAGGTTGAAAATAGTTATTTCCCCCTTGATAGACTCACAGCAGCTGGATGCATTTCAGTGACTTCTGTATTCCTTAGAACACCCCCAGAGTGACAAGGAAGGCAAAAGAGAAGAATGCAGTCCTTGTTGTAGAGGGTGACAAGAAAGAGCTGTTCTCTTGAATCAGATACTTTTCCCTTTTACTTTGGAAGACTGAGCAAAATATGGTAGAGTTTACTATGAAACTTAAACAATCCTAAAGGAAAAGAACCTTCACTGCTTAAGTTTCATCCCATTTCAAAAGTAAAATACAATTTCTTTAAAAACTTGATTTAAAGAAAAAACAAACCAACTAAGTGTTTTATCCTCTGAGAAAAGGGAGACATGATCCACAAACCTAGAATCTTTTGGACAGTGGTATCAGAGAGGCACCAGTGCATGGCTTGGATCAACTGAACTTTTTTTCTACAGACATTTCTCCACAAGAATTTCCCTTTTGAGTGGTGTGCAGCAACTTTCCTAAAGAACTGTGAGGACTGCTGGGTTTAAAAGCTGAAGGGCTATCTGCCAAGCTGAACAGCACATCTATCAACTATAACTTGGGATGACAAGTAAGGGAAGACAAGGATCCAAGAGCATGACTATGAACATAATTTAAAATGAAAGACACCATGACTAATGCCAGTGATATAATTTATTGTGAATTTATCAACAGCTGCGTTTTGAAAAACTTGAAGCAAACCATGGGCATGAAATGAAGAAAGCAGAGTTCAGGGAAGCTACTGAAAGTCAAACTGACCAGAGTCATCCCTTGCAGCCTTGGAGGTGCAGTGAGTGCTGACCTATCATCTCCAATGGACTGCTCAAAAGAGACTGCAGAAACTGATGGAAGGAAATTCCATTCAGATCCATCATGCAATATCCCAACCACTGGCTCAGAAAGCCTTAACAGCACATTGGATTTTTTTTTTAATAATTCCATTCTGATTCTGCAGAGGTTATAGTGTTACAAAAAGTTAGATGTCTGATTTTGAAGTTCAATATGTTGAACCAAAACTTTAGTTCCTTCCTGAAGTACAGTACTATTTTCTATCACTTCATTATTTGGTGCACCTTTCCATCAGAGAAGGAAAAGCATACACATGGGTAAAGTATCTTCCTTTGTCTTTTGTTAAATAAACTTATTGAGTAGGCTGACTTGAAGACTTTAAAATAGTACAGACCTTTGCAATTGTGAAAAAAATAGTGACAGATAAAAGGAACAAACTTTAATAAACTATTAGATGGGACCAAGTCCAATTAAAAATATTTTAAAGGTCACCACAAAAACAAACAGCTCCTGCAAAGGAGTAAAGCAAAAGAGTAATGGCAAATACCAGTTCATCATTGGTCATGGTACCATGTGTCTACACATGTACAGAACATTCTTCAAGGTTTAAGAACTTGGATTTCTATTTCTGAAATCTCACACCTTTACACACTCACTGTTTGCAGACAAGATTGAAAGTGTTTTAAATATTGAATTCAGGCATTTTTGAGGTGTTTTAGTCCTGTCCCATTTTACACTATGCAAAAAATGATATAATTTAATAGCTAAAATAATATTAGGCTAACACACAGTGTAGGATTGCCAGTTCCATGTAACCAGCCATCAAACCATCCATCTGCACTTGGCTCTACTACACTCTTGAAAAAAAAGGTGTTATTCCTGCAATACCAACTCCAAATGCTAATTATGCTATCAGCAGTTTTTGGACAAGCATTACTGGGATAGGAAGAAGCTATTCTCATATAACCTGTAGAAAAAAATTAGTAAATCTATTATAGATAGAGCAGATGACTTTTCATTGGTTTTCACACCAATTACTGCATTTTCTAGAGTGAGTAGAAACATCACTTCTGCTTTTGGGATTCTGAACCAAAAGATGCCTAAATCATCAAACTGTTCTTGAAAGATACATAGTTTTAGAATCTCATCCAAAGGTCAATGTTTTGCCAGTACAGCACATTACACAGCTCACAGAGGCTGAGATTTACCTTCTGCCTTTCAGATTCATTGGCAGGTTGCTGTCACCAATCAACAGTAGGCAACTAGAGCCTACTGTGGAGGGATACAGCCTGCCTTCTGGTGGTGGACAAACCAGGAAAAAGTTCAAGACAAAAATGAAAATCAGAGAGCGAAAGGCAGGAAGAATGGGAAGGATTGCAAAACACTGTTTATTTGGAAATGGAGAAGAGGAAGAATTCCAATATTATACCTGATATTCAAGTAGTTACACACACTGGCCACAGGGAACAGCTGGGAAAAGGAGACAACCACAAGCCAAGAAACATAGGCTGATTTAGACAACCCTTTGTTACTTTGTTTTTATCAGATCATCTGACATTGCCTGGATAGATCCTCCCTTGTTGGTTACAGTTACTTCCATCAGGACTCAGGCAGAGTTTGACAGGCTTTTTGAAAACACATTCCTGTCTCAGAACTTTCAAAGGAGTTCGAAGTGAGTTTACTTTTGCTCAATTAGTTTACTTTTTTCTTCCACTGCAGTACTTGTCATGACATTAAGCTCTGCAATCACTTTAAACAGACCTGACACTGAGTCCCTCTTTTACAGATCTCCATGAAACCTCACACAGAAGACAACTATCTTGTCAGTGAGTAGCAGTATGTATCCATCTAAATAAGCTGGTTTTTATTAAATAGTGCTTTGATTCTTGATCTCAGATCTCTTTTTCAGCTGCAGAACTGCTGAGTTGTCCGTATGGATTACACTGTGCTTCCCCCTCCTCTGTTACTGAGAATCTGCTACAGGAATAATTTTGCTTATGGCAGAAGAACAGAATCATTCTATCCTTGAATCCTTTGCAGTACAGGAAAAAGGCACATCTGGTCAGGCAAATTCCTAACAGCTGCCACCACTCCAAATGCAGGGTGTCAGTGGGTTCTGTGCAGTGTCTGTGGCAGAAACCCCTCAGCTGTAGAACCGACTGCCCCATCCCAGTCCACACCTAGAGCTGCCTCCCTCCCACAGCGGCCAATGGCCCCAGGACAGGCACTCCTTGCACAGAGCAGTGCTAAGGAGCAGCCCTGAGCCCACAGCCCCTGAGCACATCACTCTGTTGGGTTACGAGATCACAGCAGGGACATCACCTTCTTCCCTAGCAACAGGACAAAAGATAAAAGGAAATACTACTTGTGCACAACACTGCCTTTATGATTTACTACCAAAAGATGTCATTAAATTTAAAATACTTGAGCTCAGAAAATTGCAGAAAATTGCATGAGTAGCAGGAACACAATATATAAAACAAGTTTGCTTATTTTAAAGTTTGCCTTGGATCAGAAAACTAAGATATAAAAGTAAAAAACCCAAACTAACCCAGAGAAATGCTCATCAGATGCCCACCTGCTCTAAAAGGCTTTTCTGGTTTTGAGCATAAGCATTATCCAAGTGAGGTCTTATGAAGAATCCTACCAGTTCAGAAAGAAGTAGAAGCTCATTCTAGCAAATTTTAAGTGCAAACATTATTTTATGTACAATTGGACCCACGGGAAGGGTGGAAATTCAAGCAATAACTGTTCATTTAGAGTTGGATAAAATGTGACAGCTACTTGTTTAAAAGGCTTTGTAGATGGGTGAATTGCAGACTCTAACCTATGAATTGGAATGGTAAAAGTAGGGAGTGCTCAGAGGCTGTCTCCTGGCAATGCACTACAAAATTTCCACATCATTTGGATGACAAAAGCTCAACATGCCACCTTTCTCCTTGCAAACCATTCTGCTGTATTATTTATTCTTTCTCTGTGAAAAGCATTATCATGCAGATTCTCTACCAAGGTAAAAGAAACTGTTCCAGATGACAAGGATTAGCTGCAACTTATTCCCAAGAAAGCAGAGCTCAAAATGAAAGGTATCTGCTACTTAGAACATTTTGCATTAAAAAAAAAACCAAACTAAAAACAAGGGAACATCATTATAGAATTAGCTTTCTTAAACTTAAGAGATATACAAAGCAAAGCATGATGCTCCACTTATTTAATTTCCTCCCATTTGGAAATAAGCTGATTAAATGTACTCAACAACAGATGATGCCAAATTTGTCAGAAGCTTAGTGTCCTAGCAACAGGTGTGGTACAGTATTAGTAATAGATTAATGACATGCACTAATAGATTAAAGGCTTGAAGCCATGTACAATCTTAAAAATCTTTATTTTAAATAATACATCAAGTGCACATGCAGAACCACAGAGGCTTAACAGTTTGGAAATTAAACACTCCAGCTTTCTATAAAATAATATTCAAAAGCAAAACAAGTTGTGTAAAAAACAAAAGCACAGAGGCCTTGAGGCACCCAAAGACATGGCTGTTGGGCTTGACAACTGCTGCAGGTCTGTTCCAATTAAAACATTCTATTCTATTCAGCCACCTCCTTTCTCATCTCTGACACTGGTAAACACACAGTTATTTTACACAGGAAAATGCTGAGTACTTTACTGCAATGATCACACACATGAAGTGACTGCTCTAAAGCTAAGAGCAGCAAAAAGAAAAGTCAGAAAGAAGTAGTAATCCATGTGATTTGTAATAAGCTTCCAGAAGTACTGGAAAGCATTTCAGTTTGTACCAAAGTAAAGTAATATTTACCTGCTTACAGATATTTAGTATTACCTTTTCCAAACTTGGCCTTTCCCATGCTGTTTTCCCAGCAGTAAGTAAAAAGTAAATACAAATCTATGCTTTGTTTCATAATGACTTCCTATCTCCTATCAAACACAACAATTAATTTCCAATCCAGCTGGAAGAGACCAAATTGCAAAGTTGAATATTGATTTGCATTTGTATTCATTTTAATTTAGAGGGGCACAGTATTCCATGTGTTGAAGCATGAGACTGTCAGACACATTTTTAGGACAGCATTCTCATATAGCAAGGAATTTCACAATTTCAATGCAAATAAATAGCTTTTAATATCATTGGTGTAAGTCACCCACTACAGATCTGTTTCTTATAACTTGCATTACTGCAGTTAGAAGCATCAAGTACTGCAGCTTAGAAGCATCTAGTTCTGTAAGCAAAAGAAAGCCTACATATTTGTGAAATCTTACAAATATCAGCATGAATTCCCCTAGTGCAAATATCAGTGCAAAACATAAGCACCCAGAGGAAAAAAATTAAACAATATTGAATGCAGTTCACAGCAGTTCAGGAAAGATTTATTGTGTCTGCTAAAACCTCTCAGGTTTCTGTCCTCATTAATGATGTGTTAAATTCCACCGCAAGCACCTTGGCATGTGGAAGTTGTGTCTACTTGTCCTCCTCTGACTAAAGCAACACAATACTCCACATGAAGGAACGTGTCTTGCCAGCTTTCCAATCCCAGCCTAGTTCAGGCATCCTCAGTTTTCTCTAGTTTGCAGCATACATTTCCCTAAGAAGCACCTGACCCTTGCCTCTACTGTGCTAAGGAACCCTGTAGGTCTGACAAAAGCAGAGACGTGCAGCTGCTTAGGCCACAGTATTTGTGAGAAGAAAACCACTGGGGAAACATGAAAGCTGGAGGAAGAGCTCAGCTTATGAACGGAAATGGAAAAGCAAGGAAAGCCATTCAAGAAAGAAGATGGGATGCAGATAAGTAACCCATTTTAGAGGGAGAGAAAGGAAAGATACAGTCTTCAAGAGCAAAAAAGGTGTAATGAAAACGTTCAAGATAAGCCATCAGAGAAGAAAAAGTTTGATAAACAGCCCAAAGAATATAATTAGGAGTCAGGTTGATGGAAAAAATTCATCAGATGAAGAGCCTGGAAAGCAGAGGTTGCTTAGACATATTAAGAACAGCAGATAGTCCAAGACACTTAAATTCTGCTAGTATATCTTCATCTATATAGATGAAATGTAATGATGTAAATACAGAGTGGGACACAATTTACTTGCCAAAGAGGAGGAATAAACGATAAAGAGTACAAGTGATAACATGTTTATACTACAGTAAGAGTAGGATAAAGAACGAGGACTGATTATACCAATCCTATCAGCACTTCACATCTGGTCTCTCTTACTAATGAGTTACTTTCAGCTACTGGAAGAGGATAAATATGTAAAATACATTTTTAATGTATTTTACTGTAGCAAAAGATTTAGAACTGAAACATAGACTGTAATTTTATTGGAAAAGAATATGAACTAGCCTGGATTTGGAGGAAAAGAGAAAATCTGCTGTAACCTTCATGTAATCAGACTTTTCTCCCCTCTTTGTTTTATAAAGATTTTGGAACTGTTGTCTGATTTGACTTATAAACACACAGTAAATTCTGTCTTATCCCATCTTGGATGTAAGATAAGGACCATTAATCAATACCAAGGTAAGTACAGAGACACTGCTTTCACCTAAGGATGTGGCAAACATAAACCAAGGCATCTTAAGAAGCCCCACAGTCTCTCAGCATCATTTGCCCCATGTTCAGTGAATGAGGGTGGTTCCCTTCCAAGCTTTGTGAGCCAGCTGACACCCATGGACATTAAAGGAGATATCAGTGACTATCCCTAACCAATCCAGAAGTCTTCCAAGGACAGAGCAAGATATATGTGTACATATCTGAACACTCCAAGTCAGAGAGGAGCACACTGCACCTCGTGCACACAGTTATTCCAACAAGACCAAAGCCACATATCTTTCTCTTCAAAGAGAGTATGATGCCAAAGCCAAGTCTAATTTACTAGGACCTTACATCTAATTCTGAGCTCAACAATAATTGGTTTTATTGGTCAGTGTTTTTGAAGTAGTTATCATTACATTTAAGGGAGAAAATCTTGCCCAGGAAAGGCTGTAAGCTTAACAAAAGGTAACAATTCACAGCATTGTAAATACCAATAAGTGTAGTTAAAAAATTACCTTCTATTCAAGAAAGCCAGACTTCCTACCTTTACTACAGGGTGTCCTCCAGTAGATGCTTTTACTGCTCCTCTGCTTCCTTCTGTTTCGTAGTGAGCTCTGTGATGAGTTTTAGGCTGGACTTCTATTTTCAGTTCACACTGCCCATAATGGCTTGGTAAAGGCCAGTCAAGAGGTGGCAATGAAGATGTGCTGCAATCAAGATAAGCATGCTGTGGTTACATGAACTGTGCCACCTGTCCACAGTACAAAGCCTTCACTGTAAAATAAAGACAATGATGCCACTTACCTAACAAATGATAACCAAATAAGAATAACTATCGGTCTAAAATTGTTATGTGAAAATTCCAGTTTTGCTGGTACATTAAAATCTTCAACTAGAATGGAATTTCTTCTTTACAACACCTGAGCAAAAGAAAGGTACTCTGTGACTCCCAGCCCCACACTACCAGTGCTACTCTGTAATGCCTTTATATCCACTTTTTATCCTTAAGTATATCAGCAAGCAAATTTAAATGTGGTTTAGAGGGAACAGCCTAAACTCAATCTGCCAGTCATTAAGTTTTAACTCTGCATTATCTTCCAGCTTGCTGTTTTTGCTTTCCTTTGGCAAGCACTGCATTTTGTTAACTATGGTTAAAATGAACACTGTGTGATCACCCAGAGTTTAAAAAAGCTACTTGTTCTATCTAAGCATAAAGTCTTACTGCAACAACAAATACACCTGAAGTTGTGTTCAGCTTGTCTGCAAACACACTGTTACACACAGCAGCAGAGTCGCTCCAGGGAAGAACAAAATACAGTAACAGAAATAACATGGAAGGACCTCAAACCAATGTTTGCATACCTACCCTTTTACCTGCACAGATTTATAGACTTAAGATTCTAATAAGATGAACACTCAGATTCAAGTCAGTAATTACCTAGTAAAGTAAATTAAATTATGAACATTTAAAAGTGAACGTTTATAGCATTGTTTATCAAAAACATTTGTAATAAAAATAAATCTTCTTTTATAATAGTTTTGTACTACCTTACTCTGAACAACAGGGAAAGAAAATTAGATTTTAAAGTGATGGACAAATATTGGTTGGTATCACCTGGGAAAGCTCAGTTTCATGTCTTTCCACTTTACAGGAAGTTAGGTAAAACCCCACCGCCAATCAATGCAAATACCCACAAACATGAATAGTCACAGGTCCACAGAGTTTAGCTAAGATAGATAAAAACATATCCATGGTTGAGAAAGAAGATGAATGTCTGGACTGAAGAAAAAAAGACAGAAATCTCTGTCTTTAGGGAGTATCTGGAGGGACTTGGGCTCAGCCTGCAGCAGCACAGATCTACCTTTTACCACAGCAATGTCTGCCATTAAGAATGGGACAGAGGGAGAAGAAATGGCACCGCTTGCTGGCCTCCCCCTCTGGAGAACAACCTCCAAGCTGCTGGTCTGCTGTCTCATGGACACCTGCACTGTGCACCTCAGGAGAGAGCTGGCATTCTAACATAAACCTGCTCTCCTGAAGCACCTTTTTGGGAGCAATGAGAGGAAGAATGTGAGTATTTCCCTTTCTTCTTTCTGAAAGGCAGAAATGTGAGAAATAAAGCATCTCCACAAGCACTCAATGCACAGCAGAGAGGAGGTCTGAGGAGTGCTCCTCCCACAGCAATAGCATTTACTGGGCAGAAGGGGATGCTGATGCCAGCAATAAAAGAAGGAACTGTCAGGAATGCAGTATAAGCCCAATCCTTCCAGGTACTCACCACAGGCCAAGATGTACTGCCTAAATGCTACTACTGGCTATCAACTACACCTTGTTGTTCACTATTATAGCTACTGAGGGAGAAGATTCAAGTCTTCAGTCTGAAAAGGAAAGAAAACATCAGGATTACAAGATACTGAAAAGGGCTTAAAAATTCTCACATGAGAATTTTTAACAGTGTTTCTGAAAAACTTTTTATCCCCTATATACCCACATTTCTGTGTCGAAAGAGTTGGTATACACTGAACAGATATGATACCTGAGAGAACTCTGTTAGTGCACCACAGGCTATACACCAGTTATTGGGAGGTACTACTAAAAGTTGAATGATCAGTTCAGTTGAGAAAAGTATTTGTTGCTCATGACCACTCTCCATACAGTATCTCAGAGAGATTTACTCCTCCTGCAATTAACTAACAATAATGTGGCACAAGTTGTATCAGACACACATTATCTTTTGAAAAAATATTTGGCATACTAGAACAAACATGGAGACAAGAAAATAACCAAGTCTCAAGATTTTGTCATTCTTTGAAAACAAGTAGAAAATAACAGCATGAGAGAGCAAGGAAGTGCACTGTGCACGTGCAGATGCCTAAAACGTTAAAAAATTGCAAAGCTTCCAAAACACAGTAAATGACACAGCTTTTGAGGCTGTATTGCATCAAACAGATGTTTTCTAGATGTAGTTGGTCTGACAGTTACAGCTGCTTCCCTTTTGATGTTGGATATCCAAACTGTTATTTCTCTCTGAATATTTTTCTTGCTGTCTCTGTTACCCTGAACTTCTCAGCCGTCGTGGATTCTTTACAAGTTTTAGGGTACTCTGTCATGCACCTTTCTGCTTTGTAGGGGTATCAGTCTTACATATTTTTGCTTCCATGTCATCCTTACACATTTTTCAGACAAATAGTATAGAGGCACACATTGAAGCAAATCAGTGATCTAACTTTGGTTCATTTTGAAATGTAAATTCTTCAATCCTATTAATTTAGCAGTGTCCTAGTTGCCTGTACACCTTCAAACAGAACTAAGGGGTTGGAAGCAGAGTGGGAACTCCCTAGACAGCACTGTCACCTTCTTAAAGTCATATGAACCCACAAGACTGCACATTAAATAAATTAAAAACCCAACAGAACACAGGCTACAAATTCTTGCTGTTTTTTTTTAATATTCTATGTACAATGCGGTACCAAATGAGAAAAATCATGTCAGCCTTTGGGGTGCAAGAAGTAACAAATTTGCGTATGTTTTTAATACTTTTTGGTATGAAGCAATGCTATTTTGTACCAGATGTTGAATATGGGAAAGTAGGTCTGAAGCTGCCAGCTTTGCTACATTTAAGGATCCATTCTCAAGAAAATATTATTCAGTCTACACTGTTAGGTGAGGATCAGCAGTAGAACTGCTAAATTTAACTCACCACAGTTATCAGCTGTAAACTGTGCATTGAACTTCACTGAACTTTTACACAATCTCTGATAGTGCAGAACTCAAATTCAAAATTTAGTTGTGCATTAGTCTTAAAATATCTGAAACATTCAAGAATAGGCAGCTCAGCTGATTCAGAAATGAACAAGTACTTTTCTGTCTCTCCCCAGCTTACACAGAATGACAACTTTGTGATATTGATAGACATCTAACTTTGCCTTCAGAATCCAGATCAGCTGCTGACCCTGAGTGGTTTTTCAAGTTATTTTGGAACAAAAGATTAAGAAAAAAACCCGACTTATGTTTTAAAACCCTTCACTTTTCAGTCTTGATGGGAAGGAACACATTTGTAGATATTTCCACATGTTTCATTACTAAGTTCTACCCAGTTCAGTGCCAAATTACTGTTAGAATAGCTTGGGACTTGAGTTTTCACAGAAGTTTTGGGTTTTTTTTGGGGGGGGGAAGGGTTGACTTTTTTTGTAGTTGTTGTTTTTTTTTTGTTGTTGTTTTTGTTTTTTAGTAAGAACCTTATTAGCAATGTAGTAACCTACTACTAAAGGATCAAACAACATCTGGATATGGAAGGAAGAAGTAATGAGTGACAGGCATTCTAAAGGTTTCATTAAATCAAATCTTTGCACATTGTTGAAACAGCACTAATGTGTAAACCTACAAGTGTTCTTCTGCAAATACCAAGGGAGTTCTATAATCTGATTAATGCAAGCCTCCCAAAACTCATATCATATCAAGACTAAAGACTTTAGAGAACAGCAGCTATTAAAGGGAACTCAGAGGTAAAGAAAGAACCCCTTGGCAGCATTCTCAGCAGAAGCAACAGCATTTAAAGCTATCACTTCATTGATTTTATCAGTATTAATTTAACAGATACCTCCTTCTCTGCAACCATTATCTCCAAAACAGAACTGATTGATGAGGAAACAACTGATGTTCAGTGTAAGAACAGCCAAACATGTCCATGTTTGAAGGACTTCAGCAGGGCTTCAGCATTCAGACCTGTAAAAGCCAGGGCACAGCTCTGGGCTGACTCTGCCCCTCTCCCAGAGGAAGGAGCTTAGGGCAGACACACGAGTGCTTCTTTGACTGTGGCCCCAGAGCAGTGTGTGTGGGACAGAAGGAAGAACAAAGCCTAGAGGATTCATTAACACAATCCAGCTAAAAACAATTATCTTCCACTTGTAGCCCTGTTTTTGAACACAGGTGCAACTGATAAAAAAATTAATTGTAGCCACCCTGTATGAAAATGTTCCTACCTCTTTGTAGCCACTAATTCTAGTAGCAACCTTTCAAAGATACCTTGTAGTATCTCTAGATAGTTGTGAAAGTTCCTGTTTCCTTCACTGGTTGAGATTCCCAGATCTTCTAGAGAGATACTTTTATTAATTTTTAGTTGCAGCAAAAATAATTTTCCACTTCCAGCTCCTTCCAACATTTCAAAAGCTCACTGACCATACCGTGGCTATTCCGCATTTTTTCCTTATCCCAAGTTTTTGCAGAGATAAATCCATGGTGTATTTTGTGACAAGTCAATGTTGCAACACAGCAACCCCCTGAGAATCTCAAATAATTACTATGATCCAATACCATGCTTTTCAAGAACTCTTGTAGAGCCAAAATACTGCTGTGGCTGCTCTTCACTGCCTAGAAGAAAGCCATATTCTCCCTGATGGAGAAATTCTGAAGTTAAGAAGTTTGGGGCCATTCCAGCAGCCACAGTGACCCATCAACAGACTTTATTAATGCTGTTTACATTCAAAATAGCACCATTCTGCTGCTAGCAGAGCCACAGATCACAGAGCTGTCAGAGCACTGGTACAGGGACCTGCCACATGGAAATCTCTGTTCCATCATCCCAGAGCAAAGTGGAGAGATGAATAACAGGTACAGCACAAAGGTCCTGGATTAAACACTACCTGAATTTCCCTGGATTCATTAATGGTGTGCAAACATTACAGCGATAGCCCTGCTTATTAAAAACCTAAGAGGTTCAAAGTTCCTTTGCTTGTCTCACTTAAATGGGTCCTTATCTTCAAAGTCAGTAATCTGCAAACATTTTCATTCTAAAGTTTTGCTAGTAGAATAGCTGGTGTTATTTCTATTTATCAGAATAAGGTGATAAATACTTGGCAGATTGACTCTGTCTATAGAAATCTTTCAATGTGAGTGCAGTTCTTAAAATAAGACCAAAGGTCCAATATAGTTAAGGTAAAAATAGGACATAATTCTGTTCCTCTCTGTTCTTTAGACTTCCAAGAGAAGGATTCAGATAAGAAAAACAACTTTCCCAAATATTCCACTATCTTCCTCTTTAATTTTTTTTCTGAACTAAATAATTACATTGTCAGCCATCCTAGTTTTCAGCAGTAAAATACTCTCAAGTTGCCATTACATATCTACCACTAAAATGATCTCTGAGCTGTAAATACATCTGTCAAAGTCTGTTTGTTCATCAGCACTGGAACAAAGAAACTATTTGATGTCCCATCACTTCTCAGTGTCATAGATTAAATTCATGACACAACAGTCTGGAGACAAACAGCAATTTATGTAGTAGTTTTTAAATCAATGTGTAAGTCTCTATGAATTCCATGAGGGAAGTAAAGAAAACTAGGTTTTATTTCAAGATTTTTGACCATTAATGAATATTGCCTGGTTATCTTCCAGGCACAAAACCACCATTTGAGCCATCAAATACTGTGAGGCTAAAGAAAGAAAGAAAAAAGGAATATTCATCAAGGTTACTACCCAGCAAAGTGCCTGCTTGCTTGAGACACAAATTTGTTCTCAAGATCCACTTTACCAAACCTAAAGCCTACTGTTTCACTAGTCATTCGTGTTAAAATTTTATGTTTAAAGCAAAAGAACACAAGGCTAAAATCAAAAATAACAGAACTCCCATGATTTTCAATTGCATCATCAGTGACCACTTTTCTAAAAAATAGCCCCCACGTTACCTACACCAGTGCTGGCCATGTCTGTGATGGTCCTTAACTCCATAATACCATAACCAAGGTCAGCACCAGCAATGCTGCTCATCTCTTACGAACTGAACTTGTAGAGTCAAGTCCTCACCAAAGGTATTGTATTACATCACCTGCTCAGGAGAGAATCCTAGGTCATCTCTAGACTCTTTTTATTCCCCTTGTTCAAGTAAAAAAAGTATTGTAAAACAGACTTTCTGAAATTTTTTTTGCACCTTCTGGAGCTCTTACAACTCAAACTCTAACAGCAAGTATGCAAGAAAGTCATAAAATCAGCACATTTGTGGAATGTTGTGGTAAAATGCAAGTGGGGAGGTCAGATCTACTATCATTGCATTAAGATCCCAAAAATAAAGGATTTTTTTTAAGGGGAGGGGAAGGAAAATATCAGACACAGACTTATCCATCACCCTGTGAGGAGACTGGGGGTGAAAAAAAAGCTATCTTAAACAGGAACAAGAGCAACAAGGATATAAATAAAATTACCAATTTACCATTACCATTGCTGTAAAATGACCAACTGAATCTGCCATCACACCTGATGAGTGTCACCATCAGACACCTCCACTATTCCCTGTACAGAAGCTGCTGCCCAGTTCTTTCACTTGTAGGAGGAGGGAATTGCTGCAGTGTTCCTGCCCAGGCCCTCACCCTCACATGGACAAGGGAGCAGAAATGGGACTCAGGGCATGTAATACACAGACATTTTTCATATGCCACTGACTGGCAGATTAGGGGTTTTGTGACCAAATAACAAGCTGTCATCTAACACAACAGTTTGGATGGCACGTGAAATATGACTAACACGCTCAAAAACATCTTATGCATTTTTTAGATTTTGTTAAGCATTGCACACTTACTGAAAACAGAAGAATGAAGGAAAACATGATCAGGGCTTGACAGATAAAGTAGATAACAGATTTACAAAACTTCAGAGAGCATTCAGAGCAGAAGGTGCTACCTACACATTTCACACCACGGAACACGTGAGGCAAATTTCCCCCCCTTCTACCAGGGGTCAGTTACTGCAGCTGGGTGTGCACCTCACCTACTCCATCAGTACTCCTGTTTACTTCATACACTACTTTGTCCTTGACAATACACTCCAGACATCAAGAAGTGTACTATTTTTACTATATCTTGTAATTTATGCTACAGTTAATGCAATAGTACACACAATATGGAATAAGTACATAAACAGTGGTCACCATCATCAACTGTTTAGAAACAGTGGATCTTCTTGCATTTCATTTTTATTCATAAAATGTAAGGGTCAACTTAGCTCCCCTAATTCATAAGACTCAAAATTACAAAATATTTTATGAGAGAATGGAATGTTTTACATACTGCAGATGCACACTGCCAATAGCCCTTGTGGAACAGGCTACAACTGCTAAGTAATTCAACATTTCACTGAGGATACAGCTGCCAGTGCAGCCATTTCCACTAATTCAATAGTCAGCCAACATTTTTGGCAACAAATGTACACAGCTTAATAGATTTATGTAGTTTCCTTGTGTACAGGTGTAGTCTTCATTGTCTTCTGCTGTTTGCCCATCTTATATTTACAGAAACTGTTCAGTGCCAGCTTGTAAATAAAGTCTGACATTTTAAAAAATTACTTTTTAATGAAAACATTAAAGTTTCTTTTTATTCAGTTGTACTCAGTTCTCTGCAGTGTAAGAGGAAGCAGGTATGAGCCATCTGTGTTTTAAATCAGTTTGTTCATCCCACAGAAGAACCACAGATCCACATCCATGCTTGTATGTTCATGACCTCTAATCCTACAGCAGTGGTCACCTTTTATGAACAATGCTAGCCTGCAAGCTAACAAAAATGCCAAGTAAGGACTGCTTAGTATCCTACATAAATATAATATAGTTCCAAAATACTCAATTATGTTAAAACAGTCATCATGTTTTAGTTTGAATGAAAAGATTCTAGTAACAGATTGAACACCTATTACTAACAGATGGCAATGGAATTTTAAAAAACCCCAGACTTAAGGACAGTTAACTATCTGTTAACACAGTAGTTTCAGACCTGGTAAAACAGATTTTTCCAGCCAGCAGCTTTGCCTCTTTACTGTCAAATTGTACATCCATACACAGTTATGTGGAAGAACATTAAAGAAAAAAAAAATCACTTCTAGTTACTAAAATCAGTAAAATTCTGTGGAGAGAAATTAAAATACGTGGTTATAAAATTAGGCAAAAAATAACCAAATGGCTGAATAAATATTGTTTAAATATATTTAGCTACTAATGAGCCAAGCTAGGTGACAACTTCTTATGAATTTACGCAAGCTCTATAACTTGAAAGACCACAGAACTGATCCATCTAAAAAGTAACAGACTGGAAAGGAGGGGACTTTTTCCCTCCATTGAAGCAGTTCCCTCTTCTGAGTCTCCACAAATCATCCTGCTAGCACATGACAGGACTGCAAAAGAAAAGATCTATTTAATTCTACCATGGATGGTGAAAATATCTTAGAACTACAGCCCAGGCATCCATTCTTTCTGGATGATTTTCAGCATGGCATACAAATTATTTTCTTTATTCTATTTCTAGAATTATATGAGCCCAAAGAAGCAAATAGACAAAAAGGCAAATAAACTCCCCACCTCTTTTGTGGTCTCCCCATTTTATACCATCACATAAGTCAGGTTTCCTTAGCTATATTAAAATGTCAAGTGTTCAGATTAGATGGAACTGCAAAGCATGTACAAAACTTACAGACATTTAATTCAGCTGGGCTCTGTGCATATACACAAATTTTACTTAAATAAAATTAATCCTATTTACAACACATCTACTGTATTTTTAAAAGATGAAGGCTATTTGGGATCTCAACTTTTTTTACCTAATTGTAACATCTATCTGCCTTCAACAAGTTTTCTTTAAGAAATCCTAATGCATCACAAGGACATTTACATGTCTATTAAAGATGGACAGGAGGGGAAAAAGGAGTTACTTTCTCATCACTCACCGGAATATAGGAGTGTGACCAGGCTTCGGTTTGTTCCAAGTAAAGTGCGAAGGAACAGAAAGAAATTGGTCTCCAGGCAAGTCTTTTTTCAAGGTATGCTGAGATCCAGAGCAATCATCTACTGCAGTTTCAAGGGATGATGACAAGTTACCTTGCTCTTCAGGACAGATATCTATTTTTCCAGATAAAGTGGCAGTCTGATCCTCTGAGGTCTTTCTGGTTTTTAGAGGAATATCAGTCTCTGTACAACACTGAAACGGTGAAAGGCCAGAGTTAAGACCTTGCACGTTATGAATGGAAGCGTTCAGCCACGTGTCTTCTGTTATGCTTCCTCTGGGAGAATGGCCAGGCGATGGAGTGGGAGAATGGTGAGGAGAGAGAGAACCGGCATAGCAAATCTCAGCACTGGAGTGGCGGCGTTTCCCACAGGGGGATGTAGGTCTGGACGAGGGCCTTGATGTTGGTCTAGGGCTCAGCCAATTTTCATCAGTAATACTAGTTCTGGGAGAATGACAGGGAGACTGTCTAGGTGACAAGGCATGCCCAAATCCATAAGGCTGCTGCCACGATTCATCACTGGGACCTCTCGGGGAACCACCGGGCGATGCCAAAGGAGAGCCAAGGGTAAATCGAGCAGCTGCTTCATTTAGCTCTGAGTCTACATCATCATAAACATGGGAAATGGATTCACAAGAGGAAGCATCTGAAAACCAACTCCTGGACGAAATGCTGCTGGCAGGGCTCGGACTGAGGGAGGATTCCCTATAGGATGGCTCAAGAGGAAGGTAGAGATGGTCCCGGGAAGGCCTTTCCAGGTACTCATTTTCTGTGCCATTTGTGTGTAACTCATCTTCGCTGGCCTCAATCCCCTGGTGACAGTTGGGTGAAATCGATGTGATTTGAATGCTGGGGCACTCGAAGGGTTTGGGTCCACCTAGTGGACTGTACTTGGATTCTGGTACCTCGCAAGTGCCTTCGTAGTTCTTGTGACTCTGAAATCTCGTAGGAGAGGAGTGGGACTGCAGCCCATGGCGAGGAATACAAATTGGCTGATTGACAGAGGATGATGGCTGGTCTACATTAAAGATGTATATGGATGCACAGTCATCTGACTCAAGATCTGAAAACAAAATTTTAAAAGATTAAAAAAGTAGTAAGAGTCAAAATGCAATACTTGGATAAATGCCATAAACAAAACCCTTTGCTTCTCAGATATAGACTGTTATCAACATCCTAGACATTTCCCATTACACTAGCTACACAAAATAAAGGTAATTCTTAATTTTAAATTTCCCCAGTCGATTTTACAAGTAAATATGACTACAATATGGCTTCCTATCATAAATCCTGTTTTCAATCAGATTTTACAGTTTATACACATCTTCAGTCATTGAAAACATATTACAAACAGAAAAATGGGTTGAAATCCTGAAAGGATCTAAGCTTAAATACTCCATTCAAACTTCATCTTTCACAACTGTATTCCACTTATAATTAAACATCTTTTTGACATAAATAGGGCTAAGGAACTTTCTGCAAGCCCAGTCAATACTTACAAACACCAGAACATCACATTCATAATATTGATCTACTTTAACAATAGAAAGCATCTTACAGTGACTGAAACTTGAATGAAGATTATGAACTACTAAAAACATTCAACCAAAGGAGGCCTAACAAGCAATATTATTAGAGATACTATTAAGAATCGTATTCCTAAGATATGTTTTTGTACCTTATAAAACTCTCAAGTGCCAATGCTAAGTAGCATTTTTCAGTGCAGTTGCATGAAGTTTGAGCACAAGTTGTTCAGCAAAATAAGGCAAACCAAAATATTCTCAGATCTCACTAACTTATCCAAAACACAGGAAACATTCCAAAGAAAAACAAGCAATTGAGAGGGAATACAAGTCCTGTTAACAAAATCAGCAACTTTGTCTCACAGAACTCAAGAAGATTTTCTTGCCCCACTTCTCAATATTGAGTTAACTGCCAATATGAGACATTTTTCTGAAACAAAAGTAGAAAACACAACTTTTTTTTCACATTTGGTAGCCATTGTGATTCCACTGTTGTTTCTTTACACTTGTAAATAGGGTCTTCACTCTTTAATTTTCCATAAATCCAGGCTAGATGACATTAATTGCATCTCTGGATATTAGCTCTTTTTAAAAAATTATTTTTATCCTGAGTACCAGCAGACTATTAATATTTGTTTTAAAATAAATGTAGTCTCTCTCACAATCAGTTAAAATATCCAGGCAGGAAGCTATGTATTTAAGACATTCCCATGATGAAAAATTAGTTTGTTAATGAAGTTAGTCTACTACCAGTTTAACTAATAGCAATCAGCTCAAAATTAACTAAAACAGAAACAAAGCATCAGCTCCTCAGAGACAGGGAAGCATTTTCAAATGAAGAGAAAGCACATTGTTACTAGGGAATGGACTACATTCCTCAGACTTCATAAAACAAACAGAAAAGGCTGAAGCTTCATGAGCAGGGAACAACTCTATAAGAAATCTATTGAAGGAGGCATACATTGCATTTAAGGAGTACCGAATAATATTATGAACACTGCATGATTTTATATATATGATGGTTATGTATGACAATTATCCACATGATATATCTTTAACTACTATTATATGTGTTAAGAACACAGAAAAACAGTGTAGGTTGATTTCTAAATATACACATGCTGAAAGGATCAGGGCTCTCAGGGCCCACTGTGTCGAGCACTACCAAAACTGCATTTCCCTGTCCTTTCACTAGGGTAACAAACAGTTTTTAAAACATTAGTTGAGGATCTTTCTTTTTGCAGTAATTGGTTATAGGTTTTCTACATCTGTTGGTGTAATAATGTGCAAGACCACAGATGTCTGTTTCCTAACTCAGTATTAATAAAAACATAGATCAAGGGATGAAAAAGGCAATCCTAATAAAGGCAATTATACAGCTTATCAAAACTTAGAAATGAAACAGTTACAGCTACATAACTTTAAAAATAATAATAAGAATGTTTTAGAAAAACAGCACTTGGAAGTCTTCAAGCCCTTTGTGTAACCATTTACTGTCATTAATGGTTTTAGGAACAGTAGCAGCACATTGTTTGTGCTAAATCTCTCACCATTGCAAAGAGCCTTATTCTTCCTGCACCAATAATCAAGAAATCTTAAAATATTTAAGACAATTCCTCTACTTGCAGTGTCACAGGGATTTACAAAAAGCAGATATACATTCAGAATTTAACTTTCACAAGGCTGAGGTGAAGAGATCAGACTAGCACAGAATCACCAACACCAGTGTGGAAGAAGAGATGAGGCAGAGAGGAGATGGAACTTTCCTGACTCAGCCTCCTGTGGTCCCTCTCCTGACAAACAGCCTCTCCTGAGTCTGGCACTGTGCTGTCCCCTTACCCCTCCCCAGCTGCACACACACAAAACAGGAAATTAGAAACCTAATGAATATCCAATCCCAAAAGCACGCTTAACACTGTGAACACAACACGGTTTGAAGTCTAAATCACCCAAATAATTTTCAGACACTATTGATAAACATGTAGATTTATTTCAGTCTGCACACACAAATCCTCCCCTTTATAGTTCATGTGTTAAAATAACATGCTAGCTGCTCAAAAAAACTTAAGACCTTTACAAATTGTGTCATTAATTCTACTAGATTATTTACCAGTAACTATTTTTGTCATAATAAAGACCACAGAGAATCCAATCTGCAAGAGCCCTCTAACCTGTCTTAAGGAAGTAGTAAACACACAAACACAAATACAACTTGGGGGAAAAAAAGAAAGAATGAAAAAAACTTAGGTGATAACCCATAAAAGAGAAAGCAATGAAAATAGCATAGAACAATTCCAACACAGGACTTCAAGAAGCAGAGGGTAAACAAACAAAGGGAAGTCTCACAATAGGCAAGTGTAAGGAAAAAAGAGTTATGGAGAAGCCCAAGGGAAAAAAACGGAGTTATGGAAATCTGCTTACTTAATAGGAGAGCTATTACATCCAAACAATCCTATTGGGGGAGGAAAGACAGTAAAGAAGTTGGCCAAGTCATGAGACCTTCAACTGATCATAAAATATAAGAAAGCACTCGAGACACAGAAACTAGGGTAGACTACAAAGGTAGAGCACAAAAACCACCACGAGCACAAGGGGCAAGATGCTAGACAAGACAGACACAGCAAAATACACAGACCAAGAGAAGTAGTGCCATTCACATCAAAAGCCCTCCATGCCACTGAAAAGGCAGGTGTGCTAAATGCTTTTACTTTAGTAAGGACAACAGAATAAACTGCTAATAAAGATAACAGCAATACAGAGTAAAGAAAACTTGACTAAATAAAAGGTTAAAAAATACTGAAGGATTACGGGCCAATAAGTTCAACTTCAGTTTTAGAAGTAGTATTAATAGTTTATTTGTTCCAGTAAGCATTTTAAAGGAGACAAAGAAACAAAACAAGTCACTGTTTCCTAAGAACAAACCACGTCAAACAAATTTTCTTTTACAATCAAAGGAGATCTTCTGGACAAAATGGCATAGAAAGAAACTCAGTTTTGTTTTTACTTACTGAGACTTTTAACACTGCCATGCACAAAGAAGCCATGAGTCCTCAGACATTTACTGAAGCCTTCTTCCCCATCCTGCTAAGATCAGGTTCAATATGAGGTTTCACAAAAATGAGCAGATGCTCTCCATTCACAGTGAGTAAGCTAAATAAAGCTGCAGACTTTCATTGCAATCTTACATCAGGCGTCTGTGTCATCCACTGTCAATGAGAACCAGAAGGTTGCTCATTTTGAATGTACATTTGCTACTGTCTGGAAACAGCCTCGTGTACAGAAGCTCCTGTTCAGTATTAAAACAATGCTGGCTCATCCCTTACTAAGCTGCTAACTACACTTCAACATAAGCTGTCTAACTGGGGAATATAATTAAATAATAACCAGAACAACTGCTTCTAAAGTACATTTTGCTTGCTCCTCGCTGTATCAGAGTGCACATTTAGGACTAGTAATGCTTGCCCACCAGTTGTTCACTCCCCAGTGATGTACTGGCACATGCACATGTGCAGCTGTGCACTCAGCCAGATTTCTCCAGAGAAGGAAGGTCAATTACTATCAAATGTCTGAACACAAGCCCTGTGCCAGAATTACCCAAACTGTTTTATTATTCTAAGTTTACAAGCCCATAAACAAACATTTTCAAACAATAGGAGTTGCTGTAAGGTATGAAGAAAGTGCAACATGACCTAGGTCTTATAAAACTACTACTGTGAAAACAGGATCAGTAATCAAGTCCTTTAAATAGCATGAAGAAAGACCTGAACATTGACACAGACATCATGTGTGTTCTCAGGCAAGTCTGTCTCACTAGCTTTAAAAAGAATGACCAACTCTTCTGTTTTCCACTTCTGTCATGACAGTTACCATTGTCTTTTTCTGAACACAATGGTTACAAAAATATTTGTAAAAAGGGACAAAAAGCACATGTAGCTGTTTTAAAAAAAATCATTATTTTGCAGGTTTGCAGCAGTTTATATATTTCTTGGGGTGAAAGAGGAGCCTTAATCTTCATAGGGAACATAAAATAGCAAATAATATCGTTTTTCTTTTCTTTCTTTAAAACATGATTGATCAGAATTCTTCTTGGTACATTATTGCACTAAAGCTCTGTAACTGGATATTTAAATCTAGTTTTCCTTTACAAGCTACTGGTTCTCCAGAAACACTTCCTACAAGCTTAAATATCAACTTAAAAAAACCCCACCACCCCAAACTTAAAGACAGCAATGTATTTGTCTATAAGGAGTACAAGCGACTAGCAAGCCAAATATGGTACTGAAAAAGAATTAATTGTGAAAAACTTAAGGTAGCAGGGTGGAGTAGGGGGAAACACATCCTTGTAGACATGAAGTAGTACTGAAAGTTTAAGTTTTCAGAAAGGGTTCATTTACAACGCTCATTTTATGAAGCAGTTCATTCTCTTCAATGGTTTTGTGCTCTGTTTCATAGTCATATCAGATTATGCAAAAAAGGATAAAAATAAATATTACTTTTGTCAATCATGTATGCCAGAGGCTATTCTGTCGTGCCAGTCACAATTTCACTCATTTTCTTTTTTTAAGCAAGAATACTGGAAATGTAGAAGAAAAATAATCTTCTCAACAGTGGGAGCTCATCAATGAGTGTTTTCCAGATTCTAGTCTGCATAAGAATTCATTATCCTTTGTAGAAATATAGAAGAATAAAGAAGTTGCACTAGTTTAAGCAGTTTAAACAAGAGAATAATCCAGCATATCAAATGTTTACAACTGACACTGACTAAAATAAGAACATACTGGCTCTTGGGGTGTAACTACACTAAGGTTTTTTGAGCAGCAACCACCTTCCCACACACCTTCCCACACAAAGGGGGAGGGGAAACGAGAAGAGAGGTTCTTTTAACACAGATGATTTTGGCAATCATGTTTACAGTGCACTAACACCTGTATACACACAACTGACAGAATGGCAAGCTTTAGGACATGGGAAGAAACAAGCAACCAGGACAGGAACTGCAGGTGTTCAATAAAAAAGTAACATGCAACTAAATAAACCCTTAGGCCACAGCCTGGTACATGTTTAAACTAGAACTGGTGTCTTAGCGTACATCCAGCTTCACACTGAAGTAATGAAGTTAAATTTCAAATAGGGAAAGAACAGCTTTGAGATACATTGATAAAAAGTTATGTACAAGGCAGGTAAAGAATTCAACCTGTAACTGTAAGATTGAACAAGAATTAGTCATTCTAAGTTCAGTTACAAAACAGAAAATAACAACCGGAAGCACTAAGCAGTGTTTATACCTGTGCCTTCTCCAGCTCTCCTGCTATTTCGGGTTGATATGAAGCTTGTCTTCTTTATAAAGCCTTTGGTTCAGTATTTAAGGATTATTCCTTAATACTCATAACAGGTTAAAAAAATCTGCTTCTTGCTTTAAAGGTCTCCAAGGTCTATGGGCTTCTCTTAGGTTCCTTTTTTAAATCTGTGGCTATATGATTCAAGCAGACACGGTATTTCACTGCATAATGACCTTGTAGACAAAACAGAAGCTGCTGCCCTCCAGTTTGATGAAGCCTCATTCATCATTCACTGTCAGATCTAAAGTCATCTTAACACGACCCAGTAGTTCAGAGATATTAGTGTACAGCCTTTTGGAAAGAGCACATGGGCACAGCAGGTACTATCACACAGCATGAGCAGCCTTTTGACACTGCTGTTCTGACAATGAACTACCTTGTTCTGTACAATCAGGTGTCAGAGTCTGCAAAAGGACTGCAGCCCTGCAATCCTAGAGCATTTCAGATGTGGACACCACGGGACCTGAGAGAAGCCTGATCACTCCCAAACTGGTCTACTGTGCCTGGCCTACTGGAAGTAGACTGAGTGTAAAGGTAAGTGAGAAGATTAGGCAAATACTGAGTCAAGGGAACAAGGGAATTAATCATGTGCTGTATTTGCCAGCAGGCCGGGTTTGCCTCGATTCTTGATATTGTGGGCCAATTTACCATGCACAACTCTTCCCTTTGTGGGGGCAAAACCAACAAACTCCATGAAGAGGCCCTCGAGTTATTCAAACAGAATGAACAAAATCCTCACCTAATTCACCTAACACCTACCCAGACGCCTTTACCACCAGCTGACTTCTAACACGACCTTGCTCATAGCAACCTGCTGCTCTGTACAGACACTGCCAGTTCACTGCTCCAGTCCCAAAGCAAGCACTGAGCAGAAGCCAAGCTTCCAAAATCAGAAGGTGTAAGGCCATATCAAAGAAAACAGACAGGTGTATGCAAGAAAATGTCTATTTCAGTTTACAGGAGAGGACAGTGACACAGACCAGGTCTTTGTGAAAGCTGGTAGAAAAGGAGAGTAGTAAGCCAAAGCAAGATGTCTGAGTGAGGAGCAGTTACACAGTGGAGAGGAGACTGAAATGGGGACATTCCCTTTCTGATTATCAAACAGAGCACAACACAGAGATTGAGAACTGGTATCAATAATATCTGAACAAACTCGTTTGGGAGCTCTTCACACCTCAGCAAATTACACTGTACTTCTGCAGCTGGCCTGCATGACAGAGCACACCATTCCACAGCAGGCAGTCCTACCATATAGTTAACTCAGTATTTCAAACCATCAATTATTACAGCTTTTTCACCAATATTTTATAATGCAGCTTAAATGTGGACTTAAGTGCATTAAACTCAAAGGCTGTGTACATCAAAGAACTGTAATGAGCTAGAATGACAATCTGAGACTGCCTTGTTTTCCCATCTGCTCACATGGATGTAGAATCAGAAACACCTTGAATTCACTTTGCTAGATTGATACAGTAGAAGGCAGAAACACTGATCAGTCAAATGAAAAAGAAGAGGCTGAAGCTGAGCTCAAATACCACATTTTCAGCAAGGTTCAGAATGACACCCCAAAATACAGAGATGGTGATATTAGCATGCCTCATGGCTGTGCCACGTGTAACAGCTTGTGTTTATTGCAGCAGGAGTGGAAGTATCACCACACACTATACATCAGCCTAACCTCCTGCCCCCAACACAAAGAGCTTGGCAATTTGAAGGACAGCAGCATTTACTCTCAAAAGACTAAACTCGACAAATAACACTGATGAAATACAGAGACTTAGGTACTTTCAAGAAGCTATGCAAAATACAAAATGCTGACAGATTTTCTTAGTAGTTCTTTGGATTAAACCATGTATTTCCTTATGGCCTTGTTTGAATACACTTATCCCAAGTGACACTGTTAAAGCCTTTTGTAATCAGTTACTGAATCTCCTATCTCCTTCGTGTCCTTGACTTAGGGAGCAACTTCTAGAAAGCATCTAAAGGTACACACATGAGTATACATCACTGCAGATATTATTACAGGCCATTATGCAGCCATCAAAGCAATGAATCATTGTCACTAACAGTTAATAAATGCAACATGACTGGATTAGCAGTTTGTCATTCTGTCACACTTTCATGTTGGCTATGAAGATATAAAGGGCTACTCTGTAAAACAACCTCAGTTAAAAGATGACAGTTTCTGCCCTGACCCAACTACCATCAGTCACAATTTCATCCCCTCTCTAGCACAGAGCAAATGCTGCTTCTCTGAAACTATGTGTAAGTCATCCTTCCATATTTTTACAAAACCATTAAAAAATTCAAATACCGGATTAAAAAACCCACCCACTTCTCACAGCATTTGTTCCCCAAAAAGCAATGTTAGCAGCCACTAAAACATGAAGACTCTCATTAACCCTCTCCACCAATCTGCTAAAAAACCCAAAAACCACCAGAAATATTCAACTCCATTCAATATTTTTTTCTATATTAAAAATATTCCTCATTTTTAGAAGTGATGACTAATCTTCAGAGTGCAGCCTGAGAAGCCATTTTAAGCATACAATTTCTATTAATCTAAATATTAATATAAATATGATACTACATTTCTGATATTAACAAATTAGCTCTAAGTACTTGCTCACGTTTTTACCGACAAACTTCTTTTACACAATCTCAAATGAAGTTTTTGTTTCTGCTTTTAAAAAAACCCACCCAAATCACCACACAACACCAAATTGAACCACACACAGAATTCTTTTTTCATGACTTTACTACTGAAAGACCATGGGTTTGTAGTCAGATCCCCAGAAAGTTCATTCTTCTCTCCTTCCACCAGACCTGCAGTGCTTCAGATTCAAATTCATCTTCCCTGAATGACTCTGAACAGTTCTACGATTTTTTAATGTTCTCTTTTGCCAGTATTTCACAAGAACACTCACAGATGGGTGTACTAAAGGTAGAAGAGAATGCTGGCTTCTTAATAAGCTTGCTGCTGCCTTGCAGTTTTGCTTGCCTTACTGATCATTTCACTCATCTTAAATTCCACTGTCATTCGAACCCACATGGCATGCCTGGACAAATGCAAGGACTTGGATGTTGTTTTACTGGCTGGGCTCACTGCCAAGTCTGCTCCACGTACTTCCCCGGCCCACCAGGGCAGCTTGAGGCAACAACTCCCATATTTACGTTATTGCTGTGAACAGCCAAACTGCTGCTTACTATTGACCCAGGCCCCATCTACTCAAATTTATTCTCTCATTCACAGCAACATTACTGAGCTGGCTACACCTCAGGTGGCATCTGACAAACTGCTTCCAGATGGACAACAGACCAAAGGAATGGGACTGTCATGTTTTAAGCAGAAGGCTACTTTTCACTTTGAGAAAGAACAAGCTTATTTCTAATTTTCAGAAATAGCTAAGACAAAAGCACTAGACCAAATGTTTTTGTACCCTGACCATCTCCCACATCCCAAATCTAAGGATTTGCTTTCATTTACACTCTGCCCACAATTCAGTTGTGAGGAAAAGAGACAGAGAGTGATGTGCAGCTATAAATTCACAAACAAAATAAGTGACATTTTGTCAAACTGGGGACCTTTTTCAAATCCCTGCAACACACAGTAACTCACTACCTAGTGACTCTCAATGCACTATGCAGTGATCAAAGAACCATACTGCCAAAGCAGAAAACTTATTAAATTAGATTAACTGCAACTACAACTGCTTTGCAACAGCACACAAAACATTTTGGTATTTTTCCTGAATAGTCTCATTCTGGTCAAACTTCATTCAAATAGGCAAGATTTCTTATCCAGAATATTGTGAAAAATCACAACATACTCAAACATGTCAGCTTGCTAGGATTACCATCTTAATCTCTTACTCTTAATTGTCAGGCATTTCTTGACTCCACAGATGCAGCTTTAGTACACATTCTCCTTTGGTTCTTCCTCAGTGTTTCTCTAAGCTACCTTGAAGTCACAAGACCCTCTGGTTTTGGTCAGATGCAGCTGTTTGGTTTTCCCTCCTCCCCCCATCAGCAGATTATATAACCACAGCCTATATGACTGATTTGCATCGTGTCCCTGTGTGTCAATCTTTTACATGCAGAGACCAGCATCCACTAGCTTGTAAAATAAAATGAGAGTAGCTCAATTTCCTGCAAGTGGTGGTTTATCACAATGTATTTAATACTCAGTTATCTAATAAATAAACAAGTATTTCTGTTAGAAAGTGTCATTTATGTCTAAGAGAAAAAAAAATGGATTCAAGTAACTTATCCATTCATTCCTTTGTTAAAGTTGCACCAGCTGATACTATTCTTAACTCACATGAGCACTCTTTTGTACAGCAAATGTTAGCAGACCAGCACAGACAGCTGTATTTATATATGCATGGCTCAAATTATACATATTACCCACAGTTACCATCTTGTGCAAAGACTTTCTTTCCTACCCATTTATACAGACAACCACATCGAAACAGAATCCAAATATTTTAAAGAACAATAAAACTTCAAGTGAACCATACAGGTGTGCAAGGTAGCCTGGTAAAAAGACTTTGAAAGATGTCTCACAAGCTCCTCTTACTCAGCTAAGGAAAGCAAACTTTCCAACAGTCCTGGACCAGCTCTTTTGAACACAAAACCATATTTTCACCAAGAACAATCCTCAGTCAACTCACACGTCAAGTTGACACCTACTGCCAGCATCCAGCCCTTAATTTTCCGCTCAATCTGATTATAAGACTACTCTCTCTTTTCTACCACAACTTGACCTTCTTAAGATTATTTACCTTAATCACGACCTTGGGGAAAAGAACAAAATTGTGCAGCCATGCTGCAGCTCAAAGTCAGCAGCTTTGGCTGTTTTCTACTCCCTACCAACAATCCCTGACAGCAATACCAGTCATGAATACACATTTAGGAAGGGAAAAAGGATACTTTATATATTAATGATAAAGGCAAAGCTATAAACACTAGTACTGTGGTGGCGTTTCAGTACAAATCAGTGGTTTTAAACTTTTACAACATACCTAAATGAAATAACACATACATAGTGCCACTTTTTACTACAAGAGAACTCTGCCTAGCTGAGGTAAATCCAGCACCCATCATCACTTCAGAGCACTTGGCATGTGGGCAGGAGACAACTGCTGAGCAGCCCAAGCAGCTCGTGGATGCTCAGAGAGAAAGGTCTGACATGAAAACCTTCAAAAGAAAAGATCAGGTAATACTCTGACAGCCACTATAGCAAAATGTGTATTTCAGTCGTGATATCCAGTAACAAACCAATAACCTACCAGCTCTAAGCTAAAGGAAATAAAATCTCAGAGGAGAACAGGAGCAGAAGTTTGCAAATCAATGAAAGAACCAAATCCAGACATAGTGTCCTTATGCAGAATGAGGCTGCAGCTCACAAAGATGTTTTGAACTCTCCCTAAATTTGTCACAGAACTGGGATGTCTTTTATATTCTTCAGCAGGAAAGTAAGGGATATTGTAAGAATCATTTGTAACAAGATTACTAAATAGTATTACTTAACCAAATGCTAAGTCACAAGAAATATGAGGAACCCTTTTCAGCTTGTTTCACGGTTTCCAAGAAAATAAAATAGATACTATGAACCTGAAGTCCAAGGAGGGCAGTTTGATCAGTTCTGTTAAAGCACTCATATTGTGGGAAAGCAAATAAACAAAATCAACCAGGGAAGATTACTTACATGGAAATATCAATTTCTCCCCCACTTCATAACCCAAGAACAAAAGGTGGAAGTTAGGGTGAAATTCACATATTACTCTGTTTCACTGGGTAACAAAACATTAGCCCCTCTTTAGCTCTTAGAATACTTTATCAGAAATAACAGGAACATTTTAGACAGGATGCTGAACGGCAGCATCAATAACTCATCTGTAATTCATCTTCTGAATACTGAACAGTTTGTAGCCTCTAATTTTTAGTTAGTCCTGATTTCACATACCAAGAAAAAATGGTTTTGCATGACACAGAACCTTACAAGATCCCAAATTCCCAGCTTAGCACTATATACTCCAAGTATAGCTTTTGCCTTGTAAAAACTCATTCTTTAAAAGAGAAGATAAACCCCTAAAATAGAACTTCAGAAAATGTCATAGAAACTCGTATTTGCTTCCATTTTGAGAAATTTGAGGCATTTAAAAAGTATGACGTCCTCAGCAGTGTGAAAAACTCAATGCAGTTTAATTGCTTAATAAATTCCCCAAGATACTGAATAGTGTTGCAAATGTGGTGGTGGTGAGGGAATCGGGGCATCATTACAAAAGCATTCAAGCTAACTCAATTATTCAAGTGCCACATATTACATTCCAAAGGTCTCTCCACCAAAAAACCAAACCAGGTGGCACATCCAACACTGGCACTGACAGGTGCATGCCAGTCTCTTTCAGCAGGCTCTGGAGGAGCTCAACACCCTGTAATGCACATGCTGACTTACACATTTCAAATGCAACTGATATAAGGTGGCATGATGCATCGGGTGCTACTGCAGCTACCTAAAATTTTACAGCAAAGAGCACACCAAAGAGATTTGGTTCACTTCAGAGTCATCTACAGCATTACCTTTGGGCACTGGAGGCTTGAATTTCTTGGTTGTAAAAAGATGAAGCTCATCAATACCTAGAACTGTACCAAACACTTTTGGTGCTTAACACTACAAAACCAAAGTGACAATTTCTTTGTTCTTTGGGACAAGGACACTGAACAATCAAAAGAAACAGAAGGCAAGAGCTTGCAGAAGGTGCTCAGTACTAACATCCACTTGACAGCATCTGAAGAGCTTTTGAGAATCTTTAATTTAGCAATTACCTGAGGAAATTTTTACCTCCACTCAAAAACTACCAGAAATGGGCTACCCCTTTAATCCCAATCCAAGTGTGCTGCAAAGATTGCAGTATCACACTAGGGATTACAAGCATCTTCACACCACCTTTCATGCATTCTCCTCTGCAGCAGGAACTACAACTTTCAGACCAAGCAAACAAGCACTAATGCAGAACAGAGGGCTCAAGTCCTGCCACTTAGCACAAAACTATGAATGTTAGTACTGCTACCCTGTAACCACTCAAATTGTTCTGTGTAATAACTAAAGATCCCAGCTGATTTAATTTCTCTTACTGTTCTTTTAATAATATAATCCACTGCCTGGCACTAGCACTTTCTTAGTAGTTCAGATATCAAAAGTATTTCAAGGAAATGAAAGAATAGCTCATTTTTCCCTGCTTTTGATTACAAATACAGTTAAATATAAACATGTAACTGTACTTTTATGTGTACGTTTATAAAAGAATAAGTTCCTCACAACACTGGAGTAGTCTCAGTATAAAAGACACCATTAACATAGATTTCCATGTTATTTGCTCAAAAACTTAGTATCAGACACTTCTTTCATCTGAATACCAGTCTCAAACTTCTAGAGACAAAGCATGAAGGATCAGAATGTGTTTTTAGGTGTTCTCCATGATCATGGAAAATTTAGTAATTTTAGTATTATTTATTTCAAATTAAGCAACTTTTGCTATGACCTACATGTTTTATTATTAGCATACATTTGAAAAAAAAAATACCCTTATGCTTACTTTGCAGCACAACAGACACCACCATTGAAGGAAGTGATATGGGATTATGAAATAGATGCTTTAGGGAGATCTAAGAGATTTTTTATTTGTTCATCTAGCATATTTGGAAGAGAGGTAAGGGAAAAAATAGATTTCCAGAATGGGACTTCTCATACAAATTCTAATTTTTCAGGTGTAAAATACATGGGCAGAATTAACAGATGAACTCTGGCAATACTTTTAACAGAGTACATGAAGACAGAGTCCTACTCTAACCCTTTTCCCTGAAGGCCACATCTGTGCCCAGCAGGCGAGATCATCTCCAGAATTCTACAAAACAATAAAATTACTTGAGTTTCAGATGCAGGATTTCTTACTGAGAGCTACAGCAAACAAATTAGTTCATGGTCCAAATATCACATTTTTAAATTCGACATAGGAATAGAAACCACAGAAAATTCTCTATATTCAGAGTAACATCTGAACTGCTTATTAAGGACCCAAATACAAGTACCATAGCAGTGAGTTGATATCACACTAGTACTTGCAGTTTTCTCAGAAACTTGTTCTCTCATTCTCATCTATCATTGACAAAGGGACATAGTTTAGACAACCACCAGTTTTATGTCAAAATAATAGAAATGGGGACATCAAAATTATTTTTGTTGTCATTTGTTCACATTTTCCATTGTTTTCATATGGTACTGTAATGCATTTATCTAGCTTGCAGAATTCAGGCCCCCTTTCACAAAACACAACATCTGCTATTGCACTGAATCTGAACGAATCTGCAAATTAAATCTGAGCATCAAAAAAGGGATTTTCTAAGAAGTTAATTCTGAGTGCTTGCACACAGACTGTATCAAACAATTTTTTTTCTAATTAACTTAGGCAGGCAACCGAGTCAGAGAACTCAACAACATGGCTGCATCATTTAGCCTGGATACAGTCGTGTTTCAGAGCTATCTTATCATCTAACACTTAGACATAAGACAGCCCATTACCAATTAAAACTTATTTCAAGTAGGTTAGAAAATAAACCACGCAGCCATCAAACTCTGGTACAGCTAAACAAGGCACAGCTGTTCCTTATTGATTCTTCACACCACAGTTCACAGGGAATACTTTGTTTTCTGCAGTTTCAAGAAACAAGAGCATTTTAAAACAGGATTTTCAGGCTCCAGTACTACAAAGGAAAGTAAAATGGAAGCACTCTGAGATGTATGCGTGCATCTGTACACACGGAGCCAAAGAGCCACCACATCTCGACACGCGCTGTTCGCCCACCCACACGTACACAAAGTCTGCAGAACACACTGGAGTAACTGGGATGTTCTATATACGGGGAACACTTGGGTTGAAACTTTTCATCGCAAGCGCCCGAACACGGCTCCGCTCCGGCCCCGCTAACACTTTTCCTGCTCCCTGCGCTATCCCTCCCCGGCCCCACCGCGCTCCCCGGGCTCGGGGGGCGTGGGGTCACCAGCTCCAACCCGGGGCCTTTTCCCCGCCGGAGCCACGGCGCCCGGGGCGGCTCCTCCCGCACGATGCGAGCTTTTCGGTTTCTGTTCTCCAAGAAAGTTGTTACGGCGGGGAGAGGCCCGGCCGGGCCGGCCCATCGCCCCCTGAGCCCCCGCGTCCCGCGGGAGGAACGGGAGCGGCGCCGGGAAG
>WEIU01014003.1:636037-671850 GCA_013389925.1 Aegithalos caudatus | reverse complement strand
GTGAGCCCTCCTGCAAAGCGCAGACGGCCCCACGTCAGAGCAAAGCAGCAGAATTCCCTTGCGGCGTGCGGAGCGTTACTTTCTAAAAGACCGCGTGTAAATAGGTGGTGCTCTTGGCACCAACTAATGACTCGGATAATTAGGTAGGATGGCGTAAGCTGAGGAATGTCGCTTGGGTAACGAATGCTGGCTCCAGGACTCTAAGCGGTTAGCTGCTTGCCTTCCGGCTCAGTGGGAGCAGTGGCAATCAAGCAAACATAGAATCACAGAATATTGAGCTGGAGGAACCCACAAGGATCCCCCGGCTCCTGGGCCTGGACAGGACACCCCAAGAATCCCACCATGTGCCTGAGAACCTTGTCAAACGCTCCTTGAACTCTGGCACGTTTTGGTGCTGTGACCACTTCCTCCGGGAGCCTGGTCCAGTGCCCAGCCACCCTGGCTTGCACTGTGGCACTTCCTCATGTACTTCACTTTCTGGTCACCACAGCTACTGCACCAAGGCTGTAGAACTGTGGGGAATTCTCCAAAATCAATTCCAAACAATTTTAAAGCATAGAATAGTGTCTTCCCGCTCTTGCATTTTGTGAGATCAGCATTTAAAAGCTTTTAACTATAAGGAAACTAATTAAAATATTCCTTAGCAATGTATGTCGTCAGTGGAGGGAGGCCAGCAGTCAGCAGGAAGATCACAGAAGCTTCAGGATGCTCTGCCTGCACGATAACATACCATAGTCTATAGTTTTGCCTTGCATAAGGTGGAAAGACAAAAAGAAGGGCAAAATAAAACTTTTATTTAATTATAGAATTTAAGTTGTTCTTGCAGCATGAACATCTGTTCCCTGCAGGAGATGGCAGTATAGAAACTGTAACTGTCCTAATGTGTCTGGAATTTGCACTCTAAGAAATCACAGAGCAACTTGAGGGAAGCTTAATACTTGAGTCCTGTGTCCAGTTCTGGGTCCCTCACTTCAAAAAGACATTGAGGTGCTGGAGCATGTCCAGAGAACAGCAGCAGAATTGGTGAAGGGTCTGGAGCACAGGTCCTGTGAGGAGGGGCTGAGGGAGCTGGGGGTGTTTAGTCTGGAAAGGAGGAGGCTCAGGGGTGACTTTATCCCTTTTCTATAACTCCCAGAAAGGAGGGTGTAGCCAGGTGGGGGTTGGCCCCTTCACACAGGCAATCAACAACAGCATGAGAGGACATGGTCTTCAGCTATGCCAGGAGAGGTTCAGGTTGGACATCAGGAAGAATTTATTCATGGAAAAGGTTGTCAGGCATTGGAAGGGGCTGCCCAGGGAAATGGTGGGGTCACCATTCCTGGAGGTGTCCAAAGAATGACTGGACATGGCACTCAGTGCTATGGTCTGACTGACAAAGTGGTGATCGGTCAAAGGTTGGACTCAATCATCTTGGAGGTGTTTTCAAACCTAAATGATTCTATGATTCTATTCTCTGGTTCTAACTTAATGAAACAGTCACTGTGTGCTGTGGAATTAATAAAATATTAATCCTTAATACATATGATCTAGGAAGATTTTAGGTTTATACTGAAACTTGGTCATTGATGGGATTTAAACTACTACTCACAAATAGTCAAGTTTGCTCATAGACAGTTACGTAATATTCATAGTTTAATTTGTTATGGAATGTGAAACACAAATTAACCAGAAATATCATTCCTATCTCTAAGGTTTCATTACTCAGTTGAAAAATCAGCTGAACTAGTTAGTGTGTTGTGACTCTATGGCCATCTGGAGATTAATATAATTTGATTCTATGCAGAGTGTCATTCCATGTTTGCTGCTGTTTAGACAGATCCAAACATGCATGTCATAATCCCAGGCATGCATTTGTACCTGGATGTTCTCGTTAGAGCCTGTGAATGAAAGTGAGAAAAGAAGGCTCACGTGGAGAGGAATTAGCTACAGTGAATAATCCTCAGTCCAGAGGCTCTTAAGAGAGTGCAGTGAATTCTCTGCGAATTTTCTCTGTGCACTTCTGAGGAAGGTCAGTAATCTGTGCTGAAGAAAGCAAGCCTAAATGAAAAGCTACTTTGTGACATTGCAATTCTAGTGAAAACAGAACGCATAATATTAAAAAAATACTTTGCAGAACTTGGGACAGCAGGAGTTTGGCCAAGTTTGCCCAAAATGGGAAGTTGCCTCTAGTGCAAAAGCAGCCATATGTTTTTTACTTATCTTGTAAAGCACTGTCCTTGCCATTATCACTTCCCACACAGCACTAGCTATTTCTTTACTGAAAATACATGAGCAGCTACAGCTACTGTTCTTACAACACTTAAACCAAAGATTCATGCTCTTCTTAGGGTAGACAATTCCCTCTCCTGAAGGAAGCCCGAACCTTTATAAGGAGCTCACATCCCGTTGGCCTGTAGCTTCCTTTTATCTCTAAATCCAAGGTCACGTAGCAAGACAAGCTGGAGAAGTATGTATAATTGGATTAACTGTGGTTAAGAAAAATCCTCATACATTCTTGAATGAAAACAGATCTACAATGAACGAGTCAGTAAAGTACACTATACATAAAATTACTTTTTCCCGCTAATTTTTGTCTAAAAACTTTTGGGTAATATTTTGCTTTTCAAAGCAGCTAAATTAGACTTTGTCTTATTGTTAAATAATTGTTGTGTCAGATTACAGCAAATGGAGCAACCACAGCAGTTTCCTGTTCTGTTATACCAGTATATTATTCATTATGCATGTCCCTGGTGAAAAATACAATCAGACTTGTTCTCTTCATAAGGGCAGGTTTTGAACACAAGTATTTGATCCGTGTTCTTTGATAAGATGCTTAGAGTATATTTCTAATGAATGTGCTAAATTAAAGATTTTAATATTAATGACTTGTTCATTTCCCTTAACTGTAAATAAATCTTGTCTCCCCTTTTTCTTGTCTCCACTATTCATTCAGAAAGCTATGATATAAGCAGGACATTAGGTATTGCTTTTAGTCCTACCTACTGCTGTCAATTGAAAAAGAAAATGGCCTATATGTCCTAAAATAAACAGAGTAATTGGTTATGACATGACCACACAGCTAATAAGAATTTAGAGAATATGTAAAAGGTAAGGATTGTAAGTTATTTACAGTGAACTTTATAAAGCTTTTTACTTCAAAAGCAAATGTATCTTTGAATTCGGTATTTCCACTGCCAATATCATCCTTTCCTTTTATCTTGTCTTTCCCATAGATGTCATTTTGCTGACTCTGTTGTACTGCACCAAAAAAGCTCATCCTTCCTGCATTTAAAACTGTAAAGAGAAATACACCTTCAAACCTCTTCTACACAACTAAAGAGTAATTGGGGTGTGACTGGGAGTGAGTTGGTAAAACAACTGACGTGAGTGAGCTCACATCAATTTCCAGGGAATTATGTCAATCTCTGTGCTTGAGGTCCAGGGCATGGATGGCTGATTTGGCTTTTGTTGATTACTGAGAAGTGAAACGGTGGCAGTAACAAGGGCAACTTTATTTCACTTGTGGTTTTGTGAGGAGAAGTTTCCTTTATTTATTCATTTATTTAATATGCATAGGTGGTTTCTGTCCTTGTTGCTTTTAGGCTGTGTTATTGCATCCAGATGGGGATACACCTTGATCTGGTCAGGAGCTGGAGTTATTGCATGTGACTTGAGAAGGAAGGAACGTGCTTCCTGTGGTATTTGAATCCTTTCCAAACTGTGGCTATTTTTTAGGCGTGTTGTGACTTTCGGCTCCAAAAACCTGAGGGCTACATTGTGCTGTGTTTTATTTTCCACACATCATCCAATGCTGGATAGCTAGGAATTCTGGATCTGCAGCCACATCCCAGATCTGTATTTGTGTTGGAGTAATAGGGATTCCTCCCCCCTTCCTATGGGCAGCAAATCAAAGCCAGCTGTGCAATTGTAGCCAGAATAGGCTTTGGAAGACGCATGGTCAGGCATTTGTTCTGCATGATTCAATCAACCAAACAGCCTCGAATTAGGAATATAACACAGAAGGTTGCATTTCATGTGCTTGATCTCATTCCCGTGTGTGGTTGAATCTGGACCTGTTTAAAAGCCACACACACCAGCGTGGCACAGAAAGGGCAGATGAGAAAGCACAGAGAAAGACTCCTGGACTGAGCAGATAGTGTTCCTTGGCTGCAGCAATGGTTATGCCTTTTACAGCTGCTGTTGAAGAAAGCACGAGTACAACAAGGGACATTTTTTGATCAACATGTATACTTAAACTCATTTGCAAATGGCATACAAAAAAAAATCATCATAGCCTTCATGTCTCTTACAGCTAAAAAGACACATCCATTGTTTAAGAAAGCAGAATGGTATTCTGTAGAAGAACGATAATATTTCAGTGTAGAGCCTATGTTGAAGAAGGTTAAATTCAGCAGTCATATAGGAAAGAGGATTGCATTCTGCACACAAGGTCATAGGTTATTTATATTTAATATGTGACATCTGGCATTTTAAATAATTTCCTTGGCTAATTACCAGTGCCTGGGTGAAATATGAACCTTCTGCCATTGGGGAATTAAAAGCAAAACAAAAACAAAAGTAGATTGCATAGCATTGGAAAGTTTTCTAGCAAAATTAGGAGTTGTGCTAATTCAGGCAATAGAATACACAGTAGCAAAAAAAGTAGAGTACAAGACAGCAATTTGACTGAACTTTGATAAATTTCCAGTGAAAAATCTAGTCATCCTTTTAAGATTTCCTATGTCATGACTTAGCTACACCACTCCTATCTAGATTTTGAGCTTGGTGTTTGATCAATGGGGCATTTGTAATAGCAAAATTACAAAGATTTAAAAAAAAAATTGCCTATAAGGTGTGTGTTGACAAAAACATACCCACATAAAAACTTAATGAGGTCACAGTCTTGTTTAACCATTTTACAATTTTCCCCAAGAAATTTCATCGCTCTCCTAAACCTACTGCAGTCATATTAAATGCACTTTAATATATTCCTCTTCAATATACTTTTACATTAAACAATCATTGCTTTGCTTTATTGTTTGTTTAACATACCATGTAAAGCAGACATTACTTCATAAAGTTTGCTGCTGCTTTATATTTCTAGCATTTTACAGAGCAGGTTGCAATCCTCCCATTTGGAGGTTACCATCACACATGTTGAAAAGACTAGATGGTCTAGAAATCTGGCTCTCCTCACAGACTTTACTTTCATAGTATTTTGCTTTCAGATGATCAGGTGAAAGCAAAGTAAAATTATCAGCTGCATTATTACTGATACCAGTATATAAGGACACTCCAGGCACAAGTACTTGCTTCTGAAATGATTGCTTTTACAGATACCTTAGAGTCTTATTACAAAGCCTAAAGTGGTTTGTGAGTGAAATCAGATGACAACCGAGATTGCTACCAGAACAAGAACAAACTCCTTTAATGCACAGTGATGTTTGTATAAGATAAATATTTGTGGAAACTAAAATGAGGTTTTATAAAAGCTCTTAGGCTTGAAAAAAAGACTAAGATGGCATTTTACTTATGTTTCCATATTTTAACTTTCATTTTTGACTGTTCACTAGCCAGCAGACAGTCTTCTTGTACAGTACTGGGATATAGAAGATATGGGCTGTGTTCCAAGCTTCCCCTTTCGTGCAGTCTAATTTTCAGACTTCAGAGGGGCACAAGTAACTTGCTATTTATATACACACAAAACATTGCCTTAGTTTCTGTCTAAGGTGAGGGTAATACAGCTCCTGTTCCTCTTTTCACTTAGATTGCAAATGCATCTGAGTAAGGACTCTCAAGACTGGAATACTTCTTATACACTCCATTTGAACATTTGAGCAGCCTGGCCAGATGATTTGGGCTGGTATTTCTCTCCATACTGGACAAGAAGCATCACACAACTGTTGTAGCACAATGGAACCTGAGTCCCTGAACCTTCAGCTATTCTGTCCATGATCTATAAATACTGTGGTCCTTCTGTGAAGTGGTTCTGTTTTGTTCAAGTGTAATGCATGTGCAGTTGAAGGTTTTTCTGTATTTCATAAATACATTTGATATCATTTGATTAGCTTAGGTATAACCACAATCTTGTGTGTAAGTCATCCCTCCTTATATACAGTAATAAAATAAATGATACATAGACTTTGCTTATCCATAAATTAATGTTTCTTCATCAGCATTTTAATTATCTTCACAGGTAGAAAAAGAGTATTTCCCCTCATTACAGCTTTTCACCATAACTCAGAATAAGCAACTTCAATAAATGTATTACTAAACTTTTCTTGATGTGCCTGTTCCCAGGTTTCCACAGGAAGCTACTGGGCTCACTCTTGAGTGAGCAGGACTGTCAGCCTTGTGCAAACCACTCTTGTGTCCTTGACTCAGATCAGGCTAAGCCAACAACAATAGGTTCCAGTGGTGTGGAAAACTTTAAAGGCTCCCTGGCAGTTTGGATCTTGGACTTCCACCTTTCCTCTGTGGATCCATTGTGCAGTCCTTAGAGCACATATGCTCACACCTCTTGTGTCTGTGCCTAATGAGCTTTCTGACTCAACATCCTAATTTGGACACAACAGGTTTCAGCTGAGAGGTAACATGTGGAACATGACTGCCATAGCCCAGCTGTTGCAGGTGCTTATGTGTCTTTTTTGCTGTAATCCATCCCAGTCTAAAGTCAAACAGGCCAGCCAGGTGGCTCACGTTTGTTTTGCCTTTGCATTGGAGTAGAGGTGGTGGTTTTCATTAGCTGCTCTCGCCTCTCCATTTTTTCGTTGATTGAGTTTCCGCCTGGCTTGATGTCCAGATTGCAGCATGTAAGGGGGTTGATTCTTCTTTGACAGAGCAAGGACTGGGAGCTTTAACTATTCAATTTGGTCACAGAATCAATCCTCATTACATTCAGTCATCTGATATGTTGCTGGTCCTGATCCTTATCTTTCTACCCTAACCCCTTCCCAAGAATAGGCTTAGCTGCATCCTCTAGCTCCTTGTATATTGGCAGAGTAGGTTGGGATAAAGGTACTGCTGTATATTAAAAATTTATGGAAAGTAGAAAAGACAAAACACAGAAAGGAATAACTGACTAAATACTCTCTCAGTATTTTTCCTGGCTGGAGAATGAGCTATTCAATTAATAAAGTGATCCCAGTCAGCTCTGGAAGAATATTACTCAGTAAAGGTTCACCCATTTAAAATTAATTTAGTTTTGCTGTATTTGCAGATCCTATATGTTTATACATCAGCTATACATATAAAGAATGGTTTGGCTTGTAATTTATATTAAACAAAACAACAGAGTTTAAATGAATGCTTACATAAAATGGATTTTTATAATGTGTTCAAACTAGAAATCTTATTGCAAGGGCTCATGTCACTTAATCATCAAGCAAAACCAAGTCATATGATCAGTCAATTTGCTTTCATTAAAAAGGCCACAGATGCCTGAATATGCACAAATCATCTGTCTACAAATACAAAATAAAATGTTTGACCTGCTGCTCACTCCTTTGGAGACCAGGGTCTGGTGCTCCCATATGTTAAGAAGAAATAACACCAATAAGCTACAGATATTTTCCCATTAAGAAAACCGGTAAGAGAAAAGGCTAAACTTGGTAAATTCAATATGATACTATTTGATCAGTAAAAAATTCTATGAGGTCTCTACAAAACTTAAATAGATTACCTTCCCGTTAAAAATGGAATTTGTCTAAGACAATTCTATAATCCACATTAGGAGTCATTCATGTTAAAATACAGAATACATCCATTCTAAAACAAGATACATACTTTAGAGTACTCAAAATTTTTTCTCATGTATTTCATTGCATAATGTTTTTTGAGCCATTATAATTGCTTAACTTTGACAGACTGAAAATATGATTATGTGTACAAAATGTGCCTTTATAATTTAAAATGTTGGCTAGTTAACATTTAAAGCATTCAAGGCTGCAGTGGCTCCTGGGAAAAACAATTAATTATTCAGTTTTATTTTTATTCAGTCTGACTTTTTTTATAAGGCATTTTTTGACACTGAGGTTCACAATCTTAATTAGATTGTGATTGATTAATCAGAAGGCAGACAACAATTGCAAAATGTGTCATTAGAAAATTGCTGTGTTCAGACTACTCTCTAATTTTGTCATTTGCTTCTGGCTTCTATGATTGTTAGGCTAAAATATCACAATAGTAGCTACAGCCAGGTAGTAACATTTGGGAGGCAAAGAATATAAGCTAATGGAAACTGGTCACCTCCACAATGATGGGCAAAATACAGGCAGGGAGATGCTAGTAATAGTTTTATGGCAATTTTTACTTTAACTTAATAAACCTTTGCTGAACTAAATATACTCAGCTAAGAAAAGGTCTCTGAAATCTGCTACTTAGCTTTCCATTTGAATCCAAACATAGACATCTTCTCCAGTTTTGCACAATTGAAAAAGAAGAAACAATCAGTCATGGAGTGGTTTCAGCCGGGCAGGGACTCAGCAGGACTGCATGTCCCCACAATCACTATAATGCATGACTTTTTTAGCATGTAGTAGCTTTAAGCTGTCCTGATGGCTCAGCAAAAAAATGCTGAAGAGAACAACAGCTGCCCTTCTTGGTGCTTTCCTGCAGCAGACTCTAATCCTCTGGGTTTATACAGTTGTTCAAGAAACATTAAAAGGAAAAGCCTTCTAAAGCACCAGAGGCACCAAATGGGACATTGCTTGCTCAAAGTTTTATCCATGTTAAGAAAAAGTGTATTTTATGCTTTAAATTTTTTTTACAGTAGCGCCTTCCAAAAACAGTCCAAAAATGTATTAGAGATCCATATCACAGAATGCAGTTTTGTATTTATTATCACAAAGGGAGGGGTGTGTCTGTTACAGTATGACCACAAACTGAAAATTAATCTTTTCCAGTCAAGACAGTACATGAAAGTTGTTCGTCTAAGCAGCTTCCAAAGTTGTAAACCCAGTTCAACTGGCTACCAGGATCTGACTGTGCTTGGTACAAAACAATTGGTATAGACCAGTGAATCAGACAAAAGATCAAACTAAAAATAGTTTTAACATTGGTATTTATATATCCTCAGAGTATTAAAAATAGTCTTACTGGATTTCTTCGACTTTTTTCTCATTGGGGATTCCCTAGCAAATAATATCGAGGCTGTAATAAAATTGATTGTAAGAGTTTAAAATTAAGCTTTAAAATTAGTGTAGAAAACATTTGTAAGCCAAGAAATGTTAGAGCAGAACTTGAAAGAAATCCAAACTTTTTAAGGCATAAAACATGTAGGGTATCCAAGCGATGTTAACTCTTTCCTATAGCAGTCCTTTAGTTGGAAAATAATTTTGATCTACCTTTTAATATGCTTTTAATCTGAGATTACAATCTCTTCTTACAGTAAATGATGTCAAGCATTTGGTATTAATGTACAGCATTTCTGGTGTCGATAACTTTGTGAAATATCTAAAACTCTTCTGTTAATTAACTGTAATGTCAATTGTCTGTGTGAGGCTTCATGTTAGGAAATAGTAGCTATATGTGGTTTATATTGCTAAGGGAATCACAAATAAGAAATCCTAAAAGGAAAGGAATGGTTGCCAGTAAACTGTACAAGACCAAAGGTTAAGTAACTCTCAGAACATGAGGTTATGGGTTGAAGTAGTTAAAGGGAAAATATCCCAGAAATACATTTCAGAAAATAAACTAATTAACCCATAATATCACCAGAATGACAGGTATTTAAACAAAAGGGAAAGGGTGGAAATAATTCCTTTTTTGGGAAATCTACTTCAATATTTATAACTTAACTGGCCCAAATATGACTCAAAATTAAAAATTAAATTAGAATTATGTAGGATTTAAATTCCTTTGTACTTAATATCCTTGCATTTCTCAGTAGTGACTCAATTGCTCAAGAAAAACACTATTCTGGAAGGGAAGTTTTTATATTTTTTCTGCTTCCATTCAGGGTGTATTTCTCTAACACCTTAAGCCAACCTAATTTACAGCTGCCACAGCCTGGCCCTTCACCCTCCCTGGGCTGCTGGGTGATTTGTGCTGATGTGAGCACTGTGCACTAAGGCAGCTCAGGGACCTCAGCCAGTTAAAGGCTGGTGCTCCAAAGAAAGCAACTTTTTGTCTCAGTTCCTGAACTGGCTCATTATACGGGAGCATGAGTGGCACAAGGGAGGGACCTCAGCCAGCTCAGCTTCGGGCTCGTTGGCAGGAGGTCCTGGAGAAGTCCTGGGACCCTCAGCATTCCATTGTTAACCACCCCTCTGGGAGCCCCAGTGTCCACAGCCTAAAGAGTGACAGCAACTATAATTAGCTGTAGGCAGGTAGTAAATGAAACAGATGAAACTTCACCAAACCCGATACTTCCAACATGGGGACAGTAACATCTTTCAGAAGCAAAGTCACAAATGGCCCAGCATGACTTGTTATAAGTGGTTTGCTAGGAACAGCACAGTAAAGGTGCAGTGGGACCCCTGCTCCAGTTGGACATTTCCCTGTGTGGAAAGAGGGGTTTCCCTTTCTTCCCTATGACCCCTTGTATGAGAACTGCCTAAACTCACTAAACCGGATGGAAACGTCTCACTCACTTTTGCTGTGTTAATTTTCTGCCTGGGGCAGAACAAGGTGGGAATGGAGTAATTTTCTTTTGGAAGCAGGTTTTTCAGCTCACTCAGCTCAGCTTGTGGCTGTTCCCTCTCAGGCTGGGGATGCCTGTCCTGGTGGGATGGCTCGGGGTAGGGGTGACCTCTGCCAGGCACCCACAATTCACTCAGTGACACTCCCTTGCAGTCACAATTTAAATAAGCCACATTACCCACACAGCTTAAACTGCAGCTCTTTCCCTGTGAAGATCGGGATGGAACCTGTATCTTGGTCATAACTTTATCACTTTAGTTTTCTTCACCAACAGCCCACCTCCCTATGCCTCAGAGCCAATTCTCTGAGGTATTTGATGGGTTTGTACCAGAGCTTGCTCAGTGTGCACCAATATTGCAATGAGGCCACAACAAACATGCAAAAGACAGGGCTTTGCATGTAACCTTTTCCTGTTCCTCTATTGTTGTGTCCACGTGTCTCCATAAAATTAAAACAAAAAGAGTAATTTGTATCAACTGAACACATCCAGTTTCAAAAATAAGGTACTAATAAGGATGAACCTGTTGCTTCAACAGAAATTGTTAATTCTTGCCTTGTGCCAAACTGCAGAGTGGGGGGAGGAAAAAAGAAAAAAAAGCTTTTAAACTATGGGGTATCTAAAGGCTTGATCAAATAACAATATATGGAGAATGAATGCAAGGCAGCAAAGGCATAATCACAGGTTTCTGACCTACAAGACTTGCAGGAAAAGCCAGCCCAAGTCAGGTACAGTAGAGAAATCACTGGAATTGGTTCAATTTGACTGAATGCCAGAGCACACTCTAATCCAGGGAACAGAGCCAGACCTGACCCCATTTGCAGGACCTTTGTTGCTGTTTTAAACATGTATCTTTACTGTGCCAGATAACAAACCAAAGATGATATTAGCCTAGCAATTAAAGAATAATTAGCAAAAGAAGCAATGCTTTGATCCGTACCAGTTACTTAGACTGCCATTAATGCCACATGGGGCGTATTAAATACAGATTTTTCTCTAACAATGTTTTAATATATTTGAAAAAATAAATTAATTTAGGCTACACGATAAGTTATAACACCTAAGTCTCAAAACCTCCTCCCTTTAAATCAGCAACCTAGCCATTAAGGTAAATTGTAGTTATAACTACAAGTATTAGGAAATAAATTTAACATTTGCATCTGTTTGTACTCTGAGGCTTATAAGAATATGGCGTTAGGCAATGGCAGTGTAATGGTTTGCTCCTTCCCTCTGTGCCCTGCAAGCATCCCATGTGCTCGCTGCCTCAGCAGAACCATTTGTGAGACCACCCCGTGAGCCAGACCGAGGGAACGGGCCCAGCTTCGGGCTGGGTTTGGGGGAGAGGGGAGGATTGCTCTGGTCGGGCAAGTTCCCCCCGATGTGACCCACAGAGAGCTGTGTCAGCACGGCCACGCGGGGCTGGTGTAAGAACACAGACCAAGGATGTCTAAAGTTAGTGTGCGTGTCATGAGACAAAACCACAGCGGCGGCCCCGGTCACTGGCGTGCCCACGGCGGGCAGCGGCCCCGGGGAACGCTCCGCTCACATCCACCCGCCCCGCCAGCAGCGAGACCCCTGCGAACGGGCACGGAACAGATGGCACCCCCAGGATAACTGCTGTGAATGCACGGCTGCACAGCGACTTCGGAAGGAAAGCCGTGATGAGGCTGAGCAGTAATGAAACTTGGAGAAAGTGAATCTGAACAGTAAATATTGAGGCTTATTGCGGGTGATAAACACAGGGCTATTGAATTGTTTGCTATAGAATTTCCTCATGCTAACCTTTGTTTTAAAGACATTTCGCATTCAGTAAAGAGAAGGATAATCAATTTAAAGGATCATTGTCAGAATGATGTATATGAAATAGTAAATCAGGAAAAATAGGTTAAAACTTACTTCAAGTAAGAGACAATCTTTAAACCACTTAGACAACAATTCATCAATTTTTCCCCTCCCCACAATTCATAGCAGTAACTCTGAAAACAAACAATTTATCCGCTAGGGATGATTGTTGTTCTAAGCCATGGCCCTGATGAATGCATTTTTTAGTCTCAGATATAAGGAAAACTACAAAAGGTCAAAAAATGTGGGTATAGTTTAGATAAACATCTAAGAGTTTGGAAATTCATCTGAATGCTTTCTGTCAGAAAAAAATGTGCTGTAAGTCTTGTGAGAAAAGGGCTTATTTGTGATGTTGGCACTTTTATTTCTTTTCTCAGCTGGATTATGATGAGAGTAGTCAACCTCACACATGGTGTTTTGTCTTCAGGAGTTGTGGGGAAAAAGTTCAGTTCTAAAAATAGAAGATTATGGTGAGACTTTTATCCTACATAAACTCACGTTGCCTTTTGTTACTAAAAGAGACAATGGGATAGCAATGTAAAATTCAGTTTTGCTGGAAACTGAAAAGCTGCATGCAGTTAAAGAAGAGAGAATTGTTTTCATTTTACAAGATTAAAAAGTCCCCATATATTCAACTTGAAAGACAACTTCTGTTCTAATTTTTAGTTACATGGCACAAAATCAAAAATGCCTCTCAGCTGACTTGAATTGCAATTCTGACACCCACCAAGTTCTTATGACAGCTCCTAGACATGAAGCTTGACCATACACAGCAGTAGGACTGGGTGCAATGAATGGAGTAAGTAGTCTACCATCAATAAATTACCCCCAAAAACTACACTTCATTTCCAAAATGCCTTAGAAATTTATAATTTTTTCATTTTAAGTCATTTGGATGTAGCCTCTAATATTAGTCATGAAAATGAAGGTTGAGATTTTAAATTACTTTGACTTGTTGAAATTTTTCTACCAACAGTTTTATGTGACAAATACACATATGTGCAGGGAAGGGCCATGGTGTACATGTAAATTTTGAGTGCTCTGCCTCACCAGGGGCAACTGAAGAAATCACATCTCTTCCATAATGGCAGTTCTCCCTTTCAATAGATATGAGGGTTTTTTTATCCTGAAACAAATGGGTTTGGTTCATATTTCCTTGGACTAGCTCTGCTGGGAAGCCTTTAATATTTCTAATGTCACAGACATCCACATCAACAAAGGTAGCTAGTATCTACAGGACACAATCTGATAAATGCTGCTTTTGCCAGCAGTTCTGTCTTAAACCATCCTTGTCTCCAGGCTCCTTGTCCCTTCCTTTTCTTTCTGCCTTGTTGCCCTCAAAGAACTGTTTGTAGGGGGTGGCAGTGATGTGGAGAATACAGGTTTTAACCTGCAAAAGCTCCCTGATCCACCTATAAAAAAAAAATCAGACTTGCACTATTAGGAGATACCTACATAAAAAGGGTCACACACAGCCTTCCCTGGTCTCTCCTTCTATCTCCCACCCTGGCTAAGGTTGCAATTTCACATTGCTTTTGTATGAACAAGCTTGTTGTTACTGACTCTTGCAGTTTATTGGAAAATTAAAAATTAAAATATGCAGACTATTTTATAACCCCACACGAATGTACAAACTTCCAAGATTTAGTATGTTTGCTGTCCCCAAACCAGACACACAATATAAGTATTTGTATGTAAAAATTCATAGACAGAATTTTAAAGGCTCTATAACACACAAAAAAAAGAGCTGTTAAGCAGCTACTCATTCCCCACTTTTATGAATAGAGGTCTGAGTTATTACTCCATATAATAGAGTACTTGTTTTTCCATGAGGTAGGAGGTAATCCCTAACACTTAGTCTGTTTACAGGTCATATCTGCCTCCCAGTGATACTTGCAGGCCCTGGTATATTTTCCTAAGGGCAGTAGGACTAGACTAAGTACCTTTCACATACTGACCAGGGTATATGCTCCCTCTTAAGAAGCTCTATAAAGAGATTCCAAAGAATATGTTTTTGTTTTAGGGAACAGAGGCACATTTTGGTTTTGCTCCTCCCTTACCAAACGTTTTCCTTCAGAAATGACTCTTGGTAATCCTTCATGCTTGTGGTTTTTTAATCTATAGACAAAAATCTGGAGCCAGAAGTCAGAAGAAAACTCAAATGCATAAATCCTTTTAAAAGAGCTTCTATCTTATCTAGGCTTAAATAGATGTGGTAGGAACGTGGAGACTGGAGCCAACTGTATTATTTTTGCCAATCTGCCTTCAAGTGTGAATTATGTCCCAAAAGTTCATATGCTCTCCTAGATATATGTTACAAGGCCCACAGATAACTGTGTAGTTTTTGTCTGTCACCTATCCCAGCAGCTGTAAGAAATACCTGGATTCCTCAGGAAGGTATATTGTTCAAGATATCATCACCTTGTTAATTCAGAAAATAATAAATTCTCAGGAGCAGCATGAAAGAGTAGTGAAAAAAGGTTAGTGTGGATCCTGGAACAACTTTTCTTTCAATTCTTTCCCCTGGATTCATCCCTTTCCTTTGCCTTTTTCCATCACTTATGCTCTTTGGGACCAGTTCAGTACAGAGGATTGCTCTGCAAACCTTGGCTTCATTCACAGCTGAGTAAAGCAAAGGATCAGACTCATCTGCCTGTCTAGAGCAATCAGAACTTCAAGTTTATCATTCAGAAATCATACTGACTATAAGCTGAACATTTATTTGGCCTCTGTATCACAAGGGACTTCAAGAAGGAGTTTCTGTCTTCCTTGTCTTGACCTGAGAAGGAGCATTCCTGAATTTGAGGACACGGTCAGAGGTGTGCAGATGGTCTCTATTAAGAGATGAACTTCAAACCACTTATAGCTGCCAGTCCTCTCAGATCTGCCAGTCTGACTGCACATGGAGCCACTCCCTAATCTGGTTCTGTCAAAATAATCTGCTTTTTGTTGTAAAATATCAGAGAACCATAGGAAAGGAATGAAAGAAAAATGCTCCTTTTTGTTGGCTCCTGTTGACTCCAGGGACTGGACAAGATTTTCTCACTGACAGTTGGTTACCATGGCTATTAATACCTTGATAGAATTAATTCCATGATTTAGAAGAAAAGAGTGAAATCTCACTAGGAAACCCTAGGAATATCATAGGAATAAGCAACTGTACAACAGTTTCTTTAAAGAGAGGAACTGATGGCCATTTGGAAGAAATTATTTATATTTAATGATCTGCAAAGTTTAGCCTCTGGCAGTTCTATTTTAAAAATAATCTCTTACAATTAAAATCAGTTAACTCAAAAACTGCTGCAAGATGAAATATATTTGTTCTCTTGTCCACACTTTGAATTGGCACAACTTTTCTTTGCTGCAAACTAACTCCCCTCCAAATACTAAATGCTGCTATCTTACATACATAGAGAAGAGGCACAGCATCTGTTACCCAGTCAAGAAACAAGTCTGAGTGCCTTACTGCCAGGAAAGACAACTCACTTTGTACAGGAATGCTATTTGTCTGTTAGACATACAAGAATCCACTTAGCTTCCATTTCAGCTCATTTGTAGTTGCCAATATCTACCCTTTAAATACTTCCAGCTGCCACTTCTGTGTTGAAAATGTATCTGTTTTCATCTTTCATTTAGGACTGAGATATTGTCCAAAGCATCTGGTAATGTGAACTGTGGGGCCCTGGGTAACCCAGGAACTATATAACCTGGTTCAAAGGCATTATAGAAGGGAATAAAGGAGGTTCCTGAGTGGTTTTTCTGGCAGCAGGGGCCCTTTGTTATCAAAATATTCCACCTAGCAAACCCACTTTCTTTTGCAGGCTTGCTTTTACCCTGCATCATTTCCCCAGTCAAGCTGGCCAGATAGCTGTGCACACAGTTGCACTTGCAGAACTGAGAGTGTGATGCAGGGGCAGGAGGAGATTTCCACTCTACTTTTCTAGAATGGACTTCACAAGTCACATCTGTAAAACTGACTTTACCACAGTGCATCCAAATCATAGACAGGGGACTTCAGCCTACACAGACACTAACCCAAACCTCTTCCACACACTAATTCCCCAGACAAACATTTACAAGTAGGCTGTAGATTCAATAACAATTTCAAAATTTTTGTTTTCATGAAACAAGAGTGGGAGGATACAGGAGGTAGAGCAAGATATTTAATTTTAGATTCTACATTTAAGTGAATTGTTTGTCAGCTGCCATGATCCCTCTATTGAGAGCTAGCAAGAAGTAATAAAATGTCTAGGGCTTAAAAGATACAGTCTTCCCTAAAATCACCATCTAGGCTCAAAAATGCAGATTTCCACCACAAACTTCCACTGCTGCCATATGCTTCAAAATCAATGGCTAATCCACCTGAACTAAAACTATATTAACCATTCAATAATGCAGATACTGGCCCAACAACTCCCCAGTGTGTCTGAGAGTGTATGGACAGTGTAGGCATTTCAAGAGCTACAGCTCATGAAAGCACAGCCAGCCTGGCTCTAGAGCAGCTGTTGTTAGCAGAACTCTTGAAGCACAGATTTCATTGCAGGGGTGCATGCTGTTCTACAAAACTGAATAAATACTTCAGAAGTTTAGCCAGCTCAGAGATCTGTTTCAGTCTAGCTCTTCTGCCAGTAGCCAGTCATTTTAACTGGTATTTTAACAATACAACTTCAATTACATGGAAATAACATTGTCTTAACTGCTCCCAGAAATCCCAGAACTTACAAAGCAAACTGTCTCCCAATGTATCATATCCTTGTTCAGGAGGGCTCTTTTGCTATGACTCTCATCATCTGTAGGGATAATTTAATGCAAAAAAGTTGCAAGTCTCATTTGACTAATATGAATGCTGCCCATAAACTGTTGGGAGGTATTTCTCTGGGCCTGAAGCTGATGAGGCTTTGGCTGTACTGTCCTTTCCTAGGTGACTAATACTGGCCAACAGACCCCATTTTCCCTCTTTAGGCACTCTCCATTCCCAGGTACCCTTCCTCCCTGAGGTGCCATCCTTGCTGTTATGCCACCACTAAGACTTGTGTAGTCCCAGAGTAAATCAAGTCAGGGAACTGATTCAGCTGAAAAATAAGAGCAACCACAAACAAGCGTCTGTGTTGGCAAAAGGGAGGGGGTAAGAAGTAAAACTGGCTGTAATAAGAAGCAGAAGGCAAGGACTTAATACCTTGGTTTGAACCACAGCCTTGTGAACCTTGATAACATAATGTGTCTATTCCAACAGAGGATCTGGAACTGTAAAGGGATGAAATTACTGCCAAGTGTGAAAAGGTCAACTGAAGAGATCAGAATGGATGTCAAGTCAGCTTTCATAGTCCCTTGCCTTAGTCCCTTTCCTTTCAAGCAAGAGAGTTTAATGGGTTTCAATTCAATGCTACAATAGTTTATTTAGTAGCTTTGAGTGTCTCTGAGAAATGTGAGGTGTTTCAAGAATAATTAGTCCAAGAATATAATGGCACATACCTCAAACACAGTGTCCTTCCAATACATTTACCAGACTCAAGGACAGGTAGCAACTTCCTTAATTGATAGTCACTCAATACCCCTTTTTTGGCAATCTTCAGTTCACCTCCCATCTCAGTTAAATATAATACATTTCACGAAAACTCTCATGCAGTCCCCATGAATTATTGCATATCAGTTCCTTCTTCTTAAGTGCACAATTAAAAAATTTCAAACAGAAAAGAGCTCGGAGCAAAATTCCTTGGCTAAATAGCTTTTAAGTTTGTGAGAACTTAGATCCAAACTATGTTACTGTAATCCATCTAATTCAACCAGCATTTCATTCTTTATAAGTGATTCAGTCTAAAGCTTTCTACTCAACTAGTGGAAATTGAAAAAATGCTGATTTCCATTTTAAACAATCTCCTGTCAACAATAATATATAAGAAAGTACATCGATACTTCTTATGTATATAGTGGGTAGATCTGAATTCAGGACATCATCCAGGATCTTGGAGTCATACCTAAATTACCAATAAAAGCACTCATGGAGATGGCAAATAATTTTCCTCTGACATTAATATTGCTTCATATGACCCCAGTTCCAGATCCCTGACTATTTTAACTTTCTGCTCACCAGTTCATCCACAACACATTCTTTAAGCAGTTTTGTATAATGGGTTTCTTTCTCCTTTGTCTTGATGATACCATGAGTCCATTCTGAGTCCCTCAGCTTCCTCCTCCTTCACCACATCCATCCTTGTCACAGGGAGCACAAGAAGTGCAAAAATATATATTCCACCTTCTCCTCTACTCTTGTAAAAAATGGGTCAGTCAGCTTTGTGCTCCTCCCTACCTTTCACCCTTTGTAGTTCTATCCTGTCTGCTCAATTGTTCAGCTTTGTTCTCCTAGATGTTAAATACTTCACAGCAGATGCTCCATGTACTCTTAACACTTGGTCTGTTTTGGATCTTGCAATTATATAGAGGACAAAACTATATTCCACACAGACCCGAACTTTTTCTCATACCAGCCAAAAAAACAAAACCCTGTGCATAATTGCTAATGTTTTTGAGTCAGAAAAGCAATGTTGGAGTCTATTTTTGGACACCGTGTTAAGTTTCACTCACTTTTGACAATCTGCATTTTCCTTTTATGGAGTTATGTTTTGTTTATGGCTTAGAAATTGTTCATGAGATCTCACATGATGACCTTTAAAATAAACCAAGTTTAACATCTTGATATCCACAGTGGCGTGGGAGTCTAAAGATGTGGTTGTAGATACCTGATTCTCGTTAGAAGGAAGCTAATGACAGATCATGCCACTTCCTCACTTATCAAGGAAGATCCTCATGATGCAAGTTTTGTGTTAAACTACAGTAGTTCACCACGCACTGGGGGTGTATTTCTGTTACATAGACACAAGTTGTTGACAGAACAACTGTACATTGTTCATTAATTCATTAATTCATAGAAATGAACAGAATAAATTTAATACCTATGTGAAGTTTATGAACTTGTCTGCACTATATTGAGCATATGGGAGGTATACTGGATAGAAATTTTCCAGACATTTCCCAGTTCTGTCTCTTCAGTCACAAGGAAGCACAACAGAAAAGTGCATCTGTTGGTCTGTATCTTCTGATGGCACTAATTTCTCTGCTAATTTGTGTAGAAGTGCCAAAGAGTGAAAATTACCAAATTCTTTTAGGAGATCAGCTACGTTACAGACAGTAACTGTACAAATACCACAGATGCCCTTATCACTGACCTGAGTCCTGATCTGGAGACTCTGTACTTGAAAAGACTAAGAAGTAATTTTAATTATTTGCCCTTTTCTTTTTCTTCCACTGATGCTTGTGCTGAGGTTGTCAACAGGATGTTTTGTACACACATGCTCTTGAGGATCCCAGCTGCAGTGTGAGTAAGAAACATAAGGAAAACCAACACTGGCAGCAGTTGGATGCTGCCAAGTGTGCCCTATAAACCTCAAGGAAGAAGGTGAGTAATGACCTCTACTACAGAAACAATCTCTGCAGACCAGACTGGAAAACAACCATGCACTATTTTGTCACCCCAGCTAAAAACCTTCACGAATCGAAGACTACCTGCACGATAATGTTCAGGTGTAACAGCTACATCCCAAATTCATTTTAGTTCACTCAGGGATGCAAGAGAGGCTTGGAATGGAAATTCCAGGATTAACAAGGTGACTATGTTCAGCTAAAAAGACTGGTCAGTTTGACATGCCTACTCTAAATACTGAAGCGGAAGAAAAGAAAGGTGTTTGAAAAAGCTAACTTTAGCTTAATGAGGCTAAGAAAACAACTGAGCAGAAGCTATCTTCAATTGCCATTTGAAAAGCCTCTTCCTGACCCACACAGACCTGAGTGAAGAGTATCATCAATATGCTAAGATTAGCTTTTGTCAATATCCCAAAATCTGTTAAAAAGTTGAAGACAGCTTCTTCTCTAAGGGCTGGGTTGTATTTAGTGGAAATCAGTTTAAGCCACGGTGCTAGAACAGCCAATAAAAATTCCTAATGCAAGAAGGAATACAATGAGGAGCTCACTGTGAGCCTGCACTGTCAGTACAGTGCCATGGGGGATTCTAAAGCACAGGGGAAGTGAGAGGAGTGAGCTGTGTGGGTGAGATGTTCTCTCAGACCAGGTGATTCGGTGAATTCGCAGGCTGGGCTGAGAGGAAAACAGTACACAATAGCAGTCAGGCAGTGAGAGGTGAAGATGCAAGATGTTTTCTAACAGGATGAGGTTAGCTCTTCCTTTCATGAAAATATATCAACCTTTTCTGTAAAATCTCCTCTTCATCTAAATTGATTTTTTATTTTTTAAATGAAGAGCTATGGAGAAAATAAAGTGTGGGTGGATCAAATCTGTTTGTCTTCAGCGTGTTTCTCTACAAAGTTAAATGGAAACTCTCTCCTCCATCCCTCTATGAGCTGTGTTTGCTTGTGTGGCATAAGGCATCACTTTCAATAAATGCTACATTACACATTTTGCCTCTAACAAAGAATGGAGAATATTACTACAGACTGAGTTTAAATACTAAAAATGAACACAAGAAAAAAGGGGTAAATGTTTAATCTATGGGTAAATGCTGTACCAGTACTACTGCACAGAAAGACAGCAGTGACTAATCTTACTTTTTTTTTTTTTTTCCCTCTCTCTCTATCCCTTCACCCAGCATTGCTGCCATTATGGGATATGCACTCTCAGGTCACGCTGCACAGTCATGCACGTTACCCACACCAGTGAGCAAACTACCACTGATTTTACAGTCTACATTGCAACACTTGGCTAGCTGATAAAAGTTAATGGGAGAGAAGGTAATTTATTAAATCCCTATTAATTCAGCATTCATAATGCAGTATTTCTATAGCCTACAGGCTATAAACTTTCTAAGAACTACAACTGTTTTCCATGTTCAGGCACAGCAAAATAAGAAAGCTGCTATTAGCTGTAATAAGAGAATGTCACAGGGCAGCATGACATAATTACCATGCCACTGATGTGACAGGTAGGCATCATGGTCTAACTGTGCAGTGATTTACTGCCTGAACCCTGCAGTCCCAAGAACGCACCTCTCTGAAATCATATCATTCTGATGCCCTTCTGAACACTCCACCTTTCATTCCCTTCCACCTACAGATCTGAATATACAATGTTAAATTAACTTCTTAAAAAACCCTCCTTACAAATATCCCTTTTGTATGCCATAGAGGGGTAATAAATGCACAGTTCTGCTCAAGTGAAACTGTCCCATGTTGTTTTTAACACCCTTCAGATCTCATGGGTTTTGTGGCTCGTATAGGTGCCTCTACCCACACATGTTTACTTGTGTTCTGTCTGTGGTGTCCTGGATTTGGCTATATTTCAGCACAAAACAATGGTTTCAGCTTTTAAACTTTGTTGCCTGGGATTTAGTACGAGCATGTAACTAAAAGGATACACAGATGGCCAGAAAGTTTGCTTTTAATTTTATAGCAATTCAGAGAGTTAACGAAACAGTAAACTATCATTAGAAAAGAGCTTTGCTGCCTGAAAAACTTAAAGAAAACTGCAGTAGTTGATTTAAGTAAATAAGCATACACTGAACTCAACCAGGTAAGTCACTGAGAAGCTTCCCAATGAAATTCAATTATAGCCTTATTATTTTTTTACTCAAAAAATAATCTTTTCCAACACTTGAGATGAGAAAAGGTAAAAATATACTAGCTTTAGTTAAACATCTTTATAACACTCCCTTTTCTTTGACCACAATGAGGGAAACCACTTTAGCTGTTTCTGTTTAAGAAGTTTAACACGAAGGCCTGTGACCAGCTGCTGACAATCCATGCTAACACCTGTGCACAGGCATGGGCAGCCTAACACTGCTCAGAGATGTTTGCAAATCAACAAAAAAGTATTGGAAAAGGGAACGGCTTTATACAGTTTTAAACCAGCTAAAAAGCAGGTTGAAGATCTGTATTCAAATCCAGTTCTGCCAGCTCAATGCAACAGAAGACTAATCAAAAAATGCCTATTAACAACTATACATAGATTATATTCATTGGTTCCATTCACCAAGCAATAATTTTAAAGGTAGTTGAACAGGAACATGATGACATACTGAACCATTAACAAACGTACAGAGCTTAACAAGGAAAATTAAGTTAAAATGAGTAAAGAATCAGATTTGTACTACAGTGCCCTGTAAACTCTCACAAGAGGATAGCTCACAGACAAAAATTTTCTAAAAACAGAAAACAGAGACTCTCCCACCATACCAGGGCAAGGGAAAAGTATTTATTTGTTTAACTGATAGATGTTTAACAGCTGATTCAAATTAGCTCCTGCAGCAGAGTTTCATTTGGGAGCTAAGTGAACACCACAAGTGGGGCATATTTTAAGCCTCCTCTCACAAAGCCCACTGAGGTTAGAGCTCCTTGGAATACGGGTGACTGAACCAGACTCCCCCTGGAGCTCAGCAGCGCTTCTCCTTAACTGACCTAGGCAACTGTTTTTTAACAATACATGATGCACTCCCTCCTCACCAAAGGCTTTCCATGTTTAGCTTTTAATGTTTTTCATCAGCTTTGTCATCAGTACCTCTGACTCAAAGCCTCAAGCGTTGGCCTCCTGCACTGAGGCTCAGATGGAACTTAAGCCTTACAGGCCATCTCATCACTCCTTGACTCGGAGTCCAAATATAAGCAGGCTCCTGTTTAAAAAGGCAATAGCTCTCATTATGTTGAGCTCCTAGGTTTGATTAAAGAATGGCACTAAAATGCTTTTGTGAATGAAGACTCTTTCCAGCTAACACCTGTCTGGGACCTCTCACAATCTTGCCAGTTGACGTGTTTGAAAAGCACATTCCTCTGCGTGTCATAACGGGTAAGTGAAAACCAAACCAAAACAAAAACCATCCCACCTCCCTCTCCTTCCCCAGCAACCCAAGGCATGCTTATTCTTTGAATTGGAGAGCAGCTGAGCTGACATGTGGCTCACTTGCCAGTTTCTGAAACTGCAGTGCTGGGGAACTCTAGGATTTTGATATTCAAACTCTGTATTTGTACCGCCAACATTTAACCTCACATTCCAGGGCGGGGTTGGGCTCAGAGCCCGGGACATTCCAAAAAGCATTCCAGCCAGCAAGGCCCTGGAGGTAGACCCACAGTGACTGCATCCACACTAAAGGCTGGTAAAAATATCTCTGCATTCCCATTCACATTTCTAGTAAGCAAAATACAGTGAGTACAAGTTACAGGTCTCCCCATACCCATGGACCACACTTTGGCAGGGATGATTACAAATACCCTCTGCACCATCACTACCAAAAAAAAAAATACAACTGCTTTTTGTTGGCTAATGGTACCCCTGGGACAAAAAGCCCTCCAGTTGCTTCATAAAGTTCCATAGGATTAATAGTGAAACATTTTCACTAAGCAAATACTTAAAATAGAGCACAGCTTTCATCAGTATTGACCAAGTATTATATTCACACCACATTAAAATTAATAAAAAGAAAAAAACGTTTCTGAAAAGTAAAAAATATCCTCCTACCCAGCTGTGGTTTCAACTGACACCCCATGCAAGAATAAGTTCAATGGCTGGATTGGTAAATACTGCAGAAGTCAGCGTATTTTTCTGAAAACAATAAAAACCCCTGCCACCTTCTGTTTCTGGAAGGTACAGCAGGGAGAGAAGCACGGCAGAAACTCACACAGTAACCGGTTGCTCTTTAACAGCAATGTGAATATAACGATTTCTAGGAGGAAAGCACTGGTCACTGAAGTCACTACCACCAGTGCTGAGAAGGAAACACACATGATAAATACAATTATCCTATCTGTGGAACTGGCTAGGATGAATTGAATGATCAAAATAGGATAAGTCCTCACACATTAGTTGTAACTGAGTTACAAGGAAACAAAGTATGTATAAGAAATACATGAAATCACAACATTCTGACAAGCACATACATATAATATACACACATATATATATATACACACACATATAAGTGCAACTTTTCTTTGATTCTTCCTGAAACTGATCAAGTGTTACACTTTCTAGCCATTTGCCAGAATTACAGCCCTTCTATATTTAGCATTAAAAGCTCATTCCAACAGAGTGACTCCTCACTCCCATTTTCACAAGGCTCTGTTTGGCCTATCCATAACTCCAGCACAGACAACCCTGTTAGTGTGTACAACCAGTGCAGAGAGCTAAGAGTAAGTGTGACATTGGCAACCATCTAGTAATTTCAGGAATAATTTGAAAACATGAAATTATTAGAAAACAGAAGCATCCCCCTTCAATGTTTAGCACCCATTTGATTGACACACACTTTGCAGACTAGTGTTAGCATAGGTTTCATGTTAAGACATGAACATAAAGTTTCACTCTTACCAAGCCATGCAGCCAGTTTTATCCAACTGTCTCCATCAACCAAGGCACATATTCTGTAATATGAGTAGTCAAGCACCTCCAGGATGGGGGACACACAACCTGTGTTAAGGTATCTACCTTCAACTACAGTTACCTGTGAATTTTTGATAGCAGCCTGCAGAAATCCGCTCAGCTCAGTTGAAATGAACCCAAGATTTACACCTCAAGCAGCACTGGAACACCCATCTCTCACCACAAACTCGTGCTCTGAATTGCATGGAAGGCTGGAAGGAAGCAGCATGAAAAGTCTGCACAGGCTGTACCTCACTGAAGAAGCAGGAGGATGCATATTCACATCACATGACAAAATACCAGAAATAAAAACCCCCAAGGTACAAATACTGTCATAACAGTCATAAGTATTACCTTGGCTCCTAAATTGAATGATCCTATCTCACTTCTGTAAGAAGTTGAAGTCAGCAATGGCACACTTTCTCCTGAGTAATTTTTTGGGTTTTTTTTGAGTCCAAAGAGAAACATAATGCTTCTCATGACTGACTTACCTATAAATTAATCCCAAACCACTGTAACTTCCACTGATCCACAGTAATTGCTGCCATACAAGTCTACGCTGTACTTAGGCACCACCATCTGTGTTACCCAAATATTCAATTTTCCTTTTAGACAGACAATGATTATGAGAATAAGCCAGAAGCTTCTGTGTGGCAGGACAAGAGGCAATGGGCACAAATTGAAATACAGGATATTCCATGTAGAAGAAGGAAAAAAACCCCACACTTTTGCTTACCTTAAGGGTGCCCAAACACTGGAACAGGTTGCCAAGAAAGGTTGTGGAGTCTCAATCCTTGAAGATGTGCAAAACCCAGCTAGACACTGTCCTGGGAAACCTGTCCTAGTTCACTCTGCTTTGAGCATGGGACCACACAACCTCCAGAGGTCCTTTCCACACTCAAATATTTCATGATTTTATTACATTAGACCTTGCAAAATACATTAGTAGCAGGACCTAAAAATTACTTTTTCTTTGTTATTATGGCTCCAATACTTCTGACAAAAGTAAGATATCCAGACAGAACTTATAATAGGAAAAGGGCTACTTCTGAAATTTCTGGTTAATACTGGAAAATTTTTAGTGCTTCAGAGTAAAACCATAGCACTAAAATGATATCAAATGTAAACATACTTAAGTGTATTTACTGCAATGTACAAAATGAACAAGAACTTCCTTCTTCCTAGACTGTATAGATTTGCTGTAAATTACTCTAATCAAAACAGAAGACATTTTAACTTCACAACCCTGAATATTATCTGATGAGATATTGTTCTTCCTTAAAAGAATGGTTTAATTTGGCACTATTACTTGAGGAAAAGAATCAAGTTTTTAAATAGAAAGATTCTTTATGAATTACAACCAAATGAATTCTATCTTGTACATTCTTTATACAAAGTACTTTAGAGATCATGGCATGATACACCCCCATCATTTTGTTTTCAGACCAGTGCTGATAATCTCAAGACCCCTTGCACTGTTGAGGGAAAATAAGCCACCATTTCAATGAACTTTTAATAACAGCAATGTCTGAATTCTTTTGACATTCTTTTGAGGATTCAGAATTCTAATTTAAATCAGACAAGCTCAGCTGAATTGCCTTGAATCAGACAGGGTCTGTGTCCTCTCTTGGCATATAGCATTTACTTACAGTTTACTTTAATAGGAAGTTGTGATGATGGAAAACAAAGAAGAGAATACTGGCCTTTGATCAAGACCCCTTGTATCACCAACAGCTGATTACTGAGACAAACAAGGTCACATTTCAAGAGCACACAAGGCCATATTTGTATGGCCATTACTGCAAGTGATCTACTTGGAGACATCTGCAAGGACTTTCAAGTTCAAAAGACAAAAACTCAAAGGGCATTCATTCAACAAAATCATTGCTACCAGGCTTGGCTCCAGTTCCTTACTGGAAAAATAAAACTGTTAACACCTAAGACCAGGAAAGGATGGTTAATTCTACTGTCATATTTCTAAAGGGTAAAGCATAGTAGAAATTATCACAGAAGAACATTATTTTAATGCTTGTCTTACAATCTTTAAGTCCTTCTCACTCCAAAAAACCTTTTTCTTGATATATGAGGGATGTAAACAAAGCATGCAAAACATGCATAAAACTCAACTGACACAACCATTTCTACTTTGCTATTAATTATTTCCCTACATTGATTTTTCTGACCAACTACACAGTTCCAATACACAGTTCCATTCCTCTGCTTGTGGATGATGTATTAATACATCTCTTACCAGCCACTGTAGACTTATTCAAAATAAAAAACAAGTAATGAAAACAATGACAAAATTGCTTTGAAAATACCTGATATTTTAAAAAAGTTTATTATTGGAATTAACTTCTCCATGTTCTTTAAAATCAAGTTCCTAATTATCATCTGAAAGGCACCATAGGGACAGTGAGTGGTGAACAGTGAACATCTCCAGTGGCATTTTTCACAACTGGGAAATTTATCTGTCTCTGAGAGAATCCAGATGAAACGTGAACAGCAAGATATACAAATAGGAGCTCATTTGTAGCTGCTCTAATTTCCATGCTATCGTGGCATCTTCGGCACATTCATGTCAGAAGTTTCTTCAATAAAATTGGCTTTTTTATGGGAAGGTTCAGCAAGATCCTCTCCATGGTCTCTGCTAATCAAGTGCTCCTGGTCTCCCCTCTTGCGTTTGTTAATCAGGTGATTTTCTCCCTCACAGAGCTTTCCCTCTGGGACACCCAATGCTCTCAGGCAGACAATAGCTGCAGCCTGTTCTGCCAGCTTCTTGGACTTGTCCCTGAAGAGCAAGCACACAGAGCACACATAAAAGTAGAAACTGAGGTCCCTACACTGCCACGAGACAATTTCCTGTCTCTGATGCAACATCATGAAACAAACAGCATCTGTAGCCATCTCAGCAGAGGAACAAAACAGGTCAGCTCCAGAATCACTTCAATCTTGCTAGGTGCCAAGTGTTGATGCATCACTCCTCATGCAATATTCCTAGAAAATCTGTTTCTATCAGGTCTTGTCTCTCAAACTCCATTTCAAAGGTACACAGCCAATGTGTGTTTGGCCCACACAATTCTCAGACAGGTAACTTTTACAGATTTGATCACTAAACAAAACTGAGTTGTGAAGGATCACTTTTCTTGAAAGAGGCTCAGGTGTTAAGTATACTCTCTGGCAGATGTACAAGTTCATTGATGCTGACAAAAGCACAAACTGTTCCATAATAATAAGAATCATTCTGTCATTTCTAAGAAAGACTGCACATCACACATTTGTGGAAGTCAGTATTTGAAAACATTTTCTTCTCAAAATTACATATCAGCTGAGCATAACTTCCTAAAGTGTCTGAACAGGAAGGCTGCAAAGCAGTTCTGTGCACTTGTCCTGTTTAAAATGTTCAATGCTGAGCTCTAGCTTTGCAGTTAAATCAAGATCACCTTAGGTGCAAATACCTCAAGTCAACTCTGGTGTTAATAGATGATTGTATAAAATACCATCATGAAACTTTAGAGCAGCCCTGGATGTAGCTGCTAATTAACTGTGATCTCCAAGAACTCACTCAGTGTAGTGTCCTCTGAACTCACTCAGTGTAGTGTCCTCTGCCTCACTGGATATAGACACTTAGTCCTGACTTCTTACTGGGAATGGATCTGTGTAGTGGCTGAAGACATAACCTCCTCCAACATTCCCCTCTGCCTCCCTTGGCTTTTTTTCTGAACTCATCACATGTAGAATGGAACTGGGTCACCTATTTGCTCCCCTCCAAATACAACTTGTGGACTAACACAAAGTGAATTAAAATCTGTAACTGTTTACTTGATTATGCCAGTACTTATTTCCTCCTGTCACATTCAATTCTCAGAAGTTTGTAATCCTTTCTCCCTCCTAGAGGTAGCTTTAGGAGGTAGCTTTTAGTTGATCTTTATCAAAAGCAACTGGAATAAACTGGAGTACCCTTTTAATGCAAGTTTTTAAGTAACATTTCAGAAACAAAAATCCAGCTGAAAAACCCATTAAAGATGGCTTACCACAGAGTTGATCGGTATTTTTGCTCAGCTACTGTCACTACAGAACAGAATAATCTATCCAGTGGTCTTTGAACCTGTACAAAAAAGAATTAAAAGGAAAGGGGCTGTCAAAAACAAGTCATGTAATTTACAGAAGACACAAAATCATCAACATTCCTTCACAGGTATAAAGACAAGAATAAGAAGTAACAACTTTAAAATTACTCTAATTCACACCACAAATTCACCATACATATTCAACATTAAAAAAGTTAAGAAATCATCCAAGCTGCGTATTTTTGCTTTACAAAAATAAAAAGTAATCAAGTACTGTCCCCATCTAACCAAACAGGTGCTCCTGTCCCATACAGTTCCTGTCTGTAACAGTGTGCAACAACAGAGAAAACATTCCAAGATTTAATTCTTTACTTCACAGTAGTAGTAAAAGAAAGTCAGTCATGGGCTCCTATATAACGACCAAGAAATTACAGCAACTTCTTTCATACATGAATCAGAAGCAGACTGAAGGTCTGACTTTTATTTTTTATTTTCTAATAAAATAAGCTGCTATTTTCATAGCTGTGTGCATTACCATTTCTGCAGCTGCTTTCTGAAAGAGCTACACCAGACTGGCAAGCAAAAATTCTCACTCCTTGAGTCCTAAAATACTTCATTTCATATACAAGGCAGAGGAAGAGATTTGAAGGGGTTTTTCATTGACTCACAGTTTCGTAAACAGGCTGAGGATGCTTTTCTTTCCTACACCATTCCAGAAGATACATTTTTGGAGTGATCTGAGGTGGATATTCTCTCCTAGACAGAAAAAATTGTGGTCAACAACTGTGCACAAAGTTCTGTTCTAACACACAGAGTACTGCTTATTGTATTACTTCTACCAGTTATTTGAAGTTTAATTTTACAGCTCAAATTATGAAAAAGATTCTTCTTCCTCATTAGATAACTCAAGCAATAGGTGCAGCAAAACATCTAAAATAAAATCTAAAATTTTCTATTAATTCTTTCTGAACATTTACATGCTGTAGTAATACAGCTGGATAAGATATACTTACCAGAAAGGAGATTGTAACTAGATATGTGACAGAGAAGAGAAATGCAGTTTGGTACTGCTTACTATAAGCACCAATTAAATATTAGTAGAAGAAAGCATAAGCTGCTTCTGTTACGAAGCAGTAATCAAATCAAAAGGGTAGGAAATGGAGGAATTTATTCAGTTACTGACACAGAATTACAGCCCCTTGCACATGGCTCAGTAAAAAGCCATTATAAAATCTGTATTCAGTTCTCAAGGAGTCAGGTAATATATCCTCTAATATTAAGGCACTATGACTGGATTTGTGGAACACTTTACACATCTCACTCTTCTTGAGCTGTTTGTTAGGCCTATTAGCAAAACAGCAAACACAAGTTTAATACTGAAAGTAACAGTAATTCTATAGGCTTCATAGATTATAATTAAAAAATTATATAAAATAGAATTCAACTTCATGAATTAATTTTTTGAGGATTAGTTTATGAGCAGAACACACTTTGAAGACTTCAGATGAGCATGTTATTTGCTTAGAAGAGTATTAAGAAATTTGTTCAGGACTTCTTACAGAAAAATTATTATGTTTTAGTCAAGTTTCACTAAAAATAACTGAACTCTACCTTTTTGTAATACACTTTTCTACACAGACTTGTTTTTTGTTTTTTTGGTTTTTTAGAGCACTCAGAACTTTTAACAAGTTAACTGAGAGAATTAAGCAGTCTCAGAAGCCTGGAACTATAGAACATCCTACAACATCCAAATGGCACAGGGAGAGTGGTGATGTTCACTTACTGCATCATAGGAATTCAATAAGTGCTGTTTTGCAAATCATCAGTTTCAAAAAACTGTTAAGACACTGTCAACCTCACAGTTATTATTCAGAGATGGAAGAGAGTGAAAAACATGATTTGCATGCTTACTTGTCAAATCTAACAGCCATTTTTATTACATCTGGATCTTCCATTTGGTCATCTTCATCTTGAATCTTGGTTTCTAAAGATGTTTTCTTTGCTTCAAAAATAGCTGTGGTTTCTTCATAGAAGTCACCCATTTCAAAGACTTCACTATTCAAACAGAATTCCTTTATATTAGAGATCAGGTTATATATTTTTGTATTCACATTTATAACAGAAAAAGAAAATGTAGAAATCAATTGTGTTTATAGTTATATGTTAAGAGTACAGAGAATGAAGTGTAAGTGTGGCTATATTCTGCATGGTGACATTACATTGTTTCTCTTTCAATGCTTACCAGACACTGTTGAGCTACAAATAGAAAAACAATGTTCTGATTTCCAGCACCACATATGCAATTTGTATTCTGGAAGTGCAGGCAGAATCAGTCAGAAATACAGGTCCTGCAATGTTCAAGTTATTAGCTTATTTAATAACTTGCAGTTGGATAAATTAGCAAACAAACATCTCAGAGTGACTCCTGGTGCAACAGCTCCACAAGGGCAATATGAGCAAAAAGTAAGAAAAATATTCTTCTTCTAATTATAGTGAATTATATATAGTGAATTATTATATAATATATTATTAATATATTATATATAGTGAATAAGCAATAAACTCTGCGGCATCCAAACCCCTCAAAATCTCAGATTTTCTGAGTCAGAATATTGTTCACAAGCCCAAATAAAGAGAAGGGAGCAGTCAGGATTTCAGTCAAAGGCAAAAGCCTCAAACCCTTTTAAATTTCAAATTCATGGCAGGCTGGATGTACTTTGAAGAACTGAGACTATTGATTTTCTGCAAATGATAATGGCAATAAAACCTGCAGCATAAAAGAAACTTTTACTTTCTGTTATGAGGATGCTGGTTGATATGAGGTTGTTCAATGACAAAATGAATTCTGCTCACAAAGCCATCTCCAATGCTCCAAGCAAAAAAGCAATGAAGCTGAACAATACTAACTTATGCTTCTAAGGAAAGGCAATTTATTACATACTGCTATGTAAATGTTTTGTGGGAAGAGCAGCAGGCTGTCCTCTTGCATTCAGCACTGAGGTTAAAGCTCAAATGGCTGTAACCCATCCCCACCACCAGGAGACAGCAGAATTATGCACTATTTTTGTCTGAAGATAAACTGGTGCATTTTAAAAAACTGAATGTTCCTCAGTTATCAGGACATAAAACAGGGTGTTCAGAACAGGGGTTAAAGACCAAGTTTGCTGGCAGAAAGCAGTTCCATAAATTTTGAAATGGCTCTCTCTGTCCCCCTCTCCTGCCCACCCATTGCTTCAGTCCATTTTGAAGTTGGTTTTGCATCATATATACAAAAACTGAGAGAGTTTGATTTTGGAAGCCCCTAAAAGAACTGTTAGGCATAGCACACAAACCCCATAGTTTTACACCAGATCTCTATCCAGTGTTTATGTGTATGAACTGTGACACCTCTAATTACCTGTATAAAACTGTTACTGTACAGTATTTATTTTACATACTATGCATTGCTATCCATGCAGCAGAAAATACCACCACCCTTTGGGCTAAGACTTTATTGAAGTTGCAAAATATTTGAGTTCCAATCTATACTGTATCTTTTTTCCTAAACTCAAAATCTTTATTCAAAATAGACAGCACAGAAAACTACTTTTAAGTACCAGGCAACTCTGATACATGGCTTTGAGTTTTTAAGTGCTCATTTTAAAACAAATATGATGTAAATATTCCAGCAACATTGAAAGCCCCACATGCAAGAGGGAAAGATAAATCAAATAAATATCCTTGGAAGAAGACAAGTTCCATGAAATTTCAGACAAGCTGAAATTTTTCTTAATTAGTTAATGCAAATACTGGATAAATGCCTGTCACTCAGTGAAACACCACTCAAATTAGTGTGCTGAATATAAAGAGTTTTAGGGTTAAAGATTTAACATCTGAGCATGGAGAAAACCTAGAAAAGTTTACTCTGTTACTTCACATCTCCCATCTGGATTTTTGGGGGGTTTTTTGGGGGTTATTTTGGGGTTTTTGCAACCTCTCCTGACAGTGAAATGCCAGGCAGTGCTAGACAGAGCAGTGGTGTGCAAGTTTGACAGAGTACAACTCCTTTTCTGAAGTCCTGCTTACCAGATCTCCTGTGTGGTCTGTGCAGCGTGCAGCTTCTTACCCTGAGTAGTTTCCAGCTGTTCTCTTAACATCTGACACAAACAGTATTTAGTGTTGGTGTAGTGATTGTCATATCTCACTGCCTGATGGAAAGAGACAAAGAATTTAAAAACACACCAAACAAATTTATCTTCTATACTGCACATGGTCTCCTGATGACTTTCACATTAATTTTTGAAAGGCAAACCACAGTGCAGTCTCCTCAAAAACATACTCATGAATGTGACTATCATCTGATTATTTTGGCATGACTTCATCAACTAAAGTTCAACTGACTCACATAGTTCTGAAGAAAGAGTTGACTTGTTTACATCATTGACTAGCAATGTGCACTGATATTTTCTAAGGAACTGGTTAATAGCAAGTTCAAATAAATAAAAAAGTATTTGAATTGATGACATGATCAAAGTTACAAATTTCTGAATAATTTCCTATTACATCATGAAAATTTTGTCTTTTGAATAATGAATAAAATTTTATATATTAGATTAGTTGGGTAATAAAGCTACAGTACAATACAGCATTACTTTATTGGCAACTTCAAAAGAGTTGGACTACATATTTTTAAATTTCTTAACATTTTTGATAGTCTGGTAAGTCTCAAAATGTTCCCAAGAAACTAGGGCTAAAAAGCATGTTTACTGAATACAGATTTCTGCACTTTTTTTCTGAACAAAATCAAACAGAGGAAGCAGGGGTTGATTGTAGGACTCATGTCACATGCACTATGTTAGAATACCCCCAGAACCACATCTTTGAAATGAAGAGGAGTTAAGATACTGCAGTAAGATTTGGATTAACAATTCTAAACAATGTTAATCACAAGTAAGCTCTTTAAAAAACATACATATTTGATGTAATCTTGCATGACATCTTTCAAGGGGCAAAACCCCTCTTTTCTGAAGATAGAGGGGTTCCACATGGCAGCACGAGCAATCATGACTGAGGAGGCAGCTGTTGCTTTCTGGAAGGTCTCAATGTCTGCATATTCTTTGATGAAGTCATGAGATCCTCCACTAAAAATTAACAACACTAATATAATTAATCATGGCTCTTTTTCCTGCACTTGGAAATATTAAGTTCAGGCATCTGACCATAATGAGCTAATTAGTCCAACTTACTTTGCAATTACTGGAATGGAGACAGCTTCAGATATGGCCTTGATCACATCACAGTGGACAGGGTGCTGAGGCCTCTCCTCCTTCTTCCTTTCCAACAAAAAAATATAAAAAATAGACAAGACCAAAGATTTCCTGTGGAATTTATAGATCTCTAAACCACAGCAGACATGACACAAGGATTATTGGAATATACTTGTTTCAGCTTATTCATTTTATATATTTTATCTTTTCAATACAATGTATGCAAGATAATTTTAGTTTTATTTGGTCTTTGAGAAAAAATATTTAGGAAAAGAGCAGCAAGCAGTTCAATTCCCTGATTACTGACTTGATTTCCTAGAACACCAATTCAGTTAACAGTTGAAATCAGAACCACATATTACATTTAGAGTGTAGAGTATACTCACATCAGTCATATCATACTATGCTACAGCCATCAACAAACTAAAAAAATCTTTCTTGCCTAAAATCAATTTACCTTCCATGGACTGCAATGGCAGCAATGCCAGTTTTCTCTATTCTCTTCACCAGATTCACAGTATCCTCAACCTGAGGGATAAGACAGACTGACATGATTTTAATTCAAAGCAAAAGGAATAACTATTATGTGACCATTGTACAAACAAATGCTGCAAGTCTTTTATCTAGAGGGATGTGATTCCTGTCTTTCATCAATAACACAACATGTACAACCATTTAAGACATACTTCAATTAAAGAACTACATGCTATGGAAAAAATAAGAATCCATTTTCAATGCTTCCTTGAACCTATAGATAACAAACTTTCTCAAACCAGAAGAGAATATTTTCCAACAGGTTTACAGACTGTGAATTGAAAATGATTGGAACACTTGATTAGCAAGACTTCTCTAATGACTACTCTGTAAATTGTAATTAAAATGCTTTTCAGTAAGAGCATGTCTTCTGAAATCAGCCTAATCACACAACTACAAATATTCCTCTCAGATGTCTCTTAAAAATGTTAAACAGCATCTAAAAAATTCTAAGGATATTCATACATGCTCAGTAAATCAAAAGCTCCAGTATATCTTCAAAGAGGTAAAATGTTCTTAATAAGCAGAAATAAAATTGACAGCCTGCTGCATGAGCCTGTCTTATGCATCTTTAGGGAAAGGGACAATGGAAAAAAAAGTAAGGTGAATTTTCATTTCAAAAGCTGGAGGAATATCTGTGGCTCATCCCAAACATATCAGATTCAATCTTTGGAAACTGCAACATGTCCCAGCTGGCAGGGATGTAGAGCCAGAAGCTCACCTGCTGTTCTGATGGATGACCTTAAACAAAACCAGCTTGAAAAAAAAAAAAAGGAAGAGGCTCTTCCTCTTCCAGTGTCAGTTCTCTGATTTAATACTTCAGAACCAAAATGATCTTAGACTGGGTTACTGATTATTTTCACACAAGCTTTGTTTGCTTATCCCAGCACATAAATGACTTCTGAACAAAGCTGGCTCAGGTACAGTTCATCCATCTACTGAAATATCTATTTAGGTCATATGCAATCATAGTATCTAGGCAAGTAATTAAATACCCAATTGCAAAATAATCAGTCTTTAAAAGAGAAGGCCCATCATCTCTTGGAAGTTTAAAAATATGTAGAGAATTCATCTAAAAAAAAAAAAAAA
>WEIU01014003.1:583507-618788 GCA_013389925.1 Aegithalos caudatus | reverse complement strand
TTTTTTTTTTTTTTTTTAATTACACTTGAGTCTAATTCTACTCTTCAGTGATCTGAAAATCACACTGAAAGTATTCTTTTTCATTGTTCTATCTTCTCTCTTGGAGCCAGAGATGACAGTTGGATGTCATGAAGAAGAGGAGGGACTAAAGTAAACATATTTTCAGAGGTTATAGGTTCATTTTGATTACTTGCTATATGTGCTAAGAGGGACTCTTCATTTCCCAGCAGCACTTCATTTCCCAGCACTATTCCAGCTGCCCATCTGCACGTCTCTCATTCTGGGATTATGCCATTAATTTCCTCTGTTGGTGCCCTTGAAACTTATTCACTTTCTATTCACAAATGCGTTATGAGCATTGTGATATTTCTATTATCCCCTAATTGGTAATGATGCTCTTAATTCCTGCTGCCCTGGGCTCCAGTTAACCAAGCAACGTGCAGCATTTCACTTCTGAATTCTATTCTCTTGCTCAATGATCTCAGGATCTTCCATGTTCTTTTGCTGTATTTACTGTTGTTCAAATGCCAAGCCTTGAACATAACTCAAAACATCTACATGAAAACCTTCAATTTGCATGAACAATAGCCAAATAATTAGTTTAGGTACAGGAAAGCTGTTACAGTGCAACTCTCATCTGCCTCTCTGGGCCAAGATGTTCAGGAATACCCATCTACCTTGAAGGAATTCTCTATCTTTTCCCTCAGGCTCTTGTATGATCTTCAAAGTGCAGCCCTCCAGGGAGTGTCTTTGTGCTTGCTTAGCTCTGGATCAACGACCAGCTGATTTGCTTACCTGCCAGGTAAGCACGGCTCACTTTTCTATTGTAGATAACCAATAAAAAAGCATAGTACTAATTTGTTATCTTTAAGTGCCTCATTTGGTCTGTTAATTGAAGCATTTGGCCTCAAGGTCCCACAAATCCTACTGTCCTTTCAGGGGAGCTTGCAAAATAGCTGTGAAATTCACATCCCCAGACACATTCTTAAACTTGAAAAAGCATTTCAGATTGTTCAGTTTGCAAGGCTTGTTATTTGTTCTTTAAAGATGCACAAGACAGGACCAAGTAAACACTGAGGAACCCTGATGTGCTCCAGAGGCCAGTAAAACACCACAGGGCCATGCTAGAGCTTAGTTTGCATTAATTACCACCATTAAATCATTTTATTTAAGGCAGATGTAAGATCAGAGTTCCTGGGGCTGGACTCTTACCAAACATTTTGCAACCCTGTCAGACAGGGAATCCTTAACTTTCTTTGGAGCCAAATTACAGACTTGCTGTACTCTGCATAGTTCAGAAAAGAGGTAACAGAGCTGAAATATACTTAATTGTTACAGAGGGGTGCACAGAATTTCTTAGCATGCGGTCTTGATGGCTGGCCTCAAAAAACGATTATCCAAAACTTCAAAGGAGAATCCTGCAGCATCATGCCATCTGATTTTTAAGGCTGGCAAACTTGTACAGCTACTATGGCATTAAATGGGGAAGCAGCCAGTCATGTATCTCTTCTGCAGGCACAGTCTTAGTTCATCATGTAGAATTTCAGCCTAGGCATGCAAAAAGTTCTAAGCATCTTCCTTGCTCTAATGCACAGTTGATACATCTAAATGGAAAAGCACTTTAAATTGAGCATGTCCAACATTTGACATGTAGATGGCAAAGTTCCATAAAAATTTCAACATGGGAATCTGAATCAAGTGTTTGATTTATTAAAAAAAAAAAGTTTATATATATATTTTTTTTTATTTTAGAGGCATAGATAGAAATTACTGATACAGCATGATCTTTAAAGGGGTAGGTTGAGCTACAGTATCAAGTACCTGGGCTCCAGTAATATGTTTCATGCACTTAGAGTCAGTTAAATCCAGGATTATTTAACTTTTTTTACTACAGCAAAGCATCTAGGAAAATCATGCATGTACTTGCACAACAGTGGGACAGTTCATTTGGCCATGCCATCATCATTTCTTTAGAGATCACTTTAGGTCTGGATCCAACAGTGTCCCACTTCTTCTGTAAATGTTTGTCTTATTGAAGTTCACATGCTGTTTCCAGATTTCCAGGATGTACTAATAGCAGATAAAATACCAGTTCTTCTATGACCTTTCAGGTGGCTTTAATTTGGATTTGTCCCAGTAATGCTTCTTACTGCATTTCTGTGTTCTATGTCTCAAATTATGTGAGTAAGAATGTCTCTTCTGCCTGTTATCAGTGTTATAGGATCTGGGGCTGGAGGGACTGGTGTTACACCAAGACTCCAGCAAGGAGATTGGTCAATGAAAGCTAAAGATCCAGAAATAAGTAATGACATTTAAAAAAAAAAATCTTATCTGGTAATACTATTTTTTCAGAAGCAGCCTATAATGGAGAATAATAGCAGTGTGTTTCCAGTCAGCATGTGGAATGCTGCTTATGGCAAGACCATTCCCTGAGTTCTATGGCATTTGCTTTCTTTCTTAACCATGTTTTATCTTGAAGTGCTCAGTCTTGAGGAGAGGAGTTATAGTTTCTGAAATGCTGAGTGACAGAGCAAACTGTTTGCAGTGCTAATGTTGGCAAGTATTTCACTGGAAAATCTTGTTCAGCCAGGACTGAGTCTACAATTTGATTCTTTTGAGACCTTCACTCATGTATGGAGCCCAGATAAGCATTGGGAGGTTTGAACAGAAAGCTCTTTCCAAAATTTGCTATTTAACTGTTTAAAAACAAAACAACTCCAAACCCACAAACCAAACAGAAAAACTCAAACCAAGCCCAAAGGAAAAAAACCAAAAAGAGAAAACACAAACCCCATTCTCCTGGGGGTAGAAGGAGGATAGTAGCTCAAATGCCTCTTTTCTTGAAATTATAGGAATGAAGCAGGAACTGCATGGTCATAATTTCAGACTATCCTCTTTTTTATGAATATGACACCTTGTTTTCCATATCAGTTTGGTGAAGACATGCTGTGAATCAACAGATGTGACTCAGACAATTTTATCACCTCATGTGGGAAAACTTGGCTGTTGTGCTACACTTTCTGTCATAGCTCAAGGCAATCAGGGTTTAGCCACTGAAGTCACACATATTTCAGAACAAACTCACTGTTCTGTGTATACTAAATTAATCTTCCAAATGTGGATCAAGATTAATTTGTCAAACATCTTTCAGTTAAGTAAGCAAAAGCTGTTAACTTAATCCCTGATAAAGTTTATGAATTAAACCCAAACAATGCTACTTTCACAAATGGACTGACTAAGTACATATGAAGGAAGCTAGATTAACAGAACTGACAGGCATCTGTGAGTTTCCCATTAGGCTCTAATGTGAAGTGCTCTTAAGAAGATGTACTTTAAAATACTGACTCTCACTCTTGTGTTTCAAACATGCTTTGAAAGCATATGCAGGAATTGAGTGTGCCTGCAATCAACCCAAGGAAGTCTCCCTAAGAAATCCTGAGTAGTTTGCAACGAAAAATACTTGAAGTTGGTACAGTAAAGAAGAAGTTTGGCATGCAGGAAGGACAATTTCTACACAGAGAGTGCTGGAAGAAGACATATTGTGAAGGATGATGTGTGTGTATAGAGGAATGTATTTGCTTTTTCTTTTTATCACCTATTTAACTAGGCCTAACTGTGCCACATGGAACAAGAAGTGCTATAATTTCATAATTATGGCCAGGGAAATGTTTAAGAGAAGGGGGGGGGAAGAAGTGCTGCACCACTAACTTGTTTGAACAGGTAAAATCGAAGGTGTTTTTTAAAGCTGATCCTCTTTGCAATATCTAATAACAAAACTCAAGGTTGAAACTGTAGAGCTATTTTTTCATCCAGCTCCACAGAGCAAATCTGAAAACAACTCAAGTGGATACATTTGAAAAAGTGTCATAAATGAAATTCTTAACTTCTTTCCAGAAAAGTAACAAGAGTAATTTTCAACTGTTGGTAGCATTCTCTTAAAAATTAGCAACAAAATAGGTAGTGTGTCCTTCATACATAGGTAAGGAAATTCTGGAGAGAAATTTAAACCAATCAGTTTAGGGATTTGTTGGTGATTTTGAGATCTAAACAACTTTTCAAACTTGTAAATTGTGACATTATTCTATATGGAATTACAGTGCTTCTTAGCACTTTATTTGCTGCATTTTACATTATCAAAATTGTCAACACATCTTGGTTGCCTTTTCTCATGGTAGCTGTTAAACACACAAAACTCTGACCCTGCCTGCTCTTTGCAGTCTGCACTATTGATCCAGAAATTAAACTCTTAGTTTTGACATTTTAATTCGCAGTTTATCTGCAGCAGCATCAGCATTCATCAAAAAGTCAGTAGGCAAGATAAGACACAGTGTTCTTCAACACAGTCTGTCCCATCTAGGTCTGGTGGTGCTCCTGCAGCAGGCAATGCACAGCAGCTCATCGCTGCATAATGTGCTGCCTCAGAAAAGGTGGTTAAAAGAATGTTTATCACAACCTACTTGAAGTTAGATGAACACAGAAAACATGTTCAAAAACACTCTGAGGGGAAAGTAAAAGTAACACCCATGTAGTAAATACTGTGGAGTATTAAAACTTCTACAGTTATTGTGTTATGAGATAATATTGCAAATACCAGTTGAGTTCTATCCTTACAGACAGTTTAGGTGCAAGACCAATTATGAATTGGTCCTCATAGGTATATTGCAAACAAAACTGAGTGTATACTAGAGAATGTAATGAACCAGTAGAAACTACATATAATCTACAGTTAAATCTGGTTTAGATTCATAGGCAAAAAGGACTGGCAGAAACTGTAATGGCTCTAAATTAACTGAAATCACCACAGACCAGGCTGATTACTTTATAAACCTGGTAAATCAGTTGTATTATAGTCAATGTACAGATTAAACCAAAGATATTTACCTTCTTCTTTGATCTCTCTGACTTCTTGGAAATGTTCTTTACTTTCGTATGGAGATGGTATAAAACCTTGGGGGGAAAAAAAGGAGCAATATATTGAATGGGAAATTGAATTTTGTATATTAATACTTGAACTCCTCATACAAGCACCAAAAATTTAAAATAATTGTTTTAATATGACTTCAAAGATGAATTTGATGCTTTCAGACTTTTAATTCTAAGCTCTCCACTTTCAAGAAACAAGGTCTGGAAAGAGCATTAAACCTGCTAAGCCTTCAGTAGTTCAGCATACATTAAGAGCTCAGCTGGCATTATGCTGAAGTCCACAGGAGTTTTCAGATGGACTTTGAATTTTATATTGAGTCTCAGACTGTCTACATTTATTCCCTAGGCTGATGATAGACATGGGCAGAGAGCAGGCTGCCAGCCCTGTACCCTGGTGGGACTGTCCTGCCACTCCTGAAGGCAGCACAAACAAATGCAGTAGCAGGAGTGGGTCACCCTCCAGAGGAAGGGTCATAAGAAGTGCTGGAGGACTCTAGGCAATTCTCAATTAACAACATCTAGATCTAGCTTTTGAAACCTGATTACAGCACAGCAATAACCTGGAAATGTTTATCCCTCCATAGGTTTTTCCCCTTGCCAGTAGCAAATATTTGTTATTTAGAAAGAACAAAATGAAAACTATGAAAAATAACAAGAGTTTTTAGGGGGTTTGGATATCAGGCTGGGTGTCATCTTGGTAGTTGTATTCCTTTTTGTGAGCTGGTGTAATTTCATTCTCTGTTTTCCTTCACTCCCCCAGCTTCAAAAATATTCTGTACCAGGAGAGGATATAGAAAGGGTTGGATCAGCTATTTGGCCGTGTACACACACAAACTAACAAGAGTCTGGGATCTTTCCCTCAATTTAAACATTATTCCCACCCCTGGCACCCACCTTGGCATAGCAGCAGGTGATGAGCAGCAGGGGCAGGAGGTATCCCACCAGCAGGATGGTAATCTTGTACATCTGCTTGGCCGTGGAACCGTTTGCCCAGTGCTCCCAGCAGAAAGAGCTGTTGGGTGCCTGCTGATGGCCACTCATGAGGGCCTGGTGCTGGGCCACGGGGATGGCAATGAGCAGAGACAGCAGCCAGATGACAGCCACGCCGAGGGCAGCGTTGCGCTTGCTGCGGATGCAGGGCGAGCGTTTGGCGTGGACCACAGCGATGTATCTGTCCACAGACATGGCCACCAGGGTGAAGATGCTGACCAGCATTGTGGCCATGGCCAAGTAGTGAACCCACTTGCAAAAGAAGGCACCGAAGATCCACTCTGGCAGGGAGTAGATGGTGGCCTGGAAGGGGACGCAGAAGAGCAGAAAGGAGAAGTCTGCAATGCTTAAGTTGAGGATGAAGATGTTGGTGGCACTGCGCGATGGGCGTCCCCCAGGCCGGAGACGCCCCAAAACAACCAACACTAACGTGTTTCCCACCATCCCCAGGAGAAAAATCAACCCAAAAAGCACCGGTACAATCACCACCTCTGGGCCACCCCTGGTTGCTCCTGCCCAGCATGTTGGGGCTTCTGTTTGGCTGGTCTCAAGGCTGCACTTGCTGGTGTTGGCTCCAAGGGAAAGCACAAAGTTGTTTTCCTGCTCCTCCATGGAGCCAGGCAAGGAACAGTCACTGCAGCCCTGACTGCTGATGTCTGTGTTTGTTAGGGGTGGCCAGAGGTGAGCTTTTGCCTTTTCCAATGCCGTGCCTTTCCTTTGAGGAGTAATTTTCTTCAGGCGATCCTTCTGAGTTCTCTCTGTCTCTGGCGCAGATTATCCCAGGGGCTGGCAAAAAAAGGTGTTGAGGAATTTGTGTCATCCAAGAGGTGACAGCCAGGTCCAGCAGTCAGTGCTGGTGTGGCAGAGGAAAAGTCCGTGCCAGAAGAGCAGAGGATGAGGCTGCCCTGGGAGCTTGGAGCAGCGGCAGAGCAGCAGCAGCTCGGCTTCCACATGCCCCTCCTCTTCTGCTTCCCTCCCACACTCCATGGATCTGTGGCTGTCATACCTGCTTTCCCAGCTCCACGCTGAGCTGTGGCAGAGAGAACAAGTGCTGTCTGTGACATGAGCCCTTCAGGAAACAACCCCTGGCCAGCTTTGTCCCCATGCATTGCTGCTCACAAGGAGGAAGAGCAAAGCAACAGCTCTTATCCAAAGGGATGGATAAGCAGCAGCTGCTGAGCAATAGTGTGTGCAGTTCTGTGAGGGGCAGCATTGTTACTGGCTGCATAAGGAGGAAGAAAAGCTAAAATACTTTTTGTAAAATCAACAGAGAATGATTTTAGTTGTTTATTTGTTTCACAGTCTTCAATGCTCTCATTAGAGCATAAAGCCATCTGAATAGTTGTGTTTCCAACACAAAAAGCTGGGAGAGCTTTAGATTCAGCATTGGGTCTTGCCACTTCTGGGATATCTGCCCAGATTCCTTAGTGCCTGAATATTCATGGACCTTGTTGATCCAGCTTCGAAGACATTTGGGGTTCAGCCCAGTAGTGCCAATGGCTTCTGCACTGGAAAAGGAAATGTTCAGTCTTAGTAGCTGTGAGTAGCTGTAATATTCCCGGCCAGGGAACATTTTTTTTAACAGAAGTTTTATTAAAGATTAATGGGTCAGTTACTGTGGTTTTAATGCTTACTTATAGAAACAGTACATATGTTTTAGAAGGTACTTAGTAAGTTACTTCTAATGGTTTGTTTCCTCACATTTCTTAAGGGATTCTGCAGGCAGTGAGGAGGGAACAAAGTTTAGGCAAACATTAACCGTACCTGCACACAGTGATTTATGGATGCAGCACAGATGCCTGCAAAGAAGGGAACCCACCTCTATTTTCAGTGGTTACAACTCCATGCACTCGGTCAGAGTGGGGCACCACTGGCTGTTGCAATAGGAGGGTCCGACTGGGGGGAGCCCCTTAATTTTAGAAACGAAGTTCAGGAACTGAGACTTGCCCTGCCTTGCGATTTTTTCCTAAGCTCTTGTTGAGACGTGACAGTGCTGCCTTCCGTAGCCTGCTTTGATTATACCCTTGCTTAAAACGGACCTGGAGCTCCATCCCTTGTTTCCCTCCCTTCGGGGTGGATACAGGGTGAGGCCAGGGAGGCAAAGATGTCTAAACTGCAATGAAAAAATGATCTCTCCTTGCAGATCACCCTGCCTGGACCTGACGCCTCCTGCAGCTCCATGTCCTGGCAGCCTCAGGTGGCACAGGACCTCGGACACCTCGAAGTCTTCCAGTTCCCGATTGTTGGGGGGTTGCTGGGATGTCCGCGGGGCTGTGCAAGCTGCGGGCTGTGCTGCAGCCCGAGTGCCATCTACTGACATCTCGCCTCCTGGGCTGCCTTCAGGCAGCTCCTGTGCCACCCTCAGCCTTTCTTTCCCTCATTCAGTCAGCTCAGTACTTACCTCTGTCTGCTGGGGTTTTCTCTCGTCCTTATGCACCCCCCCTCCCCAAAATCATAAAACTTAAATATGTTTTCTTCTTTCATTTTGTGATAACATGTGACCACCGTAAGGTTACTTCTTGGAATATTATTCATAATATTATTCACATAACTACATGTAACATTTTAGAGAAAGCTATTGGAAGTGATTTTAATGGCTGTCTTTGTATTTTTGATGTTTGGGGTTTTTGTGGTTTTGTTTTTTTTCCTCTTTTCTTTAGTGGACAGTCATACCAGAAAGAATTATTTAAAAAGAACCTGTAACAATCACAGCAAATGAGAACATGCATTTTAGCCTTTTAGTGGGTTTGGGCAGAGTAATAAAAACTGCAACATCTGTGGTTTCTACTGGAGGGAATTTGAGATAATGCATGCAGGAATTTAAGAATTGCTTATATGTGTCCCCTGCAGAACAAATACAGCTTTGCAGATCTGAAAGATGCCATGGCACACTAAGCAGAACATGGTCAGGGAATAGCACAGTTTTGGCAGTGAGGAGGGACAGATCATAGAATTGTTTAGATTTGGAAAAAAAAAAAATTCAACAATTACCTAAATTCTTACAGAAGGAACATTCCAGTTCTGTGAAGTGTTATAACTGAGGCAGGGGAAGAAAGGTGAATATTCTGGAAAGAGAGTGGCAGTCACCTGCTGAGTTAGACATCCAGATAATAATGAGCACGAGCTCCTCTTGTTTTCATTAGGAACTGAGATGCTGCAAACCTGATTTCAAATGGAGCTTGGCTGGTGTGGAAGTATTCCTGGCTGGCCTTACTCACGAGGAAGTAATATCCAGTGTTAATTTACATGCCTTGCTGAAAACTTATCCTGAAAGTATGTTTACCATGGCAGTTAAAAGTTTCACAAATGTAAAGATTCCTTCTCCTGTTTCTTTCATTGTGCCACTTCTCAACTGCTTTAAATCATGTGGTTTTGACTGTGAGAAATCTCCTGTCCCTGAAAATTCCCAATCCAGATACAGTCAGAAGGGAATTGACCATGCCAAGACAATTGCCATGAGACCTGTTCAATAGTCCAACTAGCAGGAGAAGGTCAAGTCACTTGGATAATACAGGAGCATAAATAGCAAGTGAACCTGTAATGTCTGGTTTGCTGGGAACACTCACATTATGTGTGGTATTTTAAAATTCACAGTGTTTCATCTGGAAACCAGAAACAATTAATGCCCTGTGGATTGAGCTGCATGAAATATCTCAGCTGTAAATATTCTGCTGTTCTTTAGAAATTCAACAGAATTTCTTAGATGAAGATAACAAATATTTAAACATGAGTGGGAGGACATAGGAAAAGGACACTGAATAATCTCTGTGAGAGGAAAAAACAAGTAAAAGCCTTAACACCATCACTGAAGATCAAGATCAAGAATGAACTGGAAACCAGATGTTGTTGCTTTTGTCTGAGATTTGGGCTAAAAGCACTGGATTTTCATCCCTGACTAAACAGGATTAGATGTATCTTGTTGAGAGAGGATAGTGCTGGACCCCTATGAACAAATTTGCAATCCCAGACTAAGAAGAATGAGAGAATGTCAACCCTAAGAATAAGGGTGGGGGAAACATTAAATAGTAGTATTTAAATGGTAACATTTTTAGCTTGTGTAGGTACAAACTAATTTGTCCATTTTCTGATTGCTAATGGGTGCTTCAGCTCCTAATTGCACTGAATACCATGCATGTTGTAAACCACTCCTACTGTTTTGAAGTCACAGTTCAGCTTTTTGATACCTGTGCATTAGCTCTCTAAGCCTCTTGACTGGAGTGGAAGGAGGGCACTGAAGCATAACAGCAAGCAAGAACCTCAATGTCACACTTTTCTGCCTCTCTGGAGAATGTGGGTTACATCTCAGATTCAGATCCATTTAAAGAAAAACAAGCATTCAGATCAAAAGGCTGTTTGTGGCTTTAGGTTCAGCAGCCCTTGGTGCTTTTTGAAAGGCTGATTCAGGCTGAAAAGCCCTTTAGGCTGACTAATGAGCTATCTAGATGCAACCGGGAAACAAGTAATGCTAGGTCAGAAATCTTTGCACTTGGCTCACACCAACCCTTTCCAGGTATGATCCCGAGTGGGAAGAGAAGGTGCAGTGGCCATTCCTCTTGAAGTATGATCCCAAGAGAGGCAGGAGTTGACTGCTCTGCAGATTTGTGCCCAAAAATGAGTGCCCAGATTCAATTCCTTTCCAGCTCCACATAATCCCTTTTCTGAGCTGCATCTAGATAGCTCCTGAAGGAATGGAAACCTTCATCCCCCTAGGAATTACTTGTCCAACAGGCCCCAAGCCGAGCTGCCCGGGGTAGTAGTGCTCAGGAAGGAGCTATGGGGAAGTGCTGCAGCAAGTACAAAACTCCTAGGGCCAGAATAAATAAATCCTTGCACCTTTTGTGAGCTCTTTGAGTCTCTTCAGTGAAGGATCAGAATTGAACTTATGTATCTCACTCTGGCCATTAAGTCCTCACATGACTTTTCTGTGACATCCTTACTGGACAGGTAGCTGGTTACAAATACCCTATAAATTCCTTTTGCCTTACCTAGAATTTATAATAAAAATAGAACAACTTCGTTTGAATAGCCAAAAGCCTTCTATCCACACTGTTTCCCAACTTTCTTCTGCACTCTAATTTTTGATGAGGCAGGTAAAAATTTTTAACAAAGTTTGTTATTCATTTATAACCAACCACCTGAGTAAAAAACCCATGATTTTGGTTCTAACAGAAATTATGTTGGAATAAAGATACAAAAGGAGAAGATTGTTCAGCATAGAGTGTTGGTAGACACATAGAAAACTAGGACAGGAATATGTCAAAACCATAATAAACCCCAAACCAGAATGCTTGTTGATACTTGGTTAGTATTCTGTAGGGAATAAGGAACATATTTGATTTATATCAACAGATTCAAGACAATGTATCTCATCCTGTGTGCTCCTGTGGTTTTGTGCACAGCTCTTCTGTGAAGTCAGAGGAGAGACAGTGATGCGAGTGATCTCTCACAGTTTGGCCTTAACACAGAAGAACAAGATGTCTTTATCTGGGTCCTAATATGATATATTTATAAATACAGATGTGCCTCTATACAAAGGACAATCAGATCCCAGTGCAGAGTCTGAGACATACTTGTGCTGTGAAAGGCAGAGGCACAATGATACCCTGGAGAGCTGCTGCTCCCCTGTTCAGTACCAAAGCTGCTGTTTCTGTGAGCAAGGTAAGGAGATACTAAAACTTCAGTGGAGTGTCTGAGCTTGGTCCATCCTGATTTGAAAACCAGATCGTTCTATGACAACATAAGAACATTTAGTTAGCTTCTCATGGTGATAAAATGATTTAAGGCCAGTTCACAAATCGGTTTTTCTTGTGTGGGTATCAACTTGACTTTACCAAACTGTTTGGGTAAGATCACTTGTTCACTCATCTCTTAACACTCTTCTATGTGCAACAAGATGTGCTGTGAACTGGCCAGCGCTGCAGCATAACAAAATCCTGCAACAGTTCTGGGAAACTCTTGGTGTCTTGCTGTGCAAATAACCCTTTTACTCAGTCACTGCAGACTCTATCACAAAATGCTGCCTATTACAAAAGGAGAGATGTAAGTGTACATGCTGCGCTTTAATACCATCTTAGCAAAAAGTTTCCATGGTGATTTGCTCTCATTGCTGCAAAGGAGATCTCTTTCCAATAGAACCACAGCAAATTTCTATCTACTGCCTCATTGAAATTACTGCCAAATTCCTCAATTAAAGAAACCTTTTCTTAAGCATCACAATATGTTGTGAAAAACACCTCAGAAATAATGAATCCTAGGTTGATAAATTTTCTGGTCTAACAAAAACATCCCAAGGTAAAAGTATTAGAAGTTTCTTAACACTTATGTTAAATATATATATATATATATATATATATACACACACACACACTTAGGATGTCTTATTTGCACACAGGTCTGAATGTTTAAGAGCATCTGATTGTGCTTCAAGTCAGATTCTGAGGCAGCTAACTGAAAACAATTGCAGAAAATTCTAGATTTTTCTGAAAGTCTCTGACAGACTAAATGAGCAACTTTATTTAGTTTCCAGTTTGTTCAGTGTAGTCTAATCAAGAGACACAATCTGACAATTTATTTCCATGCTCCATTTAGCTTCATAATGCTTCTGAGATAGGAAAATAAACACTACCTGTTACGTGTGCTCAGCACAGCTGTTTGCAGACACAAAGCAAAGAGCCTAAGCCTTTTGGAATTGCTGATGAAGAGACTGGCACACAACTGATTACTTAGAAAGCTGGTATAAGAACCTACAGTCTTTAATACCCTAGTGGATGCTGACAAGCTTAAAGTGAAAGGTGATTGACAGCTTCTACTCATAAACAGAGGAATGAATAAGAAACCAGGTCTTGCTTAAGGATTATCTGCATACCATCTGCAGGTCAGGCAAGGATGACAATTTTTTGGCATCCCTCCAAAAGTCAAAGCAAGATCTTTTAAACACAAGGAAAAAAAAAAAAATAGAGCCATTATTAGGTGGCAAAATGAAGCTAAGTAGACTTGCTCTAAATTGGATTTTTTTCATTGATACCAAAATGATTGTCTGTTCTCAGAAAACTGTGCTGAACAGGAAACATGGCTTTCAGTGGAGCTTGCTGCCCTGCCTGGCTGTGGGTGCCTAATGCCACAAGGGCAGCAGCTCCTTTAAATAGATATGAATGGCTTTGCTCTTCCTGAAAAATTGGAGTGGGAAGTGGCAGAAATAGAGCTTTGAAAATTCTGCTTTTAAATAGGAAAGTTTTCTTTTTTCCTTTTATAAGTGTTTCTGGAAGTCTTTTCAGATAAAAACCTCAAACTGAGTAGGCAACAACTTCCGTTGTCCTTCAGGCTTTTGTGACCTCTTCAACTGCCTTTCAAAAAAGATTTTTCTTTTCATTTCCTTGGGTGGGGGAACAACCTGCAAATAAAAGAGCCCACCAGTCTGAAGCAAGCTAGTTTGCATCCTGGTTCTCAGAAGTCATCTCCAGTCCTGCCAAATAGCAAATCTGTCATCAGATCATAAACTACATACTATTTTAATGGTGAAGCTCCTGCCACCTCGTGGCAAGAACTTTCACCTTGCTTGAATCAAAAGAGTTAAACTGGATACCTGATACCTTTGTGAGACAAATGTATGGCTAAACAAACAGAGGCCTTGCTTAATTTACTTTGCCATTTGGGCATTATCAATTGTAAATATTGATGCTATTTTAAAATACATATAATATAAATTACTAGATAAGCTTATTGCAGCTATTTTTTTCCACTGCTGTTTTCTCCCTCTTTCTTTCCAAGACAGTACAGAAATTAATTCTGTCAGACCATTGAGCCAGGAAAATCCACAGTGACTTCGGTATTTTTAGAAAAACTTGTTGACAAGACACATTGAAGGGTGTCAGAATTGTACTAATTTGTGTTCATCCTGAGAGGTATCTGCATTCACTATGGACTATTTGCTTCCATCTACAGGCAACGTTCAGCTCTAGGTTCCTTCTAAGGAACTTTGGTGATATCTTGATGTGCTTCATGAAATATTTTTTCTGTGAAGAGAAAAACTTATCTTGGTACTTCCTGTTTCTCTTGTGCTTGGTGACTGGTGCCAGTTGATGTGGTTCTGTATGTTCATGTGCTGATAGTGCATGGCATCCTCTGAACTGCCTTCAGGATGCTGCTCAAATGAGTCGTGAAACTGGGGCAGCTTCAGGCACACCCAAAACAGAGAAACATGGCAAAAAGGAGTTTTTTACTGACTACTGACTTGGTTTTTAGCCTTTTTCATCTCCCAAGATTAATATTTCTCATAAGGTCTCATCTAAGAAATATGTTGCAACCATGTTTTAAATCAGGATTTAAACAAATTAAAATTACCAAAGGACCTCCCATCACCACCCCCTCCGAGTGTGAACTCACTTCATTTTAGGACCTGAAACAAATGCTGAGGTGAGTAGAAGAAACAGATGGAATTCAATTTGGAATAGTTAAGTCTCCTTGTATTGCTATTTTCATGCAAACTGAAATCCTGGTACACAGGATTTCCTCTTCCTAATATGTTGTAACAGTTTCTAATTAAAACACTTGATACCTGCACTCAAGAACTGCCAAACTGACTGCCCTGGAGATTGCAATCTTCACACAGAAGTAAGACAACAAGTTTGAATACTTGATAAGCAGGACTTACAATACTATGTTAATGTGGCTTGTCCCTAAGCAGTTGTAATGGGGTTTCAAGCTGATTCACACACAAAACTATATCCATCCCAAATGCTGAAATGCTATTATGTAGTGTAGTTGATGCCAGGAGCTGGTAGAAGAGAAGAATTTTATAGAAAATCAAATTGCATTTAAAAATGACTGCTGCAATAGGCACCTGCATGTATAAAGCCCTACTTTCCCAGGTGTAGTCATCTACAGTTCAATCTGTGCTGATAGTAAAAACTAGGAGTGGTTTGGATGGGTAAGTACTGAAATTAATGAAGATGCTCTGGGCTATAGTTCCAACACATAATGTTTGTTATCCCTGGGCCTCCTGAGAGCAGCTGATTTGAGTGTGAGTGCTGCAGTTATTTTATAGCTTCTCAGCTTGCTCCAAAATACGTGTGAGGTGAATATAACATGGTATAAACACAGAGATAGCTATTATCAGGGAGAGACAGCTGTGTAACAACATTCTGGACAATAAAGACAGCTCTTGGGATACTTATTAAGAGACCAGTCCTGCCAGATGAACTCTGCAGGAAGGATGTACATCACAAATGCAACATTCTAAGAATTAGAATGCACAGACAGCTGCTAATACTAATCCAGGGCTATTGGAATAAAATTATAGAAGGAACCTCACTATGAGCCAAAGGGAAGAATTTGGCATTTAGCAGCTTTAAAATTCAGTTATATCCTGAATCTACAAAGAGGTGAGCTGGTAAAAGCTCAAGAAGGTGCTTAATGGCTCAGCAAAAACTGTTGGTGAATAAGGAGTTGGTGAATTTAGTTTTTCTGCAAGCATGTGGGAACAGTTTTAGGTAGGAATCAGATCAGAGATTTAACTTCACTTTGCAAGGAGAGAAAATTCAGAAAATGGAAAAAAAATTTGCAAATTATGTGATATTTAATTACGCTGGAAGATAGAGATGAGAACCTGGCAAGTTTAAAATTAACAATGAAATATGGGCCAGAACTAGACCACAAATGGAAAAGGAATCTGAACGTGATAACTGCTGCTTTACTATCAATATGATAGTTTCCTGTCATAGGCAAAATGATGGCTCTGGCCTGGATCAAACTTCAGATTAGAAAGAGAAAATACTTGTCTTTTTTCTTGTTATTTAATTTGTATTGTTTAGGGTTCTCTAGTCCAGAGAAGTTGATAGTAAATGTTTATAAGTGAAGTTTGCCAAATGAACAATGTACAGCAGAATTCCCAGGGATGTGGGGGTTTCTGTTTAAGTTTCCCAGTTAGTCAGAACTAGAGGATTGAGGATGGATGCGTGTTCCTCTTAAGATATGACTTGCACAACAGGTCTGTGGGTGATTTGATCATGAGGCTTGGTCATTTCTCCGGAATGCAATCATAAACAAAAGCATGATGCCCTTTTTGTTTCCAGTAAAAAAATATGAAATTAAATAAAAATTCTGATAAGCAAACCTTACTTCTTGTGAAACTCTAGCACTTGCATCTATTGTTTTGTTTCCAAATTTTCATGTTTGAAAGGAAGTGAAAAGCCACAGCAGGTTCAGAGACATAATTATTTTTTGAAAGGTCACCAGTAGCTTGTGACTATTTTGACCTCTACAAATGTAATACAATGGCACTGTAAGTCCTGAATAAAATACAGGAGGTACAGTAACAAGAGGTAGATATTTACTGGCTTAAAGCACTGGAACAGGAGCCTGGAAAGGTTGCATGATCTTTTTCATGATATCAAAACTTCCACTGAGTGAGATCCTGAGCAACCTGATCTAACTTTGGAATTACCTGGAACCAGATGACATCCCACCAAAAACCCCTTCCAACCTAAATTATTCTGTGGTGAGAGGCACCTTTTTCTGAACAATACAAGCAGTGATTTTAACACATCATCTGCTGGTGAACAGAAGCATTGTGGGCTGCACATCCAGGCTGCCACGAGAGGGGGGAAATGCTGGGTTTTTAACGAGGCGCAGCAAAAGCCTTGTGGGGCTCCCACGTGGGTGTAGCTGAGCTGAAAGCTCCGCTCTCGCGTCTGGGAAAGTGGCAATTTCCAAGTGCCTGTGGTGTGTGCAGCCTGTGACACGAGCTAAAGAGACAGAGGAGATTTCTTGGTTGCTGCTGCGATGCCAAGCAGATCCGGTGCCAAGCTTTAGCTGTTGTATCCAACCCAGTGGAATGTGGATTTCGACCCGGCTGTATTATCTGAGGAAGGTAACTGCTCCAAGGAGCCTCCAGATAAACAAAAGAAAAGCTACAAATCTTATTTCAGCTTTCACTTCTCAACTCTGCTCAGTCAGCATGGGATAAAGCTGTGTGGGTTTTGTATTTTAAATGTTGTTTAAATAGGAGTACTAATATGCCATGTTCTTAATTTTGTGTAGTGCTTACAGTACTCCTTCAATTTTCAAGTACTGATCTCTGAATGATGATTTAATTATGAGTCTCTTTTTATACCTAAACAGTTTCAAAGGCAAATGAGTCTCACTGTGAAAATATAAAGAATATTTTGCCTGAAACTGAGAAGCTACTTTGATATAGAAAATCTATAGAAAATTCTTGTAGCTACAGAGAGCTGCATTTTTTGTACTCATACACAGAAAAGAGATTTGGTAATGTATAGATAAAAGTAATTTATTTTAGCAGTCAAACCACTGGAAGAACACACAGTTCCTGCTTAAAAATCTTCCTGAAAATTGCTGTTGAATTCAGGAAAAATTTGTAAATATTTGGACCAGAATCTACAGTGTGTATGAGTTTTTATAGCTCCAGAACAGTTTTATTGTGTCGACAAGGTTTGCTACTTTCTCATTAAGCATTTTGAACTGACACATTATACAAACTTCCATATGCATATGATGCCAGAGCAGATAATAGACTTTAAAATATAAGTTTTTCCTTTAGAGTCCTTTTATCAGGATCTGGCAGAGTTCTAGAGATTCAGGCTGAAGATCTGTCTTGTGTCTTGGCTTGAGGAATTTGCAATCAAAACATGCCTACAGAGACTCATTTGCCTTTGTGGTATTAATTTATCAGAATTTTTCTGCTTAGGAAGTTTTTTGACCTTTTCTTTTTAACATTTTGCATGCTGAGCTGCCACAAACAAATTTAACATTTTCTAGATTAGAGACACACAGATTTTTTTCCCCTGTGGTAACAAAGTCTGCATTTGTGGTAAAAGGGTAAGTCTGTATTTGTGCTTTGACATTTGAAGGAAATCTCTATGGTTGCAGCAGAAAAGAAACAACTTCTGATTGCTCTCTAATCTTTATGGTTTTGTAGAAGCGCTGTGCCACTAAAGTTTTTGGGTCCCACAATGCATGTATATTTCTGATGCATATTTATGGAAGAAAACCTTCTATTCTAAGACTGTACTGTTATTGGAGGAAGGATTTTGAGGATGGTTGTGTTTCTAGCAGTCACTGTTCCTTTCATCCCATCTGATGTTCTGTGTGTTTTAAGAAGACAGTTTACTCAGAAGCAGTTCACTTCTCAGCTGTCTCAGAAAACAGTTTCAGTGCTCATTTCAGTCTGAGGTTTCCCACAGAAAAGAACAAGCAAGTTAATACAATGAAAAAACTATCTTCTGCTCTTTTGGCAGCTGTTTTTGGGAGGTGTGAGTCCAGGCTCAGCCTCCCAGCTCTGACTGAGCAGTTGGTTCTTTTCAGCACTGAGCTGGTGGCAGCAGCAGAGTTTAAAGAGAGGTCATACATAAAAGAGCACAATAGCCAGAGACCCTAAAGTCTTAGGGAAAATGTAGCAGTTTCTGAGTTTCCAATGCTACCTTCCTTTCTGTTTACTATTATTTGTTTTTTACTTTCCTCCTCCAGAATTCACACCAGCCTGATCAGAAGGAGGGACATTCAACTCTGCACTGTTAAGCCTACAGCCTCTGCAGACTGGAAATTTTGCTGTTTCATTGTCATCAGTGTGATATCTCTGTGCTCTAGCACTTTTTCCGCTGGAAAATGGAAATGACCAGAAATATGGCAAAGTTATTGTGGCTGCTGATGTTCTTTTCTGATATTATACCATTCAGCTGTGAGAAATCAATGAGAGAAAGAGCTATTGAGCTGATGCAAGATGCACGTTTGATTGATGGGTACATAAAATATGTTCAACTAAACCCTCTTTGTGAGTCCTGACAAGTGAGGAGGGAATGCTGAAATCTGTAGATCAGCAGAGACACAGGCTGTTACAAGCACATAGCACTGAGCTACTGTTGCAGTGATCTATTGGGAAGGAATTTTGGTTCAGGGGGACCAATGTAGGACTGTGTTATTCTAAACACTGTTGTGATTTTCTGGCCAGGTGCCACAGTTTAACCCCAGCTGGCAACTGAGCCCCACACAGCCCTTGCTCACTTGTCCCTCTGGTGGGATGAGGGAGAGGATCAGAAAAGTGAGAAAACTTGTGAGTTGAGACAAAGACAGCTTAATATGGAAAGCCACTCACAAACAAAGCAAAACAAAGAATTAATTCCCTACTTCCCATGACTAAGGTGTTCAGTCATCCACGGGAAGCAGAGCTCCATCACACGTAACATTTTCTCGGAAAGACAAACATGATTCTGAATGTTCCCTGCCCTCCTCCTTCTCCCCAACTTTACATGCTGAGCATGACTCATATGGTCTGGAATATCCCTTTGGCCAGCTGGGGTCAGCTGTCTCAGCTGTGTCCACTCCCCACTTATTGTACACCCCCAACCTGCTCGCTGGTGGGATGGGGTGAGAAACAGTAAAGGCAAAAAACAGAGTGACTTTAAGGCATCTACTACTGCAAGGATTATTGGGAATTAATGGGCTAAGGGACTACAAACAGTGGAAGAGATTACACGTGGGTTAGAAAGGGAACAATTTATTTCTATCACAAGCCCTATTTGTTTTTCATTCCAGCCACAATGACTTTGTACTGCAGCTGAGAATACTTTACCAAAATAGACTCAGTAGAGTCAACCTAAGAGAACTCAACACAACCCACACAAATCTTGTGAAACTTCAGGCTGGTTATGTGGGAGCTCAGGTACGTACTGCTGTGGTGATGAGGCTCAGACCATATTTCTACATTTGCTTCCTTCCCAGCCACAAAAGTACTACTAGCCCTGATTTTGATTCTTTATGTTGAAAAAGAAAAAAAAAATAAAAATAATAGAACTGAAAAGCCACAGACACTCTTTCATGACAGTTGTGTTTCAAAAGTTTGGGGTTTATAATTCAAGTACTCTTAGTCAAAACACCAGCATTTGTTTTGTAATATATAAATTAAAGGAAGCTTATATTTGCTTTTTTACATATACTGTGGAGAAGCTGAGTGTATCATGAGGCCTTAATCATGTCTGGAGTGGGCACTCTTGCCTTGCATCATAACTCTTTGGGGAAAAAGCTATAGTGGCAACTCCTTTGTAAAGTCCAGGAAGTTATTTTGGTCTGTGCTCCTGAACTATGAACAAACAGAAGTTTCCAATTTGAAACACAAGTTACCTGTTTTACTTGTCAATGTCTCTTTCAGTTTTGGTCAGTGTATGTTCTTTGCAGCGCTCAGAACAAGGATGCTGTGCGCCTGACCTTAGAGCAGATTGATGTTGTCAAGAGGATGTGTAACAGCTATGAAGAGCTGGAACTTGTGATGACTTCCCAAGGTGATGCTCCTTCTTGTAAAAGAATTTTTAAAATGTGATTGCAGGAGGTATGTACAGAGGGATGCAACCAGATGAGTTATCCTGCTTTAAAGAGTAGCTTCAGCATTTCCTCTGAACCACAGCCACTGACTGTGCACATCCCTGGTCCACTGCAGTCATGAGAAAATTTGCCATATAAACATGTACTCTGTAAGCTCCAATTCTATGCAAATGTCTTTATTATTGCTTGCAATTTGCACAAACAATTGCTGCTCAGTATTGCTGGCTTATCTGTCATGGAATTACTTTGGAATGATCTCCCTTTGTGTTTTCCAGGTATCTCTGACAGTAAAAGGATTGCATGTTTGATTGGAATAGAAGGTGGCCACTCCATTGACAGCAGTTTGGCAACACTGAGGATGTACTATGACTTGGGTGTTCGTTACATGACTTTAACACACTCCTGCAACACTCCTTGGTAACTGTTGTGCAGATTTTTGTGTGACTGTCTAATGCAAAGGAGTGGCAGCTGCATGATGGGAGAACTATAGATTCAGACACTTATGGAGAACTATAGATTCAGACAGAAACTTATCCTGTGAAAGACTAAATCAAATCAATGTGATACGTTTTGGGGGTAAATAATTTGCCATGTGTACAGTGAGAGACTACATCCATAATGTAGCACTTTGGACATAATTTGGACACTTGACAATCTACTTGTCTTAAATTCCTTCACAAACATCGACATTAGTGAACCTGAAAGCTATGAACATAAAAAGCACTGTCTGAACAAGATACCTATTATATAGCTCATTATCCCCACATTTGCCTGTGTGGCATTGTAATAATTTTTCTTGTGTGCAGTGTAAGAGTTTTCAGCTGCTGATAATGTATTCTCTAGAATAATAATATGATGTTTTTTCTCCCTCACTCTCCCTTTTAAGGTCTGAATCATCATCTAAAGGAATACACAACTTTTATCCTAGTGTTATTGGTCTGACTGCATTTGGCCAAGTAAGGATCTCTTTCAAATGTAATCTGGGCAATCTGTCATGCAACTAACAACTTCTGGCCTTATCTTCTCAAAAGCAACTTGTCATTAAAAATTAATTACTGGAAGTTCTTGACGGTTAGGCGGTGATCAGGATTTAGTCAAACCAAATTCCCTGTGATGTTTCTTAGGGTAAAAGCAGTGTTAGATTTAATTACAATTGTTTTAATACAAATTAGATGTATGAATTCATATGTGCAAGCAGTAAGATGTGGATAAGACTTTTTTTAGATTGACTAAGTTTTCTAAGTTTTGAGCATGTGGTGGCATGCTGGCTAATTATAAGTGAATAAATCACTAATGAATAAATAGGTACATAGTAACCAATACAGGCACAGCATGTTTATGACTAGCTAACAGCTGCAGAATTAATCTATCAGTTTACATATACCAGCTAAATGGCTTCCTTTCAGGAAACTTAAACTGACACTGTTGTCTGTATATCTGTTTTAGGAAGTGGTAAAGGAGATGAATCGCCTGGGTATGCTGATAGATTTATCTCACACTTCATACTCCACAGTAAAAGCTGCACTTAATATCTCAAAAGCACCAGTAATTTTCAGCCACTCATCAGCATTTGCTGTTTGTAATCACTCAAGAAATGTTCCTGATGATATCCTCCAGCAACTGGTGAGTGATATGAGTGATATCTTGGGTCTGTTTTTGGAGGAAGGAATTTGTTGCTTTTGCTTCTTGGGGATTTTGTTTTTTGTTTTAATGGCAACGTTTGCAAGAACTGCAGCAAATGTACATTCAAATCACGATGTTCAGTTTCCATCTCCTCATCCCCAAATTTGATTTAGAAGCAGATCCTTGAGCAGGAGCTTACAATTGCTTCTGAGACATTTTCTTTGGGTTGTGTTTAGCCTTTGACTACAAAAATGAAGTGTTTGCAAATACTTTGAAATTCCGGTTGTTTGATGTAGTCACTGCACTTTTGCTGATTCAGTCTACATGAAAGTAGAATGAACTTCTACTTGGGAAAGGACAAGGAGGTAAAGCCTTGTGTTGCCATCTGAACTTTGACTTAGTGTTGCTGTTCTCACTGATGGATGAGTGTAGAAGGTTCTACATAAGAAGGCCATGAAGTTTGCAGGGCACGAGTGTTAACTCATCACCTGTTGTCTCTTCATATCTTTCAGAAAAAGAACAAGGGAATTATCATGGTAACTTTCAATGCAGATGTGCTAGCCTGTGGCAGAAAAGTTATTACTATTTCTACCCTTGCAGGTTTGATGTTAATATACTGTAGTTTTTGTGGGTTCTACAAATTCGTATGAATTCTATGAATATCCTGGTGCATGCATCATTTTCAAGGTCATGTAAATTACACTGCTTTTTTATTCCATCCACATCTTAGCCCAGCTCTGGGTACTTTTTGAGCTAATACTCATTAAACAATAACAAGAGGTACAAGATGTATATGTAACTGGAGGACATGATGCTCACAAACAAGGCCAACAACCATTAATCCCAAAGTAGTTGTTACATTCTGGGAACACCTTAAGCCTATGTAATTAAGAGTGGGAAACATAGGTATGTAATGGATAATGAGACTTCTGTTGGTATATTTGGGCTACTTGTTAGGAATGAATGGGTTGTGATGATCATGTCTCTTTCCTTGTTTGGATTTCATCAGTGTAGTTGTTATTTTGAATGTTGCTGCCTGATGGGTTGTCCTTTGACTTTTTTAAAAAGGATTTGATCAAGGAGCCACAATTAAGGAGAGCTGTTACCTAGTGCCAATATGTGTGAACTGTAATATTTCATTTTTGCTAGATGCTTAGATGTTGTTTTCTCGATATTTTCTTTCAGATCATTTTGACCATATAAAGGAAATTGCAGGTTCAGAATCAATAGGAATTGGTGGTGACTATGATGGAGTGGAACGGTTAGTAAAGTTGTACATACATTGACATCTGCTCTTTAAATTATGTGTGTTTTGATTCATTTAAGGGAAAAAAAGAAGGCAGACTACAAAAACTGGTATCAGATTATCTTGTAATGAGCACTAAATCAAGTTCAATGAAAGAGGGGCACAACGATTCCTTTTTAGAACTGCATGAAGCAGTGTTACAAATGTAGAAATTGATCCTCGTGGAACAGAAAAATAACAAAAATATTAGTTATCTCAAAACAATGTCAAAGTCTCACGAAAATACAATTTAAAACAGCTGTTTAATGCAGGTTTTGCAGCTTTTTATTTCTAAATTCTTTTTATTCTGACAAGAATTAGCACAAGGCATAAATCAGTTTTGCTTTTTGTTATTTCTTCAGTAGAGGGCTCTGAACAGGTTTCTTTCCACTGCCTAAACAATTGGCTTAATTCAAACCAATATTATTATTCTAATTTTTATTTTGTAAAAATACTTTGTAAATAACAGAGTTCACAAAATCTGCAGGCAACTCCAGAGCTCATCGTGTGTTTGTAGGTTTCTTTTTTTTTCTGTTACATGAGTGGATTGCCACAATATCTGTGATGGAGTTTTTTCCTCCCACTCTAAAGGCCAAGTGGAAAGTGTGAATTAGTGTATTAATTATTTTTTTTTTCCCCCTTTTGTTCTAATATCTTCCCATGCTGTTGTTTTGCCTCTATAGAAGTGCATTTTCATTCCAGTTGCGTTCTGTTTATTGGGTCCCATGTGAAGAAAAAGCCTTTTGTTGTGTCCCAGTCCTGTTTCTGTTTGTCAGCTGAATTCTCAGAGGAAGAATTGGGTCCAAAGTGAGCTCACATCAAAAGTCAATATGTGCAAAAGACATATTAAAAACCTTTCTCTCAGTTTGTCAGTGATGTGTGTTGAATGCCCTTGTGTGACTCTTGCCAACAGCTTTCCGGAGGGATTGGAAGATGTCTCTAAATACCCTTCTTTGATAGAGGAACTTCTTAAAAGAGGATGGAATGAAACTGAACTGAAAGGAGTCTTAAGGGACAACTTTCTCCGTGTCTTCAGGGAAGTAGAAAATGTAAGATTAAAGTCCAAACTGAATCTTGATTCCCACTAAGAGGGAAAGAGGAGCTGTTGGTGTTCTGTTGTTTATTGTTTTTTAAAATTTTCTTTTTTTTTTTTTTTGTTCAATGAGAGAGAGATGAGGGAATGTAAGCACCTAATTCAGTAAATCCAAATGCTGGGAAAGAAACCAAGATGGCAAGAGAGTGTTAGCAGCATAAAGGAGAATGAGAGAGAGCAGACAAAGCTCTTTGGAAGTTTTTCTCTCTGCAGTAATCTGATAAGCACACATCAGTGACTTCTAAATGGAATCACTTCATGGTTTGGAGAAACTGCGGATGTACCAGCATCGCAGTCTGGCTGTGTTCGCTGGGGCAGGAAGGAATGTTGACTCCTGCAAATCAATTTAATTCTTGTCATGGGATTGGGCTGCTGTTCAAAAGGCTTCTGCCATGGCCAGATCACTAACTAGCCATAAACATTAAAACTGGATCATAATGAGATTTAAGTATTAATGGTAGAAGTTAATCCAGAAGGATGAGGGAGGAGAGGTGGGAAGGAGACTGGATAAGACTGGAGCCTCCTCAATGGTAACTTTTACAAATGCCTCTGCTGAAACTTCCAGACTGCTTGCCTCCTACGGCTTTTATTTACAGGGATAAACAAGTAGATATTACACACAAAGCCTTATAGACAACAGCTATTTCACAGTAACCTTTCTTCCACTTGTCTTTTTTGGGCATGTTGGATGAATAGAAATTAGGGAAACTTGTACAATTCCAGTTAACCTGCCAAAATACCTATATAATGCTGACTTTGTTGTGTGGCAGACTGACATTATGAAGAGGCTCAAATTCATCACACCTAACCAGCCTGTGGGATTTAGTAATTTTTTTCCCTTCTAAATTAGAGATGTTGAAGCTCTGTCTTGAGTATGAGCTTGCTTCAGGGAAGAAAGCTGATGAGTTTGTTTGCTCCATACGTAGAGAGAGCCAAGACAAAGAACAGCCAGACCGGTGACTCTTGCCTGTAATATATCTGTGATGAATTCTGGGAAGTGTTCCATAGAAATGCAAACAGCAGAATAATGATGTTGATTTCCTCACATACAGATGTGGTTTTGCAATACAGTCTGAGTTGGGTAACTTGAAATACCATTGAATTTGCCAGCTGCATAAAGCTTTTTGCTGTTGTGCCAGTCTGGCTTTCAGGGACAACCCTTTGAATTTTTGTAGGTGCGGAACACTTTTGCAGAAATGGACGTAGGTGAAAGTGAAATTCTGCAAGAAGTACAAAATTCCTGTCGCCTGGACCTACGTCAGCCTCAGCCTCAGCCATCCAGGTCTTTTGGATTTCCTTTTGTGGCACAACCTTTTAGTCTGACACTTGTATCATGTTTAATGCTGTATTATGTAGCATAAGATCTATGGAGTCTAGAGAGAGATTTATGGAGTACTCTGCAATGCAACTACTTCTCTTTCTGTGATTTGTTAATGGAAAACTATAATAAACTTTAGTCATAATTTCTATAAAACTGCATACTTGAAAAATCATGTAAATTATAAATGATGTAGCAAAAGCATTTAGAAATTGAAGTGATAAATTCTGTATCATCTTGGCTAGACCAGGGCCTAATGGAAAATATTCTCATTTAAAGAATAAATTCTGTAATACTTGATGCATGGTTTTGGTACCCCATATTGTGGAGTAAATACTGGAGTCCAGAACCAGAAGTTCCACACAGGAACTAGAGATCATGATTAAGACATCTGTGCCGAGAAGTTTTCAAATATTACTTCCTGTTAAATCATATAACTTCCATGAATAGTTGATGGCTTACTCAGAGAAGACCATTCCCTGCCATATGGAGAAGCGTGGTTTTTTGGTTTGCTTGGGGTTTTGTTCTATTTTTTAAGATGACGAGTGACAAACTTATTCCAGTTCGAACTGCATGCCTACAGCTAGATTTAGAGATCCATCCTGCAGTACTAAACCCTTATGTTTGAACCCTGACCAAGACAGTGGGAAACTGGACAGTTGCTGAAGAGTGGAGGTAGATCTCTTATATTCAGGTGCAGGCAACACTGTAGATACTTTTCCATAATTAGAGGACAGCCTGTTTGCAGCATTTTCATGATGATGGCAGCAAGAACAAGTCAGGAATTTTGGTTAGTAAGAGGGTTGTGGAAATCTTTTTGACATTTAAACAATTATCCTTATCAGTAACATGTTTTTATTATTTCATTTCTATTCTAGCTGGCTAAAATCAGACCATGGCCAGTGGATTCATAGACATGAGATTAGACAGAGATCTTTTTATTATAAATATGCTGTTTTGGCTTTTGGAATATGTTTTGAAATATACAAGGTGTGTGAGGTTAGAAGCTCCTGTTGCAGAGAAGAGCATATTTTGAGATAGGCCTGTTCTTCATAGACTCAAACCTGACATTTTAGTCAAATACACCGAGATTCATTATGAAATTGTGAGATGGCAGCACCACATCTTTGTATGGTCAGTTTCCAGTGCTTGCTGGTAAATGCTTTCCCATGATAAATGCTCTTAATTGTGATTTTATGATACCACTTTTTATTTACTGATATGACATCTACAGAATCTAGCCTTAGTGTAGAGTAAAAGCCCTGTAATTGATCTGAGGAAAGCATTTGTAAACAAAGTATTTAACAACAGAAAGAGAAAGCTGGGCATGAACAGGCTGAAAAAACAGCACATTAGTTTTTTTCTTGAGTAATTTGAGACTGTTCCTACCATCCATTTCTGCACTCCATGTACAAGTAGGGTTTCTGGAAATTTGTAAGAGATTTCTGGAAATTTATAAAAGAACGCTGTTCTTTTATAGCTTCAAATTAAGTTCCATTATTTCTTGTGATAAAATGATCTCCTTGATAAATATATTCTAGTTATACTCCTGTATGTTACCAAATTCTTTAAAAATCATGAGGAACAATCTAGTTGCACACAAGCTGACTTTTAAAGAATAGTTTCTCAATAAAAACTGATCCTGGATATGCATGTAGAAAAGGGAATTACTGATTCAGAAGTCTGGCCTCCCTGATATTGCTTGACTGTCATCAGAACATGTTTTACTGTTAAAATGATGAATTCAAAAGGGAAAATGTTAATTCTTATCAGTACTTCTTCTAATAGGTTCCTAAGCCATTGGAAAACTGCATCCATGGTCTCTTTTCTTGGAACTAGTACTTTGATATTTGTTTCCTTATATAAAATAGAAGATGCTTCTTTATTCCTTCTAGCTGTTTTCCTTATACTGTGTTGTCACTTTACTGCCTGCTAATTTTTACTTTTTTACCTTGCCATAGTACAGCATGGACTAAAAATATATATTCCTTTTCTTAAAGATACATAAAATATTTTATATGATTTGTCTTATCTATAATGTATTGCACTTATTTGTTGACTGCTTGTGCAATGAGTAATTTGTAACCTTGTGGCAAAACACAGACATGAAACTTCAATAAAATATTGTTTAAATTTGTGTAAGGATATGGTGTAATCTCACAAAACAGTATAGATGTTCAGAGGCCCATGAGACCCTGAAAGAACCATGTACCCCTGTGGCAGAAAGGCCAGAGTATCATGAGGACTCTGGGTCCAAACAGAGGGAAGGGTTGCCCCTTCCATGGCAGGCAGGAGAAAGTCAAGTAGGTTTAATCCTGGATGTAGGCAGTCAGCCTCACCTAAATTCAGATACTGCTAAACCCATCCAAGCAAGTGCCCATGGGAAGAGATCAGTCACTGCAGTGAGTCCATGAGGACAGTGTTACCTGCAGCAAATCCCTGCTCAAGCTCTCAAGGCATGGAGAACAAGGTGTATGGGGAACCAGGTGGGCTGCCTGCATCAGGGATAGGATAACCTCTGCCTCACAGCACTGCTCACAGACCTGTCCTGATCTAGAAGGTCCTTTTCCAGTTACAAGATTAATTCAGAATGCTTCAAATAAGCTGCTTGTGTGAAACAATCAGATCAGAAGGAAAAATCAACAGATGAAACCTTGTGCACTGATTATCCATGTTATCTAGCTTATTTAATAGATGCAGGTAATCTATTTTTCTTGAACCATCAAAACCACACAACTTGAAACATGCTAGAAAGGCATCTTATTAGAAATTAATTTCAAAAGTAAAATCACGTAAGATACAGCTGTGACTGCTCTCAGGAACACTGGCGACCCTTCACTCTGGTGCTGGTGTCTCAAGCCCTAACAGCAACTTGTAGTATTCACAACTCTGCATTTGTAACAACTCAAGCATAAAATGATTGTACTCTGTTTTCTGCCTCCCAATGGGAGGATGATTCATGCTGCAATTGAATGCCTTTGCCCTGCCCCAATTAATAACAGCCATTTGCATTGGTAATTTAAAGGCATTCAAGTTCAGCTAACAGATCCTATTATGGCTGCTGGTATCAATGAAGTATCAGATATAACTGAGATATAACTTTGTAATAGGCTTTGTTGTCTGCCAAATGAAAGAATGCAAGTCATGACTTACCTCTTCTAAAAAATGAGTTATGCTAACATGAATTCTGAAAATATTTATTACTACTTCTGTAAAAATCAAAGTCTATGTACTATGAAGCACCTTAGTCTGATTTTCAAAAGACCCAAAGTTGAAGGCATCTTAAACAATTGAAGGCTCATGCTTTTACATGTGATATGAGCAGCCAAGAACTACAGGCCTAATATTGATGCAGACTATTGATTTGGTTCTAAAAGGCTGGCGCCAGGGCCCTTCTCCCAGTACTATCTTTTCCCTGACTAATGGACAGTAGCATCCACACAAATAAATAACTCTGGTTCTGAGTTGTTGCAACTGGGCAAATGGTGATGCTAGAAACCAAACCTCCCAAGTCTGCTACTGCTCTGACACATGTGATAGTTCTGTCACCTAAAATCTGAGTAGTTCTGTTCCTGTATCAAACTTCCACCCAGCAGGTGACTTGTCTGGGCCAGGGAACAACTCCTGTATGTTTTACATTGGATACAAACCCCTCAGCTGTGCTTATCATCTACATTCCTTCTTGCACATCATTGAGCTGCTCAAGCAACATGCCAGCATACTTCTCTGTTTCAAGGTCAGCAAACACTGTGCATTAAGTCTAGCCACCCAAATGAATATGAGTTTAACTGTGTTTGATTTTACACCTAAGGTTCAGTGGGCATAGGCACACAGAATCAACTTGGCCAAGCCAGGCATGGCATCCCTGTCCTGCTGTGGAGCAAGGAGCAGTGCTTCAGCAGTTTGTGCCCAGCCAGCTGTGGCTGCTGCACTGCTCTGTCCCTGGTTCCACGCTGTCTTCCCTGTTCCTTATACAAACAGGTTCCACTCCTGTTTGTATAAGCTGGTTCAGCCAGCTGGTCTTGCAGAAAACTTTTCCTCCTACAAGGGATGGGTTTCCTGCTGATTGTGTCAGTGACTGGGTTAACCATGCTCATTGTTAGGGGAGGGGAGGAGTGAAAAAGCAAAGTGGGACTGCAGCAACTTGGATTTCTTCCATTTGCTATTGAAAGCAGCAGTTCTGTTTGCCCTTCTCTGGATTTATACATATGGAAATGATCAATCTGCTTCAAGTTCTGAAAATGCAACATGTTTAAACTACAAAAGAATTAAATAACCAGAAGATTCTTCCCACTAATAGTGGCTTTCATTTGCTCTTAAGATTTGTTGGATTTAATTTGCAGACCTAGAGCAGTATTTTAGTTGATCTGCTGAACCATTTTCAGGACAGACTGCGATCCTGGATGACCCTACTTGGACTGTTCTGGAAGACTTGATTCAGTGGTTCAAGAATTATATTTTTCTCTTTTTTTCTTCCTTTTTAAATCTGGTCTTGATTTTTTGTCTTGCTCTCTTATGTAAAAGCCTAACATCTCCATAGAAAAACTTGACATGGGAATGGTTATTTGTTGCCATTATAGTTATTTTTTTTAAAATCTTCTGACACCAGAGAAGTGAAAAAAGTTCCTCACTAACCTCCAAGTTTATTTGTAACTTCATTATGACTTTTTTTTTCCAAAGCAAAAGCAACAACAAACCCCTCCTTCCAAAAACTGTGACCTCAGAGAGGTATTGGACTTGGTTCAGTTGCTTTTGTCACGAGACAACAAATAGTGGAGGGGAAAAAGAAACAAGTAAAGTAAACAAAGTTCAGGATTTATCTTACAACAGAAAAATATTGCTCTTTCTAAGGCTCTGGCCCCAACAATCAGAAGTCAAATGAGAGGGCACTTAATTTTGCTCTTTTGCTGTTGCTTCTCCCCAGATTGTTTCATGAAGTCCATTAAGATGATTCTTTCCTCTGTATAATGGGTATTTTTCTCTGAAGCCCTTTCTTAGCACCTGCTCTGTTTTCATAAAACATTTCTTTTGTCGATTCTGCAATTAAAGGAAAACATAAAGCCCAGGAAACAAGAATTCAAGTTCCCCTGAGGGTTGTTGCCGAGAAATAAAATAAAGACCAAACTAAGTGAGATTATAACTGAAGCTAATACAAGTTTCATTGCACAATTCAAAAGAAAGTTCCTTGAGACTGGAATACAAATATTTGTAAAAAGTTTAATACAGGTTTGGATTTGGATTAACCTGCCTGTGTTTCCTCCTGTAGATAAATGCAGCATCTCAAGAATCTTGTCTAGGCCTGCGCTCAGTTTCTTCTCTGAGCCCTTTATTAAAAATTAAATACATGACAAATGTACTCATGCTAAAAATGTAACTGATCTGAAAATTGATCCACAGAGTAGTGTTTTTTCCAGCATCTTAATTCTACAATAAAAAATACTGCCATGTTTTGAAAGTTTGTTGTAGAAAAGCTTGATACAGTTGTTCTCATTTGAATGTGCAGAACCTGAGTATGGGAGAAATGAGATCTCAAAGACTAAGCAACTTTTCAGTTTCTAAAGATGAGATTAAGGTTTCTTTGTAGAAATGGCTATTCCATGTATCAAATAGAGTTATAAATAATTTTACAAATGAAGCAAAAGTTCCTTAAAGTAAATAAACTTCGAAGGTAAGTGGCACCATAGTGTCCTCTTGTGGTCTTTTAATGTTTAAGCGGTGATATGTTTCCTAGCAAAACAGCAAAATTTTCAGTTGTGTTTAGCAGAAGAGCTGCTTACCATGTGGCCTTTCTCCTGGAAATGGCCTGTGGAGGACTGCACACTGCATCTCCTACAAGCATTCATTACATGCACGCTCATGTTGTGGTCCTCTCCAAAGGATCTCTTCGAGCCACTGCCTATCCTTGTCATGGGAACTGGATCCTGGTCCTTGTGAGTGAGAAATATTTACAGCCAGGTTGCCAGTTCCAACCTGCTTTGTCCACAAGGCTGGTGTGATCCTTGCATGTGGAGAAGCAGGAATGTGCTGAAAACCAAAGTTCACTATGGTGAAATGCTGGCCATGAACTGGCAGAATTCCTGCCAAGCCTGATGTCCTGGGAAACTCTACCTTGGCAGTGGTGAATTTTGTTTTGTTATTTCTGATGGTCAGGTCTTGGCTATTTGTCAATGAGGATCCACTCTAGTGGGAAAAATCTTTCAAAACAAATAACTGTTGTAGATTCCCTACTGTGTTAGGGGCAATATGATTTTAGAGATGAATTTAAAAAAATTATCTTAATTGCAATGTTACTTAAAGATGATACTTTTTGCTTGACCCTGATTATTGTAGTTAGAAAAAACTGAAACTATTTAAAATTAGATCTCTCTCCATGAAATTCAGGAAGGAAGATAAGAAAAACTGTCTTCACACACAGTTTCAGACACTGTATCTATCTTTTAAACAGATGGGAAATCACTTACTTTGAGAAGGAATTGAAATGATGATGCTTTTTGATGTTTGATTGAGGCTGACATCACATTTCAAGTCTGGGAGTTCACAACACTGCAGAACTCGTGTACCAGGGCCTTCCAACGTGTGCACCACAGCCCTCGTGAGGGCTGAACCTTGCAAATGCTAACACTGATGGTAATTCTGTGCTCACTCTCTCCTAGGATGGCTGTGTGAGCAGCACAGGGCACCTCTGAGCACTGCCTGCCAGGGAAGGGATGAAGCTCCCTGCACACGTGAGCCAAGGCTGTCTGACAGCAGAGGATGTGTGCAGTCACTGTCCCACGCTGGGCTGTAAAAGCCAAGCTCCTTTTTAGTGCTTCAGAGGGGGTCACCTGCACTAAAAAGTGTTCAAGGCAAACTTGACCTCACTTGCCTGCCCTGAAGATTTATATCAGGCTCCAGAGTTTACTAAACTACCCTTCTGGAAGCTCAGAGTTTCTCATACAGCCTTTGAGTTGAACACAGTTGTCTACTGTGGAAGGGTACTGACCTTTCAGCTGGAAACTCTACCTGCTTAAGGCAGTTCACAAATATCCAGTGGCTTTCCAATGAAGAACTGAACTGTGTCTTTGATTACATGATTTGTAGTTAGTACCAATTTAAAAGCAGTTCCTGATTGTGTATCAGAGGGGAGATGATGGATTTGCTGATCTTTAGGCTGCTGGTTTCACTGATGTTGTAAATGTACACTAGAGTACTGAAAATACAGACCTTTTCTCTTCTAATAAGCCCTCTAATAATCTAATAAGCTTCTGCAGAGCTGAACTCATTGTTTTTTTTGCTGGGAAACCACCAGGCTTTTTTCTTAGAAGTGCAGTTTTTCTCTGCTGATATTGGAGTGAGGTGTGTAGAAAGACAGGAAAAAAAAAAAGAAATTATTGTCTGCTTTTTGTTTCCACTGACCAGTCTGTAACCATATGAAACCATAATCCCAAATTCTGTTTAGCTTTGTAAAAACCAGGTAATTTTAATCCCTTTTATTTAATGAGAAGACAGCAATGCAGTTTCATGTAAATACTGTAGATCATTCAGTTTCATTCCAGTATCATATTCATATCAGACAACTTTTGAGTTTATGATGGCCACTCACACCATTCAGAGTAACAATCACTTATCAGCATCAGAAAAAAAAGCTATCCAGGTTGAAATTGTGTTCTCTTACAAACCAGATAGTAAACAAAGTTGATATGGGTAGATAACTTCTCAGGTCTAAATATGGTCTTTCTGCAAGTCAGTAAAGAACCCTTGTCCTTAGACAAAAGAAGTATTTTTGCTTCAATAGACTTGAATGGTTTCCTAGGGCTCAATTCTCTCCCAAGACATTTGGATAGTTTCCATCCCAGAGAAGGGAGTTGCTGGTGTATGTGCATGAGCCTCAAACTTTTTTAACTTTTTCTGCTCACGGGTTACAATTTCAGTAGCACTGATTTTATGACACTAAAATGTTTTTTGATGGGATAGATGCAGTTTTGGTACCTAGTGTGTCTCCTTGCCACATCTGCTTTCAAAAGTGCCATGAGAGGGAAGTGCCCAGTTTAATACTTCTTCCTGAATAAGCATGACTTCAAAATCATTAACTTTCGAGACTTGTTTCTTACAGTCCATCTCTTTTTTCTAGGCCAGCTTATTTAGACTAGACACTTTCATTTAAAAGCTTTATAAAGTGGAAAAGAGGAAAGAAGACTGAACACGAACAAACATGCTTAATGGTGAATTAGCATCTTGCCCCTTTTCTATACAAAATTTGTCCCTTATCAATTAATTTTCCTGTTTCCTTGCTGGGGTTTAGCTTGTTAGGTCAAACCTTTCATGAAAACTAAAGAAACGCCATTCAGAGGGTAAAACAGAAAATACTACTTTTTGGCCCGTTCTACTTTCCTCTGGGGGGGAAAATTATTGCTTACCCAGAGAAATTGCAAGTAAAACTTTATAGATATCAGGGGACCACATTTACAAGCATGTTAATTTTAGGGTTATTGGAAAAAAAAAATAAAATCTCACCCTAGGTCTTCAAGAAACTAGGAGTTTTCAATAGAGGAGATTCTGTTGGGTATTTTTTTCATTTCCTCCAAAACTGATAAGGCTGTTTATGAGATACACATGGCTACATGAAGATCCACAGAGCAAAGCATCCAAAGTAAAATGTAGGTTATATGAAAGCATAGGAGTCTTAGAAGTCTTTCCACCTGTCTGATCAATACCAAGAGGTGCAATTACTCTGACTTGCCCCAGAGGTGGTCCACCAGCAACCCTGTGTTAAGTGAACTGAGAGACCTGTACCCCCTTGGCAGCAGTCTCTCCACAGCATGGATCCTTCATGTCTATTTCGAACCCCAACTAATTAAAAGTAGACTTATTAGTCAGTTCTCATGAACAAAGCATTCTCCCTCATCTTTGTCTCTCTCCTGCTCATTAGAAATTTTTCTTCCTCTTAGTGACCTGGGGCTTCTTTGTCAAAAAGGCAGGACATAGTCAGAAAGCTGGGGGTAAGGTGTTTTTGAGCACAGGAAAGGTCCAGCCTTGGCCTCTTCCTCTGCCCTAAGTTTCTATCGTCCTGTAGACTCCTGTGTGATCTGAAGACAGATCTTACATCTGTGCTGGAATGTCTTGTCACTGCACATCTGTTTCTTGATTAGGGAATACTTTAGTCTACAAAAATCTACAGAACTAGTTTGAATTGATAGTCCATAGTAAAACACACTGTTACCTAGAGTTTTTTTCTTTTTTTCTCATGATTACACAACACATTAAAAACAGATCCTTCTACCGTCAAGGACAGCTTTCAAACGCAGACAATAAATGGCATTATAATCTACTAATTCACGTTTAAACTCCATGTGAAGGCTACCATATTTCAAATGAAGGCCAAGATACCCACTGCTGGCGCCAGCTTCTATAAATGTGAAGGCAAAATCTAATTTTTGAAGAAGAGCTTGGGTGACTGGCGTGCCCCGATGCCCCGAGCTTTACGGAGGGGATGTCACGGCTCTGCCTCCAGCGGGACCGAACAATGGTGTCTGAGCGGCAGGGCCACAGAGCATCCGTCTGCTGCCTTAGCAACAGCCTGCTTTGCATACAGCCACCAACACCCTCGGGCCCGGCCCGCATGCAAATCTCCGCAGGCAGCGCCTCGCCCGCGCTCCCCCCGCGCCTCATGTTCCCCTTCCCCTGGGCTTGCCACGTCCCCGCCGACGGTTCCGTGCCGCCGAGCCGAGAGCGAGCACAA
>WEIU01014003.1:507060-582448 GCA_013389925.1 Aegithalos caudatus | reverse complement strand
GGATGCCCTGGACGCGGGGTTCCCCGGAGCGCACGGGAGCCAGCCCGGGGTTCCCTCCGCCCCCCCCCAGGCGCTCGGTGATAGCCCGGGGTGCAGCGGGGCTGGCCCGGGGTATAGCTCTTATCGGTGCTCCCACAAGCTGCCGTCTCCAGAGGTGATAAGAGTACGTGGAGATAGGCTCAGATGTTTTCAGTGCCAAAATAAACGGGTGATAGAGAATTCAGTTAACTTAGCCGAATTTAACGGTGTCCGCTTTACTTGTTTATATCATACAAAACGCGGCTGCCCAGTAAGGTCTCTCCCGCAAACCGGGCCCTTGAATACTACAGCAAGTGCTTTGTGCCTGTGTGGCTCTCACAACCGCTCCTGCCAGGCAGAGCTGCTTTTTCTTAGGGGTTAATTTATTCCAATTGCAGAAGAAGATCACGTAAGTAGGAGGGGATTTTGGGTGGTGAGAAGTACATTCTTTAACTAGGCAGCTCATATTAGTGCTTAGCCTTGTCTTGGTATTTTGCTGTGACTTTTAGATATAAATCACTTTAAATACAGTGAGTGTTTCTAGTGGGAATGTGAAGGACACTTGGATTTGGGCAGAAGTGTAGTTCTGGTACAAGGTTGTTCTAGCTCTTTGTGCAATCTGTTCTTTTTTTTTCTGCCTTGGTTATGTTTAGCTTTCTGTAACCTTTAGGAAGAGGATCTTCCCATGGGCTCATCTGATGAATCTGACTTAACTTCTGTGAATCATGCGTGACTCTAGGCAACAAAAGAAAAAGCAGTAAACACCTGACCTGTTCTTCCTTGCCCGTGCAGTCAAACTTTTCAGACTGCAAATGTTATTGAATGTACAGTAATCCCTGAAGGGAGCCTGCACTGCTCAGGCCTGTGCTTAAGGAAGGTCATTTCGCTGAGTGATACTCAACTGTCCTAAGAACAAAGTTCATTTCCTGCCTTGTTAACTTGCTCATTTCTCTGAGAATATGCATTTCAATCTACAGTATGTGTGCATTGCGAGTTTCTTTCTTTTTATAATTTTCAAGGAAATTTTAGATTTTGAATACCAAGTAGCTTACATACCCCTAGTGCCCGTTCTTTCCAGGCCTAGTTGTGGGTGTTTTAGGATGATGAAAGGGAGCTGCTTTTCCCAAGCTGTCTATTACCACAGACCGTTTGAGGCACTAGCCCTAAAGGCTGTGCAGGGCCTTTCATTTGTTTTGTAAAATAGGACTGTTTTGCTCTCAGGTTGCTTACCATATAGTCCCTGTGTGTATGAAGGTAACAGGTGTTTTTTACCCATCTCAGCAGGTCGAGGTGGACACCTCGTGGAATGCTTTTTCCAGTAGCTAGCTTTGGCCATGGGTTGGTAAGTGTGGCTTGTGGAAGCTGCTGCCATGGTGGATAAAGGAAGATCAACTCAAGCCAACTCTTACTTGGGTATGAGGCTGCCTGTAGGATGTGTGCAACCAATACCTTCAGGGTATCCCCTGGGCTCCTGGCACAGTCCATCAGTCCCTGGCAAGCTGTGGCCTCTAACGTGCTGCTGTCCCAACTGCAGTGCACAACCATGCTGCTGGAAGTTAGCTGAGTCTCTCTGTTTTAAAGCTGATAAATATCTAGTAGTTTCTCTACTAATATATGGTAGTTAGTTCTGTTTCTGTTTGAACTCTAACTGCCTTCCATTTTTTAATTTACTTTCACAGTAATTATTGTTTCATATCCTCGGGGTGTGCATATAAATATATGTGTCTTGCCTACCTGTACTAACAAGCATGTTCTTCCCCACTAAACTTTTCTGTCTTTTCCTAGGTTTCTTGGGTTTGTAGCTCTGTAGAGGGGAATCTGAACTCAATCTTATGTTGTTCCTTTCAGTTTTGGTGTTGGTTTCTACATCCTGTGCAGTTACCCTGGCCTCTGAGACAGGGGGTGTTGGGGATATGACACAGCAGAGGTGGAAGCTCCCACTGAAGGCAGAGTATCTCAGAGCTGTTCAGCACTGGCTGCAGCCTGCAGACCGGAGGCAAGGGGGTGACCCTGCAGAGCCTTCTGTGGCAGCTGATTACGGGGCTCAGGGAGGGATTTGTTGGTGTTGGTGATGCCCCTGATTTGAGATAAGATAAACTGTTTGACTTGAGTGCAGAGTTCAAGTTTTGGGTTGTGGCCTTATGGAAGTGCACACAGTTGATAGTGATCCCTGGATGCACACAGAGCTGCCTAAGCACTGCCAGGCTTTCTGTGCCATCAATCAGCTCCACCACAGGCAGTGTGAGAAACTGGTTGCAGTTGTTCTGGTGAACCTTCTGCTGGGAGATTTTGTATTGTCAGCTTGCTGTTGAGTACCTGACTTCAAGACTTGTTTGGATTGCTCAGTTTGATTGGGTTGGTTGAGGTGACTCAGTAAGGACGTGGCCTTCCAGAGTGTGGTCATGGCACTGTCTCTGTTTATAGCTGTTTGTAACAGTCTGCAAAATAGTGGCTGCGTTGTCTCCCTGCACAATATCTTAGGCTGTTGCTTATAATTCTGATGGATTCTTTTTTTGGTTTGATCTTTTTACCACTGCCTTTTTTTGTCATATCTCTATTTTTGAAGGTTTTTTTTTTTCCTGAATTTGCTTTTTTTAGGACATCAAGCGATTGGGTGTCATCTAAACTCTACAGATGTGAAATCATTCTGCAACAGAATTTCTTGTCAACCATTTCCATAAGAAGACATTAGTCAGTGTGCAATAATTTAGCCTTGTCAGATAGTTCCAGTGCTTGCTTATGAATAAAATCAGCCTTTTATTTCTAAGTAGGTTCCAGTGACTGCCACTGCTTGTAATAGACTTTGACATCTTTCATTTAGTAAAAGAAGTACAAAGAATTATCCTGTGATCCTATGATAAACACTTGAGCCCTTCTTTATGGATCGTCAGGGATGAGAAATGTGAATTTGGCATCCCCTCTGTCTTTGAAATAAAGCCAGCATATTAGGTTGGGTACACAGGGCAAAAAGAGGAACAGTGGGGTCTGAATAGTGTTTAAAAAACCAAATACACTTTGCTTTAATAGGAATCTCAGCTCCACAGTCATTGTGCACCCAGTTAACCAAAGTGTGGCAATGTCATGTGTCCTGTGGGAAGTTACTTATCTTCCCTTGACTTTTGTGTGGAAAGAGACACTAATCAGCTTGGTGTCACTAACTAGCTTTGGTCAGCTGCCACCCTTGCTTTTTGCCAAGAATTGCTCTGCTTATGGTCCAGTTATCACATGGCTGCCTCCAAGCCCTGAGTTCTCTAACTAGACTTGAGACCTTTACCTCGAGCTTACATTGTGTTTCAGAGTGTTCAGTGTTGTTGTGCAGCAGCAGATTGTGCTGCTCATTTGCAGTGAACTGTTTTGGAAAATGTGGGTAAAGTTCTGGTGTGATAGCAGTGTGCTTTTACTTAAAACTTCTGTTCATTAAAGCAGGTTCACTGCTTTAATGTGTGGTAACTTACTAGTAAAGATTTTCAGGCTTGCAAGACTTGAAACTAAATGTGTCTGAAGATACTTTTAATGGGGACACATAAATCATTCAAAAATTCTTCTTCAAAGTGCTTAATTCTTACATGTAGGTGTTTTGGCAAAGTCCAGAGATAAGATAAAATTAGTCACGTAATAAATTAGACACTAGGGCTAAATAGGATGACAGAAACATATCCAAATAGCATTTAAGTTGTCTTTAAGAACTTCTGCTGGCAACAGTGTGGCTAAATGGCACTGTTGTGGTGGTCATAGTGGAATATTTTTGCATAAACTCTGCAGCACAAGTGTCTTCAGCATTTTTGTGTTGCCTGAAAGCCACAGAAAGAAGTCATAGAGGAGGCAGCCTGGGGTGGAGTTGAAGCAGAACCTCTGAATTGTTTCAGAGAAAAGAAAGTAATCTGAGAATAGCAGTACTGATGTCAGTGAACTCTTTTCTGGTGATCTGTTAACTATTCTCCTACTGAAAATGAGATGGAGACGGCATCTTCTTCAATGTAGTTGCATTTTGATGAGGAAGTTTTTTTTTTTTGTTCTACTGGTATCTGGTTTTCCCTCTGAAAAGTATGATGTGTAAATTTGGAGATATTAAAGGTGTCCTATCAGTGCTAAATATATCACTTCAATTTCTTTTCAGAAAGGGTACTTCTGGGATCCACAGCAACAGTCATGGTTTTCAGTGCAGATCCTGAAAGGGGTCTTAGTAGCAAGAGCATACTTTAGAAGTCCTGGGAGGTTTTTTGTTGTTAGGGCTTTTTTTTCCTTTTCTTTCATTTTTAAAATTAATTTTTATTTTTAATATTTTTTTTCTTTCTGTTTGAGCAATCAGCAATTAGCACAGCATTGATTGCAGTGCTAAATTCCAGAATGCTTTTCTCAGCAATATAGGTGCATAGAGAAGTGGACTCTTGATTCAGATAAGGAGAGATAAGAGTTTGGCATGTGAAAAATGAGAGTGAAAATGTGCTTTGTTACATAATTAGCTGTTTATAATAGCTGGGTTGGGTGAAGGAGGTATATACTTTCTTTATACTCTGTAATCAAAGGAATTTTTCTGAGGAGCTCATTTTCCTTGAGCCTGTGATCCATACCTCTAGTTTCATTTATCAGCTTGTAGTGTAGCAAGGTTTAATTTGTTAAAGGAAAACAAAAAAGTTCTTGTTGCTGCATAAACTGCTAATTTTGCTAAGCATGTCTCATACTTCTTCTAATTTGTGCAGTGATTAGGGCTGAGCTGGAGAGGCTGCAGCTGTCCAGTACCAAGGGGATCGTGGTGCCAGCTGCTGGTGAACAGGAGACTTAGCTAAATATAGGAAAACATGGGCCTTTTTGTGGGTTCTCTGGTATTTCAGTTATTTGAAAAAGCTCTGGGAGGAGTCTTTGTGATATGTCTAAGTGATGTGAAAGCAGCTCCCGTACCCGTGTGTGCGTGGGTCTGCATGTTGCAAAAAAACCAAGAGAAGGTTGTTAAAAAAATCCAAACAACCCTGTGTTGGTCTTTTGCAGCTGCAGATTTTTTTGTCTTTTGGAGAACACCTGCATTAGAGGGTTAAGCAGTTGTACATGAAAAGACATGGGTTTTCTACCTAATTCTCTCTGCCTGTGCTTGCTAAGTGGCCATTTCAAACTTGAGTTCAGACTAAGTTTGGGAATATTTTAATAATGCTGAAGTTTTATCTTCTATACAATCTCTGAACTTTTCTGAAGAAATTTAAGTCCATTTTTGGGTGTCTTGTGTTTGTATTACATCTCTTTCTCACGTATAAAATTGATCTGTGTGCGTTATTCAATTTCCCCTTGCAAATTTCTTAAGTGTTTCACTTCCTCAAAGAAAATAGTGACATCTGCTTTCTTTTCCCTCCTGCAACAAAATTAAAGTGTAAGTTTTTGCATGCTTTTCAATGTAGAATTTAATTTTGGCTTTTGCTCTAAAGTTCTGTGTAGAATGAAGACTGAGGTAGTTTGCAGTCTCATTGACTGGGAAATGCAGCCAAACATAATAAATGCTATTGGCTGAGGCTGGCAACAACCACCTTGGGAACAGTCAGAGGTAGTGATCACTGCCTTGTTTTGGAGTGTAACAGGGTGGGGGATACCCAGTGCCACATGGAGAGGAAAGCTGCATTTGGTGATTTTCCCACTCCAAGATCAAGTTAAGGTTTTACATCTGGTTTTGACTGTAATGCAACAAATAATGTGCAGACTGCTTTAAATTACTGAAAAAATGCTATTAGCACCAATACATGGAACAAGATTTCTTTGATCAAAGGGTCTGTGTCTTCAACTTGTTTTGGTTCAAGGTTGGTCTTTAAATACTTTGTTCTGTGACCTGAATTACAGAGGAAAAAAAAGTACCATTGTAAGACATGGTTTAAAGTGTATTTGAATTACATTTTAGGGGTGTTTCCTTTGTCTTCAATAACCTCTGAATCAGAAATTTTGCATCTCTTAATTGTACTAAGCTGATTTTTATTCTCAGATAATAAAGATTCAGGGCTTTTTTTTATTTAGTAAAACCTCTTTCTTAATTATTAGTTTTCAATAGGCAACTATTTAAATGCTGCCAAGTGATCCCTTAGCAATGAGTAGTACTGTTCTTGTTCTTTCAGCTGAGCTGCTTTGGATGATTTCTTTCAGCATACTTGGATTTTGTCGTGCATGGAGGACTGAGCATCTTTCACAGTGGCTGCTGTAGCGATTGCCAAGCAAAAAATATCTTTGTTTTCAGCAAGCAAAATAACAAAACACATACACATAAAATATTAGTCTTTTCACAGACTCAAATACATGACAGTTAATATGTCTGTCTTTAAATTTAAAATGTCTACACAAAAATACAGCCCTTACAATGCATGTAGGGAAAAGCTCTCTGGAATTTGAATATGAAAATGTTTTGTATACTGTAACTGCATATATATATAAATATCATTATGTAACCTTATGTGGAGGTTATTTTGTAGCTTGTTTACTGCCTATTTGTCCCCTATAGCTTTTATTTTAAACACTGTTTCACAAGTTTAAAACTGTCACTTCTGAACCATAAAAAGAAGTTCCTGGAGTGAATGGAGTAGATTTTTTTTTTCCTAACAGGCTTTTAATAGGGCTATAGATTTTGTGGAGGGTTGTAGGTATGGCTTGGAAAAGAAGGCTGGTTGTTTTCCAGCAGTCTTAAACCAGGTCTGAGCAGTAGAGGTACAGGTCACAACAGTTCTGGGGCCACATTTTTTCAAATTTTTGTTGCTGTTAGAGGTACCTGGTGGAGTTCTTTCTTAATCATCTTTTGATCTTCTTTCTGCTCTGTAGGACAGAGACATGGGATTTGACATGCAGAATAAAGTGCTAATTGCCCCCAAAAAGCTTTTACTCAATTAGCTTATGGATGAATGGGGACATTTGATAAGTTGGCAGTTATGCTTTGCTGACTGGAGGCAGCTTTGGACTTGTTGGAAATGTAAATGAAAAGGCATTTTGCTGAGCTGAAGATGAGAGGCAAGGCAGGGCTGGGTGAGGGAGGAGGGAGGAGGAGGCTGGTACTGGTGAAGGTGTGGTCATCATCCCACCTCTGTACTGATGGTCACAGTGCTGCTCCTTTGTGTAGGGTATGGTGTGCCAGCATTTCCACATTTTGGGTTTGCCAAAGGTCTCCTGGATTTTTGTCCCACAGGTCCATCCTCTGAATGCAGAGTGCTTAATTCCTTTCTCTCCACCCGAGTGACCTGCACTGTCCTAGAAGCCCAGCTCTTGCATTGATTGGCACATGGTCTGTGCTGTCATGAGGATGCATCCATCGATTGCTTTGGAAATGAGAATCAAAGCTGTGAGCTGCTGTTGGAGGCTGCTTGCAGGGCTCTGTGGCAGGGTTGTATAACCAGCTGCTGGCAGAGGAGCAGTGACGCAGAGCTGTGCGTAGGGCTGTGCTATGCATAGGTTCAAGGTAATTATCTCTCAACAAAACTACATGGGTTTTTTTTTTCTTTGCAGTCTAATTACCAACCTTCAGTTTCATCTCCTACCAGTACCCAGCAATTTCTTCTGTTTAGCTGAGGGATTTAGAGCATCATTCAATCACTGCATTCTTATCTTGAAGCAGACCGTACAAACTTCTGACTTTCACTTCCGCGTGAAAGGGAAGAAAGGATTTTTATGGTGTGCTATTAGAAGCTGCTCATTTGCTGAGTTAAGAAGGACAAACTTGTTGAGACCTGCTCTTGCATACTTTAAATTGCTGATTGTTGCAGTAAAACACAGTTTTAATGCCCTGGAGTATAATTATTTTCCATAAAATTATCTATAGCAATGCTACTTTGTTTTATGACCCTGTCTCTGCTTGCAAGCTGGGTAGCCCTGAGCTTAGTTACTGTGTGCGAAGTCCACCTCTGGATTTCCATGTAGGAGGTCAGATTTGAGTCAGGACTAGGGGTAATTCAAGAGGATGGCATAGCTGCTGCTGTTTCTGATGGAGGACAGCACATTACTGTTTCTCCTCTGCCTTCTATGTTTGCATTCAGGAGCTTTGTCTTGCTGATCCTCTTCTGAACAGTATAATTGATCTTACCTTTTCTACTACTTGCTGTAGTATATATTTGTCCAGAGCTGATACAAGTGTAGAAGTTGGTTAATTGTCTTGCAGGTCTGATTTTAGAACCTACTGCACCTGTATATTTTTGGCTTTGTTCTGCTAAGGTTTTAACTGTCCAGTCTGTGATTTCACAACGAGAAGTGTTTTGCAGTAGTACCACCTCCTGTCCCAACATCCCACCTCAGCAGCATCCCTTCCTTTCCCTTCATTCCTGTTTGTGTTCTGCACCCTGTACTGGGGCACGGCTGTTTTGAGAGCATCACAAGCCAACCCTTGCTTCAGCTCCTGCATGGAGCTTTTATCTTGACTTCTTTGCCTAGGCTGACACAAACCACTCGCTCTTGATGTGTTTCTGTGTTCCAGGAAATGTGGTGACAGTTCAGGGATTAATTTCTGCAACATGGTAGCCAGTCATGGTGTCATGTGTACCAATCAGGTATACAATCAGGTATATCAGTCAGGTATAGTTGAGCCATTTTTGGTATATATTTGGTAAATCCCAATTCTATCATCCCCCAACCAGTGGGATGATTTTCTGCCTTGTGCTAAGATGCCTTTTAGCACACGTGCAAGGAGCTTTAAAGCTGTAACTGGAGGCAACACAGAGAGTATTACTTAGTTGCAGTATTTTGCTTTGCCCTTTTAAGACACTATATTGTAGCCTTTGTGGTAGAAGCATATATTTAGCAGGAGCAAACTCACTGTTACACGTCTTGGATTGTTTTCTGACTTAGATTGTGCTCCACCTGCCTGACTTCTGACTGGTGAAGCAGAAAAATGATCTAATGTTGCCAATTACTCCTTGAAGGGTTTCTCTAAGCTAATGTGTTATACTTTGCCCTGATGCCCTTGCAAACAGATGAACTTTCTGTAAAATGATGGTAAAAGCCACTGTGGCTTCTCCAGATACCTGACTTTGTCTTGGTTTATAATGTGTAGCACTGTGTAAAATGTGTTGTGCTGTTTTGGGAGACTTGTGGGCTCTTGGTAAATGTGTGTCAAAATATTTGTATTTTAGTAGAAGGGTGGTTTGCTGTTTATCATGTGCAATGTCAGAACTCCACCCTCTAAAATGTTCAGTGGGAAGGAGTGACTCCCTTTGCTTGGGGAAGTCTCATGCTGACTTGTACTTTCTGTAAGTATTATGACCAGAATTAGAGTGAGTTTTGGCTGTTTGTAGCACTTCACAGTGAAAGGTCATCCTTGGGTTTCAGCCTTGAACTCTACAGGCTTAAGTTTTTTTTTTCCTTTTTCTTCCCCCTCCTCCTTAAAATGCCCTCCTGCTTTCCTTTTTCCTTGGCTTAAAAAAAATCTCTCATGAACTTTGTTTTCACATGGAACTCAGTACTTCTCAAATGTAAGAAATATCTGATGTTCAGCACTTTCTGTATGAGTTAACTAATGACATTCAAGGTTTCACAATCAGCTTGTAAGTGATTACCAAAGTCTTTCTGCAGTCTTCTAGGAATGGATAGTAGATAGATGTCTGTAAATGTACATTATGTAGTATGCAATGCACAGAATGTACACTGAAATGTTCAGAGTAATTAACTCTCCTTTCTTATGCTATTTTCTGCATGTCTGGAGCATATTTAGCATCATGGTTCTTACCTTTTTTCTTTCCACTTGTTTCCTGTAGGAAGTTTTTTGAGCTGGTGGCAAACTGAGTTTTAATGGTCACTGTTTCCATATTCTTTCTCTCACTCCAAAGTTTGTGTCTGTACAATTGTTTCTTTGGCCTGTGTTGAACAGGAGGAGAGAACAGGTATGTCCAAAATTGTGGTGTGTCTTTTTTGGACTTTTTTATTTGTTGTTCTCTCTTCTGTGCTGTGAAGCCATAGCCCGTTGAACAGACTGAAAAGAATTTTCAGTTGCCTAAAGTTATTTGTATTAGAAAGGAAGGTGAATTCCATGTTGCATGGAATTTGCATACTGGTCTTGTAGATGTATGTTGCATTCTTTCAGAGAAAGTGAGACCATTTTATAGCAAGTCAAGAGGCTTTTCCTGAGGCAGGGAAAATACCAGGATGCTACTCTCTATATTTTGATACAAGGTGTGCTGTATCTGAGGTGCTCTCATGCCTGTGAAGGGCTGGAGTTTGGGGGAGGATAATTGTGGGAAATGATTTTGGAGTCATTCCACATGAAAGAACCTCTGAAGTGGATTACAGTGAAATAAAGGTTGTTTTTATAGTGCTTTTTTTTTTTCATCTGGCAGTGACAGGTTATATTATGAAAGCTCCCAAGTGATGTGAGTTCCTAAATCCAATTTCTCAAAAGTGACTTGGCATCTTTAAATACACAGGTATTCCCAGTGATTGCACCTACCTCATCATGTAGATAAGTCCTAGTGAGGTGTGTGCTGGTATCCAGAGGACTCCTTGTGAATGGACAGAATGGTGGGGGCTCTGGTAATTATGAAGTGCTTAGAATCATTAAGTTAGTATTTCTTGTGTATCTTACATAAACCTCCCATTTCATCCTGCTGTTGCTAGGGTTTTTTTTTTTTTTTTTNTTTTTTTTTTTTGTTTTTTTGTTTTTTTGTGATCTTGCATGTGGTTCATCCATTAATGGGTCATCATATTCTAATGTATTGAAGATGGAAAGAAACAGATCACTGTTTTCACTTGAAAGCTGAAGTGCCTGCAGGGCTAATGTCACCGAGCTACGCTGGCATTAGCAGGTTTAAAACCCTGTCTGATTCCACTCTCAGCAAACAGCAGATTTGTGGCACACTGTTCTGAGTAAGTGTGCAAACAACTGCAATGCCTCTTAAATGTGTCTGGGCTTGGATTTGACAAGTATCATTTTCTGTAAGATCCTGATATTTGTATATTTTCTCGGTGTTGAAGGGATTATAATGCCAGGATTATATCAGTGTTGGCTTAGCTTTCTGTAAGGAACTCTTGCTTCCTGGAAGAGATCAGTCCAATTCAACACTGCAGCCAGCACTTGGTCTGAGCAGGTAGAAAAAGTTCTTTTGGAAATACAATATTACTAAAATTGTCCAATCCTCAGGACATCACAGAGGAAGCATTTACTAAAGCATGTGCTAAGAGCTGGAAGAAGAATAATGGTAAACCAAGTTACTGAAAATGTCAAAGAGCTATTGCTGAAGGGTAAGTACTTTATGTTGATATTAGCACCTACAAAGAATTGTAGTGTTCTGAAACTATAGGTGTATCTTAACTGTCAATAAAGTCATAGTGCTTTCTGAAACACAGGATTATTAAATTGTTAAATCCGTCGAGTTTTGTAGGGTCAGACAACTTGATGGGTAGGGCTGTTCTCTAATCTAGTTTTGCAAGGCACAGTAGAAGTCTTCACACATATTTATCTAGGGATAAATCCAAGATCAGTGCTTAGTTGTATACTTAATTTTGTACTCTGCTTCAGCCTATCTGTTGCATAGGGTGTTGTGTGGGAAAGTTTTGGCTGTTTCTTTCAGGCAGAGTACAAACATGTGCCATCTTGTGAACTCTGAACTTGTTCAGAGGAATGACTGTATTATCAATAATACAGCTCTTTGTTTTATTTTTTGGGTACAGTTATGCTTTGTTTGTGTCACTTTTGTAGGTGCCATAACTGTTGCTGATGATAAATGTGTACTGCAATGTAGTATATAGTAAGTCTTAAGAATCACAGCTTTACTAGTTAGGTAAAATCCAGTAAACTCAAGACCATATTGGCAGTGTCAGTTAACAGTGAAGTAAATAATGTTACTATATAGCATAATAGTGCTATAATAGTGAATGAACAGCATACACTGTTAAAATGAGCATGCATGTCAACAGTTTGGTGTTTAAGCTGCAGTTTCTGATGGAAATGTGTGTCTGGAGCAGGAGTGTTCAGTGTTGGCAGTGAGTCTGATCATCTGAGCCTGTGTTTCACCTACAGAGGATCTCAAAGCTCTCCAGGGAAAGAGCTGTCCTTTCATTCTGCTGTGCTTTCCTCTCATAAGCCTTATTCTTGCGTGGGTTCTTATCTAGTGTGACTTTGGCCTTTATTTTCATAAAGTACTGGGTCAGCTGGGATTTTACAGCTTGTGCTTTCTGCCACCTTCAGTGAAAAAGACCTGGCAGCCCAAGGTCTTGTGTGAACTGGCATGAACAGATTTCAGTGAGTTATTTCATTGGCAATGCATAGTTTGTAGTGTGAAGGAGTTGTATCTAACTAGATGCAATGCTGGTTATTTCCTGTTTCTCCTATTTCTGGTGTAAATACAATAATCCTATTAGAAAACCCTCTGCACCTAAACCAGCCCAGCCTCAAAACAAGAACTTAGTGGAGTATTCAAAACATTTTGAGAAATCTTTTTTTCATGAGCTTAGAATGTCACTTTGCTGCTTTTGTCTTTTTCTTACTGCAAAATAAAAGAAATTATTGTTTTCAGTTTTGAAAAATATGAAAGTTAAGTCATGACTTTCTGTTTTTTAATTTAAAAAAGTGCTTTGGGTATCTAAAGGGAAAATAAGTATTCCTTGTTATCAGATCCCATGATGTCAGCTGCCCCTCCTGCTGCCATAAATGAGTTTATAACCAGAATTTTCATTTTAGAAGTCCTTTGTGTTTCTGGCTAGTTGTGTGTTGTCCATGGAGAAACAAGTATTTCTAATAGGCTGTCTTTTTTATTATTGCTTAAAGTTATCTTTGTTTTGGACTGCTGATGATATTGGAATAGGATTTTTGCTAAATCGATGAAAGTGAGTAATTTAATAAAAGAAGCAATGTCTGATTTCTTTTAGTGAAATGTCAAGGTAGTGATATCTGCAAAAGCATAATTGTACATTGAATTATTTGGTATAGTCTCATGAATGAACCAAGAAAAATGTTCCATAACAGTTCTGAGTATGAATAAGAGTTCTGTTTAGTCCAGCCACATATGAGGAACCACATGAATAGAAGCAGACTTGGAATGTATTTGAAATCAAATTGTTGTCTGCATGTTTCTTAGGCTACCCTAAAATGACAGTGTCTTGATTTACTTCAGCAGCACTCTTGAGTTCTTGGCTGCTGGAATGTGGAGATCCCAAGGTTCTTGGACTGATGGCAAGGTCCAGGAAGACTGTTGATGTTTTTCTGTTTCTCAGTCCTACTGAGACCTGCAGCTCTATGAGTGATGAGCAGAACGCTCTGAGCAGCACAGAGCCTTTGGGAGGGGCAGGAAGAGCATTATCCTTATTGACATCTGGGAAATGGTGCCTCAAGAACTGGTGAAAACAAACCAAACCCCCAAAGTGTGATAAAAATGAACACGGACAGCTTTTTATATTAAAACTTTATCCATAAGGTTGTGAACAAATGTCCTTAAAATAATCTGGCTAATAAAACCTGATTATGCAATAATTTCTGTTTGCAGCAATCCCATTGTTTCCCCATTTTTTTTCCCCAATAGAATACTTACTTTGGGCGTATTCATTTGCTTCTAGGTCTTGTGAGAACAGTTAAGTATGGCAAACCTATTTTGATTTTGTGGTTAAAAATCAAAGTAAATTTTGTCTTAATTACCACTTGTGTAGAAATTTGCAGAACATAGTGACCCATTAGGGTTGTGTCTGAGAAGGCACAAATAAATCAGAATGGAACTAACTTGCTTTCCAAAGTGGGATAAATTTTGCCTGCCTTAAAACATCTATAAATGAGGGTTTTATTTGGGTTAGTCTCTCTTTAGAGGGCACAGGAGAGGAACTCCAGGGGTCAGCTAATTGAGCCATCTCTTTCTGAGTGAGCAGTGAGCCTCTGTGATTAGCCAGCTCTAACAGTTGCTCTTTAAATTGCTCATATTAAGGGAAACCCATAGCAACTACTTGGTATCAACTCTGATTTCTAATCTTAGTGTTACTGGTAGATGAAATATTATAAGTATGAATAGTTTTTGTTGTAATTAAAAAAAAAAGTCAGACCTAGTATTGTTCCCTGTGCATGAAAATAGCTCAGTTTGTGCCTTTAACTATCACAGGTTTTGTGGCCAGTGATACTTGTGAAATAGTGTCTGAATAACAGCAAGACATGGTGTTAGCTGCTAGACAGGCTATTTCATCACACTGTTTGTTGCTGTGGTGGACATAAAGGAGTCTGGACATGCACAGTACAGTTACAAGTGAGATACTAACTCTTGTGCTGCTCCAGAAGTTAAATTACATTGAGGGGAGGAGTGTAGGGCTGTCCTTTGAGCTGGTTTTCTAGGAAGTACCTGCTGTTTGTTAGTTTTAAAGGGGTGAATAAACCAATGTGTTTCTTGGTCAGGATGAGCATTTCAGTTCCAACTCTGACTTGAACTCTGATTTGCACTGAAATTATTTGAAGAAATTTAGTCCCTCACTGAAGACTTGGTACTTGAGGCAGGGAGGATTGTGGCAGCCCTGCATGCCATCCTCAGGGGTCACAGCAGTGTCTGGAGCTTTGTCCAGAGTGTGTTGGAGGCTGTGTTCCTCCTGAGATGCTGTGAGCAGGGTGTGTGTGCCTCTGCCAGCTGGCATTAGCTCAGCTGTGATGTGCCTGTAGGAGCAGAGTGGCAGAAGTTTCTTATCATAGTTCAGCCCTCTTCAGAATTTGCTTTTTCTTTAATGTTTTAACCTTGCTGTAGCTTAATTGGCATTGCTCTCTTCACATTTTCTGTGTGGGCCAGACTAAAGCTGGTCAGGCTCTGTCCACCTGTGCCTTCAGCACATCTTAACTTGCCAGGTAGATAAAGTTTCCAGAAGAAGTAGGTGAACATCTCTGGGTTAGTCATGTCCTGATGAAAGAATCTCGTTTGTTTAAGATGTACTAATTTCCGCTTCTTTACCTGAATGTGATGAAGTAGGGGAGTGGTGGCTTTTGTAAGGGTGTTTAAAAACTGGGAGTAGAGAAAAGTAAAGCCTTGACAAGTTAAGTCATGCAACTGCTCTTGCCACCTTCTTGATGATTATTTTATTCTGGCAGAGTAGACCTTATAATTGTGAAGCTTCATGGTCTTTTCTTTGCAATAGTCTCACTGTGCCTTATTGTTCAGCTTTCATTTATCCTCACTAATCTGTCTTTTAGTTACTTTCATATATGTCTTTTGTTTGTAATTCTCTCTAAATTCTAGTTTTCATCCCTCAGTTACTTAAGAAAACACAATGGCTTGCACAAAAGACTTGCATTCAGCATGCTCAAGCAGTGAAACTGTTGAAATCCTCTTCCAGAAGGAAAGCAGTAATGAGAATAGTGTCCTCCGTGTTCTTAATCCTTTTTATTTTTTTTTTTTTTTTAGTACAGACGACATTAACCTTTTAGAGAAGAAAAAAATAAAACCAGTCAGTAGAATATCTGCTACAGTTCAGTCACAGTGTTTTTTCTTGGTTGTGACACAGAAGTTTGGACATCCATTTATTGCTTTTGTTCTGTTTCCTGAGCTTGTGTGTTTGCATGTGTGGGAGCATGCACACTTGAGGGTTTTAGGTTTTGTTCCATCGATCATGTCTGATGTTTTAAGGAACTCAGGTGATCCACAGGATGAGGATGTTGTTCTCTGGACCTCTGCCCATATCTGAGTAGGGAAGTAGACTGTTGGAGATGTTTAGATAAATTGTATAGTTGAAGTGGTGTCTGCAAATAGAATTGTCTGGTTTGGGAGAGAACTGGTAGCGTTCAGAAATAAAATGCATTAATTATCGAAAGATAATGAAGACTGAGAAGCAATGAAACAAGTGAAGAGGAAACATTAGCCTACTTGGAATACAGCTTGAATACCTCAAAATTTGAGATTAATTAGGGACGAGGGCAAATAAATTCTTCTCTGTTGCAGAGTATTTAGCTCCCTCTTTGAGAAATGTTCCTTGCAAATCAATCTTGCATGATGAAAGCTAACACCACATAGCTACTGGCCAGGACCAAAGGCTTGGTAACTAAGAATGTGGAAATCTGTGCGCATGTCACAGGATGGTGCTTGCCCAGGAGACTTCAGGCCTCAGAATGTAAACTGTCCTGGGGTGAAGCTGGGGCAAGAATTCCCCAGAGTAGCCTTCCGAGGTCACATCCGCTCCCTGCCCAAGCTGATGGACATAACGCGCTCTTCCCATGCAAGTAAGTCTCTTTGAAGCTGCTGCTCTTGATCATTGGCAGACAGAATATACTGGACAATTTTTTTTTTAAATTGCACTCTGGTTTCTGGACTGTGCTGCAGTCTGGTGTGTCTTGTCAAAGTATAGTTGTGATTGTTGTTGAGGAAATGGTCGTTTGCTGGAGGTGTTACCCTTGAAATGGAAACACAACATGAGAAGAGGGACGGTGAGAGGATTTGATTTAGTCATGTCTATAAAGAAGAAACTGCACTAAACATGCAGCTGTGATGAAGATGATTATTGACTGTCCTTTGATTAGCTATATTTAAGTTAGCAATGTAGTAGTCTTAGATTAGCACACATCTCTGCAGCACCAGTTCTGCTTATGGGTGATGTGGAACTAGGATGTCATTGTAAAGAACTTGAATGTAAACTTACACTCCTGCACTTCCTATTGAAAGTGTGCAGTGTTTGAGAGGGACTTTAAAGTGGCATTTCATTAGACCAGCAGGAAAGTTCACTCTCATTTTTGCATTGTCTGCACTCACTCATATGTATGTTATTTTAGAACAATGGAGCTAGTGCTATGAATGTGGTAAAAAACCAGTTGTACTCTCTATCATCTGGACCATCAAGGAGAAAATGTGCCCTAACAATTGCAAAATCAATACTACATTTCCAGTCACTAGTTCTACTGAATTTTCTGTTCAGTTTGGGCTTCCTGTGTGCATGATGGTGTATAAAATAAGTATGCCAAGGGGTCAAATTTGGAACGAAAGTTTAATGGGAAGGTTCTGATGGATGCTTGAACGTATAAATGGAGAATAAGAGAGAAGATGGAAGCTCTTTTTAGAGAGAGAGAGAGAGAGATCCTCTGAACAGATCAATTATGAAAAATTAACTGGTGATAAAATGAAGATGGATCTAAAAAAATAGTATCAATTAAGTTGAAGATTCATCTTAAGTCACTGATCTTTGTCAGGCTCAGGAGGATGGTATGAAGTAATCTTTCTGAAATAAGGAGAGTTATGTGGATTATGGTAACAAGGGCATTTTGAAAGAGCAAAAGAATCACCATCTTGTTTAAAAAACTGAGACTGAATGTGTGAATGTATCTGGGCAACAGTGGGATTTTGAAAATAAAAAGGTTGAGAGTTTCTTAAAGTGTTGCAAGTTAAAGAACACTCATTATACTGTCTTGAGACAGTGGTAAGGTGAGGTTCCTGATGGAAGAAGGAAAGCTAAGGCAGCAAAGGAATTGCTTTAAAAATCACTAGGTGATTAAAAAAAACCCCACAAATCAGGCTGATATTTCAAGCATTCAGTCACCAGAGCCAGTATATAGGATTTCCTATATAGTGCATATAGGAATGGAGGAAACAAACCAAAGTTGCTCGTGACCTTGATGTGTTTGATAAGTGTCATGGAGAAGATACTGCAGAGACCAGAGTCTTGAAGAATCAAGCAGACAGTATTTCTGTTGATATCATAATTTGCACCATCATTTGTGTCCAATTTAATGAGTAAAAGGTGTATGGCAGATAACTCCACTTCCTCAGCAGAAATTGTAAATGTACTTTAACCACAACAGGATGGGGGTACTGCAGCACACACTGCAGCAAAATTGATCTGGCATATTCCAGTATAGGCATAAAAAATACAGCAAGCAAGCAGTTTTTGCAGATTTTTGCCTTTGCTAAAGTTGATAACCATTTGATTCTGATGTTGTGTTGTTAAGGTTACTGATGCTTTTCTAGTAGTGTAGAAAAGCTACAATTACAGCAAAGTGAGCATCTCTTATGTGTAGGTGGGGTCAGCAAATAAGCTGAGCCCCCTTGTTCAAGGCAGCTGCTCATTAGCATTTTGGGGTTAGTTGTCAGAGCTGTGAGAAAGGCAGTAGGCACATAAACACAATAGGCTGCTCTTTTCATGTATTTTTGGTCAGCTAAGTATTTACTTACAGAAGCTTAAAAATCCCTCTGTTCTTTGTGAATATTATTTTTCCAACAGTTTTGTTCAAAGCACCTGTCAGCAATTTTGAGAAAATGATGCTGCTTTCCATGCATGCCTTCCCCTCAGTAAGAGTAGGACTGAATGTTCTCATAATTTTTTGGCTTATGACATTTACTTTTGTAACAGTGAAATTTCTGCTGATCACTTTGAGTAGGGGAGGACTCTTCTCTTTGCCTGTTAGGTTTGTTTTGTAAGTTGATTCAAATTTCAAAATGCAGAGATATTTTCACTTGAATTATATTAAAATAGTTTGGTGAAACCTTGTTGAATTCATTACAGTAACCATTGAAGAGAAGCACCCAAAAATCCAGCTGTTTAATCTCTTGCTTTTGGTGTATTCAGTGTACAATATTTAAACTTGCAGTATTTTCATTTGAGATAATAATGCCTTTTTCTCTCATTTTTAATTTCTCTAGTGGTTACATCTTTTCTAAATAGAAAAAGGTATTCCTTGGATTAATCCTGTCTTAAGGAGATGCTCTTGGAAATCATTCATTTGTATTGGCTGAGAGAGCAGGGAGTGAAGAGGTCCGAGCAAAAGAAAAGAATTTTTGTTTGTTGAGGAGAGGGTAATGGGAGACATAGGTCCAAGAACTTATTTTCAAAATGGAAATCAATTTAATTTTTCCCCTTCAGAGGTTGTTTTAAACTGTAGTGCCCTTGGTTGGTTTTTAATTTTTTTTACAGAAAGCTCTACTGATCTTCCATGCTCTTTCCTTTTTAAACATTGTTCATTGCATATGGGAATGCTCTGGTTTTAATGTACTTGATATTAAGTTTTAATTAAGTATAAGAGGAACCTGAAGAATGCACAGCTTAAATGTTCAAAACACAGTGAGGGTAAAAGAATGAGGGTGTTGAATGTCTGGGATTAGTGGGAATAATGAATAACAAACAGCATTTAAGAACTAAAAAGGTGCCTGGGGGGCTGTTTTACCTGTATGGCCATTACAGAATCTAGTCTTTGAAGTGTTTAGTCTTACCAGCTCTATCTAACTGGGTTGGACATACAGCTCAAAGGTGGCTGTTACCATTAGCAGTGATTTCTAAATGCACAGGAGCTTGTGCTTGTCACTGTTCTGTATTAGAAACAGTTACAGAAGTGAGCACTAGAGTAAAGGCACATACAGCATTGTAGCTGTGACCCTACTCGTAAATTTTACTTAGAGGTGACTTTTAATTCTATTTTAATGCAACAGAGGAGTAGAAATAGAAATAGATCTACCTTGAGAGTAACACTTTTGATATTGCTAACATTGTATGAGTTCAGATACTAAAAAGAAGCATGTTCAATTAACCAAATGAGTTTAATCCCTATGGATTCTTCAAGGTTACAGTCTCATTCTCTGCTTATCAAAACCTGCTTTTTTCCTTCACAGGTCATGGCAACCATAAAGAAAACAGTCCTTTCCTAAACAGTTCAGAAGCTGCCAAGGGAGGTGATTACTATGACAGAAATCTGGCCTTATTTGAGGTAATTTCTAGCTGCTTTTTGTACTTCTAATGTGATTTGTAATCTTCCATGATGGGAGGGACTGAGCACATCTTTCTCCCCCACCTGTCTTTTCGTGGGTGTCCATCTGTTGTCAGGGGTACCAGCAGGCACTGGGATGCTGTGTGGTGACAGAGCTCAGGGCTGGGTCTGTGAGGGAGAACCAGATATAACTCTATATATAGAGTGTATCCTGGCCATCCGGGAGTAATGATGGGCAGACACTCCTGCTGGAGGCCTTTTCCATAAGCACAGGATCACACCAGGTGTGCAAGCTCTTCTGTGGGACTCCATCAGGATCCCAAAGGCCATGTTCCTCTGCTGAACAGGAGGTACATGTTGTCTCAACCCCTTTCTGGAAGGAATTAGAATCAGGTTTTTAAATATGTCAGATGCAGGTCAGATCACAGGAAGGAATAAGAAATGAGGTGCTTGGCTCATGTCATCCTTTAGGATGACTCCATTTGGGGTCAGTTTCTGTGTCATCTATAGAGCACAGAATGCTACTGATCCCACCAGAAGCTGTTCAAGGTGATACCTAAAGATATGATAAAGCTGCAGACAATGAAATCTTTCTCAATTAGTTCTTATTTCACTGTGTGGAAAGTTGTTTCTCTTTACCATGCAATTCTTATTGTGCTATCAGACATGCAAGACTTGAATTTCAAAGAGAAAGGGAAAGGAAATTATTTCATTCTGGGTCTTTTTTTGTCCCCTCTTCCCCCAAACCAGAAACAGAAATTGGACAGGATGAGTATAAAGGTGGAAGGCCCTCCATGCTTTGTGGCTTTTGGGAATTTTGTCTAGATCCACATGAATTAGGTAACATAGTTTGGAAAATGTAATAAAATCATCAGAGTGCGTACATGTCTACAATAAGCAGAGTTAATCACTAAATCTCTGATTTGTTTGGCAGCTTGACCTTTTTAAAAGTATATCTGTTGATGTAAGTTGACATTAGAGATGCATGCAAGGTACACATTCATTTTCTCACAGTTCTAAGGCCCAGACTTCTTCATTGCTGAAATTATGCTTTTCAGCACCTAAGGAGAGTGATTCACATGGTGCAGACATTTTGGCATGGCCTTCTCCTAGAGAGTTGCCCTCCTTTCAGAAAATTAAAACCTCTCATCAATGGTTCAAGCACAGTGAAATACTCTGTCATTCCCTGGATGATTTTCCTGGTGTGTTCCCTGGTAGCCTCAGGCATGCCCAGGAAGGCGTGATCCCAGCCACTCTTCAGAAATGCTGTGAACTGCAGAAGTTGACTTGTTGTGTTCTTCCACAGGAAGAACTTGATATACGACCAAAAGTGTCATCTCTGCTTGGCAAGTTGGTCAACTACACAAACCTTACTCAAGGTGTCAAGGAACATGAAGAAGCAGAAAGTACTGATGGATCGAAGAAGAAAGTATCAAAAGTAAGTAAAGATTCTCTCCATGGCCAAAACTGATGAATGGGATGATTCCCTGTGTGGTTTTTGGGGAACTGGCCTCCCTTCTGCTTTTTCTTAACCTCTCTCAGGAGCTATGCCATTGTTGCAAAGCAATGACATAGAATCTGTAGGGGACCAGAAGTTACCAGAGAATTGGGGCAGATGTGGGGGTTAAAACTGTGCACTGCAATTCCTTATGCTTGGTGTTGATTTAGATAAGAAGGGGATAGGCTTTTAGTGGGATACAAATAAAAACTAAACAACCCCCCAGCTTTTTCCTGGTGCTGTTTTAGCTGCCCAGTGGTATCTGACACATCTCTACAAGCCTGGTAGGTAATGACACCGGGTTTGCAAGTGACAACACCCACCTAGAGTGGTGGGTGGAGGTCAGATTGGACACCCTGGGGCAGCTCAGGAGTCATTCCAGTGTCAGGCACTTAGACAGCTGAATTCTGCCCCAAAGCACCTGCATTTAGATGGCTGGCCCTGGGATGGCTGTAGCAGGTGAGGTTTGATGGCTGGTGGTTGATTTCTATCAGGAGGGCAGCATTTAACTGCTCCTCTCTCCTCTGGCAGAGCCGCAGGTGCTTTGGTTACTGCTGCACCTGCAAGGGGTGTGGTTGTGTTTTATGGCTTGCAGGCATGCCTGTCAGTTTGTTTGCAAGTTCTGTCAAAAGAAAGGTTTCCAAAAAAGCTAAGATAGCACTTGAATTCTGCAGGTTTTATAGCACTGCCCTGCAAAGTCTGAGCCATTTCAGAAAGAGATGATGATGTTCTAAACCACTAGTGCTCTCAAGGAGCATGCATGTTACCCCGTGCTGAATGCCCTTACTCACACTCCACTTCCTTGCTCTGCAGTTTTACACTGGGGATAACAAAGTTGTTTTGTCAACATGAAGCTTAAAACTCAATTTTATTTGAAACCACACACATGCACTAAAAGTGCTGCAATATTGTGGTTAATTTGACATTGTGACAGGACTGAGCTAAGGTCATCTGAGTGAAGTAGCTGCATTCTGGTCCTATAAACTGACATTAAAAAAGTAATTTAAACATTTTAATTATGGTTTTCTTTTGTGTGGTACTTGGTATTATACTAATGGCTGTCTTGTCCAAAGCTTTTACCTTCACATTACTAATAAGGAATGTCAGCTGCATCTCTGTTTTAGCTTGCTTTTGCTGGGAATAATGTCAGGCATCAGATGCTAATAAGGTATTATTGCCTAATCTAAAATAATTTTCATCCTCTTGCTGTCAGAAGCAGATTGATTATTTCCCTGACAAAAGCAGAATGGTGGAGGATACAATAGATACAGTTCTTGTGATTTTGAGGAAGTTCTGATCACTTTTGGTCTTTATTTCCTTATTAATTACCTGACCAAAATACCAGGGTAAAATGCAGAGCAATCTGGAAGATAGTCCCTGGCTTCCCTGGTGGAAAAAGAATTGGGAGAATTTGGCAGTGGGACTGTAGTATACAGCTGGTTAAAGCAAATGTATATAAAACTTCAAAAGGTAAAAATGGAGCAAATACCAGAAAACTGAGACCTTGTTTTCAATCCCTGGTAGAGTACCATGCATGGTGTAATGTTAATATTTCTACATTTAGGTGTGATTCATGCTTGCATATTTTCAAGCTGTTTACTGCCATTAAGAAGGACTATTATCTTTATTAAAGCTTTGCTTCTATGGCAAAATGGAGTTCAGGTTTAATAACTGTGTTTTCCTGACTTATGCTTTCCCATGTCCCAAAAATGTGTGTTCACAGACTTCTCAAATGTTTTTTGTAGAATGAGTTTGGTGACCTTTCCAAAAGTGACAGTATCATGCTGTATTAATATCCCAGTGTTTTCTGTGTAAACACTGCAGTTTCCTTAGGCAAACCTTTGTCTGCATGTCTGTCTCTGGGATAAATTACATCAGCTGCAATATCATAACTGCAGGTTGAATTTCTTCCCCCTCTCTTGCCATGAGCAATATAAAATTTTAAACATCGTGCAGAATATAAGACGACTGAAAACCTTGGCCAATAATTATACCTATTAAACCCAGGATATTTAAAAGCAGTAACCAGACAAGGATATGGATTGAAGGTACTCAGAAACAGTGCAAATGGGATTCTTCTACATACTTCTTTTTAATCATCTTGGAAGTATAAATCACTGTCCTGCTGCTACTTTATCCTTCCCATTTGAGCATGAGAGCAGAAGTCTGGCAGTCCATTCCAGCACCAGCAGGTCTGTTCTAAGTGGATTAAACACTGTTAACCCACTCGTTGGGGAGTGCTGCACTGGGTGTGCTCAGTGGTGTGACAAAGAGTGACCTGCTTGTCACTTGCTGGAATTGGCATCTCATAGGCAAGAGCTGGAGCAAGGCAGATGAGCAGGCTCTAGATCTTATATTTAAAAATGAACTGAGGAAAGCAATCCTTTCAGTAAGTGACTGTAATTCTCTGCTTAAGTAAGAGAGGTCTCTCAGTGAGAACCTTTTGAGACCTAGCACTGCCCTGACTGCCAAATCACATTCTTTCAGATTAATTTAATTTCAGTGCACGACATCATAATATGAACATATTATCTTGTTTCAGCAACCCCCCTAAATGCTTTTTCTAGTAGCATTCTCTGTTAGGTACACATCAGGTAAAATTGACACAACTCAAATGTAATAAGGTGGAAATTGGGTCGCTTTTTCTTTTCTAAATACAGTCTTGCAATAAAGCACTTAACAGTCACAGTGCTATAGAAATATCGCCTTCTCATGATGGAAAAAAATTAGATAAACTGTTTTAGTTCATGTATCTTTAACAAGGCAGTTCATTTCTGTGCTGCTGTCTGTCCTCATGCTACAGAGCAACCGTGAGAGCTGTCATTGCTGATCAATGTCCCTCAGCCCTGCAGCCAAGTGCTTTAATAACCCATCACACCACAATGGAAACAGTGTCCTTCAGACTCAGATCAATATTTACATAAATTATGTGTCTGCAGCTGATGAGAGTGAACAGAAACATGATCTGCATCACTGAAATTGAGACTGTTTTCGAGATTTTTCTGTCCCTTCTTGGTTGTTCTAAAACAGTGTTCTTCAAAATGTCTCCTATTTTCCTTTATGCAGCACAGGGTGTTACATTTTTTCGTGTGGTTACTGTTGAGGCTGAACATAATAATACTCTGGTTTCAGGTCACATTCTGTTGAAACTTCAGCACTGGTTTAGTATCACCTAGTGATGATTAGATGCTAAAGGATCAAGTCAGTGCAGATTACTGGTGTTAATATTTCTGTGAACAAGCTAGTTCAAGTAATACTTGTAAATTGTTCTTTCTTATGAGTATTTTTTCCCCCACAGGGTAAGATAATCCAGACTAAACTCTTATGCCCGAGATACACTTAGTAATTCTTGCTTGGCAGACACTTGGGCATTTCCTAGGCTGCTCTGCAGTGGTCTCACAAGTGTACAACTAATGCACAATTTCTCTTCCTCTGTGGTGGAAGTGAGCTTGTAACTTGATAGGCTTTAGAGGCCATTTAGGAGGGAGGGGGAGAAGATGATGGAACAGTGGAGCAAAGCTGCAGGGACCACGTAGGGCAGAAGATAGGAAAGAGCTGAGCTAAAGTGGATTCTTATGCAAAAGAAGCAGGTGATGGGAGGTGTGTAAAGGGCAGGCTGAAATCTCACCTGCTTTCATAGTGTGTGGAGGACTGTCATGTAGGAAACACAATAACCAGGGTGCATTAACTTCTCCTATGTAGGAGCAAGAGGATGGGCTTCTTTCCTTTTCCCAGATGCCAGTCTTTAACTCCTTTATCCTGAGATACCCATAAATCCTGATAAATTCACTTGATGAGCTCAGAGATGTTGGGAGGGAGGGACTGATGAGTGAATGGTCAGATAGGTGACCAGTGCCTGGCAACATTATTTAGTCCTTTCTGAGTTTATGTTTAAGGGGTTAAAGAGACAGTGTGAACCAGATGAAAGTGTTGGAATCAAAAGTATCTACACCTTCCATTCCTTGAGGAAACAAGTACACTATAAGTAATACTCCATGATGATCCTCCTCAATAGCACTGGCATAACTCAGTAAAAAATCCTTACTTTGCCCTGATCAGGACACTTACCTAACAAGTGTCATTTCTGTTACTATCAGACAACAATTCATTTTGTCCTCATGCATAATCCTGGCAAAGCTGATCAGGTTAAATGTTTAGGATGGTAAGTTTTATAAAATGGCAGGTGATGGTTTAGGGAATTTTTTTTTTTGGTACTGTGGCACTGGAGCAGCTGAGGAACTGCTCATGCCCTGTGCTTGCAGGTCTCATAGGATAACTCCACTGCAAACCCTCAGCACATGATTCTGTGCCCACTTTCCTTCAGAAGGTTCACCTGAGCTGTAGCATGTATGAGAAAAGGTTGATCTGTTTCAGCTTTAGTCACACAAAGAATTCAAAGCTGACTTCAAAACATTCAGTCAGCAGCTCCTGGCACTTCTAATGAAGAATGGTTCAGATCATGTTCTTGGGCACAGTTTTGTTTCATGTCTGGCAGGGCAGGTTTCTAGTGCAGAGGAGGAAATTCTGGATTGTAACATGTAATTGCAAGTTGAAGCACAAAACTCCTTGGTTGCTTTTGACCTGGTGATCTTATAAACATGTCATTCTTTAAGGATTTTGCTTTGTGTAGTGAAATATACTCTTGAATTACCTTATGTAAAGTTTTTGGCACACATTTTATTGCTTGTTTTACATACTGTTGCCCTGGGTTCATGACTTCATTTGTCTATAAAGGTGCTATTTATTTTTGCAGCTAGTTAATGATGTGTGGAGTCAAATTTGAACAAGTTTTGTCATCCTCCCTTTAATATCCTTCTCATTTGAATGATTGTTCGAGGGGTTCTTTAAATGGTGTCTATCTAATGTGTTTTGGAATACATGTTTATTTATAGAAGGGAGTATGAAAAGGGATGAGCCTTTCAGAAGTGACATTCCATTCCCCCTGCATTTTAGAATTCAGAATAATTTTAAATGCAAAAGGAAGCCTTAAAAAGCAGAAGCAATGAAATGCCTTGGCAGGAAACCACAGAGATTTGGGACTCTGAAGTGCTGCTGGTGCCAGGTGTACCAATGCAACAAACATTTTTATATTCCTTGGAATAAAGCTCTTACCAGTGACACTTAGATGCCATTTTGGATGATTATTCTGCAGGATGCTATGTGGAAGGCATAGCAGTCATCTGCAGTTCCTGTGAAGTCAGGAACTTGTGTTTTCTCAGTCACTGTGAAAAGTAATTCAGAGTCCCATGCTGACACTGAACTTAAGAAAGGGTAGAACCATTAGTTTAAATGGAATATATAAAATGGAAGAAAATACATTATTCATGTGTCAACATTGTTCCAAATCTTTTCTAGTTGTTACATGATGGAAGTATGTTTTCCTTGAAACCAATTTGTGAACTCTGGGCAGTAGGGTAAGGATCTATCTTACTTGGGGTCTGCAGCACTTGACATGTTTCATACTAAAAATTCTATGGATCTACAAAAAAACAAATAAATATATATCTTGTTGTTTCTAGTCAGTGTTAAATACTGAGGATAATTAGTTCAGTATGTGACAGTGTCAGAATTTTGTTCAGAAATTCAAGATTTTGGAGTTTATGCTGTGTTTTGTGGAAATCCAGCACAACAGTATTTGAGTGTGTCTACCTTAGGTTTCTCGGGTTTCTACCCTTTAAAAAAACTGAACTTCAAGGCCTTTTTGGTTATCTGTGCTTTGAATAATTTCAGTTAATAAATATACACTTTTTTTTCCAGTCACCCAGCATGGGCACCCTGATGGGGGTGTATTTGCCATGCATGCAGAATATCTTCGGGGTTATTCTCTTCCTTCGGCTGACTTGGATGGTGGGAATGGCTGGAGTTCTGCAGTCCTTCCTGATTGTATTGCTTTGCTGCTGTTGTGTAAGTACTTAGGTACAGTAATGCATGTGACACAACCCCTGTGAAACTACTGGGAGACTTGGGGAGGCAGCTTTGTAGGTGCTTGTGTAAAGAAAAGTCAGATTTAAGCCAGGCACCTCTGCCATGTTCATAGCTGCAGGGGTTTTTAAATTTTTTTTTTTTTTACTGTTACTTCTAAACTGGCAAACTGTAGTGTAAATACAGTCTTATAAATAGTGTTTGTTCAGCAAATAGCTGTTTTCCATGCCTGCTCCAGGTGAGGGCTGCCTGCTTTGCTGGACCAGCCTTGTTGGAATCACAGCTCTGCAGATGGAGGAACACCTGCATTCTCTTATCTTGCTTTGTCTGCAGACACCCACTGTTTGACCTGATAAAGCAGGGGCCATCTCTCAAACAGAAGTCTCAACAGCTCAGTGATTAAATTCCTGCTGCCCTTGTTTTCTTTTAGATAATGACAGGCAGAATAAATAGAAATGCTGTATCGGAAATGCAGTGGCAGCTTTGTTTTATCAAGAAGTAAGTTATGTTTGAAAAAATGTTGTTGACACAATTGCTTCCTTTTCCCTGTTTTCCCCAGACTATGTTGACAACCATATCAATGAGTGCAATTGCCACGAACGGTGTTGTTCCCGGTAAGTGAAGTTAGCAAATGTCTCACCTGTGTTAAAAAGGTAAAAAACCCCCCAAAACCTAAGTCACTATAAGCTGTTAACATGGTTTTATTCTAGAGAAATTTGCTTAATCCAAAATACAAATCCTGAACTCAAATATAGTATTTCTTCTTGTTGTCAGTCAGGCTAAAGATCAATTTATTTGGTTTTTACCCATGTGCTAGGAAAAAAGTTACTTCAGTTGAATCTCAAAATAGTAGATACACTGCATATAATCCTGTTGTATTCTTTTCATGAATATTTAAACATTTATAGCAATAACTTATAATTTTACTCTCACTTTTCTTATTTCACAGCTGGTGGCTCCTATTTCATGATATCCAGGTCATTGGGCCCAGAGTTTGGTGGAGCTGTAGGGCTGTGTTTTTATTTGGGAACAACATTTGCAGGAGCCATGTATATCCTTGGTGCCATTGAGATTTTATTGGTGAGTAGTACCAGAGTGATCCTGCTTTAAAGGCAAATAACATATGGAAAGTGCCCCACTATTCTTTTCCCCTATTTGCATACACATTTACAGGAACAGACTGGAAGCTCTCCAGTTCCTTGGTGTCCAGTTCTTCACCTCTAGTGCTTCCCTTTGGAAGCTGCACACTCTGAGTTTGCAGCCTGGGAGCTCTTCTGACAGCACAGATGAAAGTGTGACTTAATCCAAGACTCATGCTCATCTTTGATAAAGTTGGCTCAGTTGTATTGCTGACATAGAAAGGGCTGTTATCTCTTGACTTTTCCTGTAAAAGATTTCCAGTGAAGGTTCTGCAGATTCCATGCTGCAGAATGCAAAGTGATTTATGTTTATAGATACGTGATCCCAGACAGAGTTCTGTGCTGGTGTTCCTCCAGCTCACTTTTGCTTTCTCTTGTTTCAGACATATATTGTGCCACAAGCAGCAATTTTTCATCCCTCTGGTGCCCACGATGCATCCAGTGCCATGCTGAACAACATGAGGGTGTATGGCACAGTGTTCCTCATCCTGATGGCAGTGGTGGTGTTCGTAGGTGTGAAGTATGTGAACAAATTTGCTTCCCTCTTCTTGGCCTGTGTGGTAATATCCATCCTGTCCATTTATGCTGGAGCTATCAAGTCCATCTTCGAGCCACCTGAGTTTTTGTGAGTAATGTTTCTGGATGGGGGTTGTAGCTTTGCCTCTGGGTCTGGAAGTTGGGCTTTAGTGTAGGTTACTTAGAGCTCGTGCCTGATACATTGTTGAAGCTACCTTTTTTTTTGTTAATTACATCCAATATTTTTAGCTGTAAGGACAGTGTGCAGAACTCTTGGAACTGAAGTTTCTTAGGCTAAACTGAACATATTATTGCACTTTTTAAACTATTTTGGTAGAAGGAAATTTCCTGGTGAGGCTGACACTGCTCTGCTTCCTGCAAAGCCAATCCAGTCTCTTGGCCTGCACCTGTTGGGATTTGAGTGATGGTGTTGCTGGGTTATTTGTGCAGTTTTTAGGGAGCAGTTTGGCACGTTCCTTTTCCCCAGGCCAGTCAGACACCACACGCTGCCTTCGTGGTTGGAAATTCATGGTGTGGTCAACTCCTTGCTGAGAAACTGGGCACCTCTTGGGAGTGGTGTGGGGTTGCATGAGGCTCCAGAAAAACCTTCCCTGCTCTGTGAGGAGCCTGCCCTGGACCCAGCAAAAGCTCATTGAGATCTTGGCAGCTAAACATGGAATCAGCTTCTTGACCTTGGAGCTGGAGCAGCAATAATGTGGATGTATGCTTTACCAGGAATGCAGACTGTATTTTCTGATACTGCTGACAAGAGATGAATGGAATGGAAATAGAGGAGTTGGATGTGCATAATTATTCATGTCTTGAAGTGCTTTGACCATAACTAAGTACTTGCAGCCCTCAAGTGTTCCCTTTGGATATTTAAGGCCCAATGATTATAGTGTTTTACAACAGTGAAGGTTTACAGCAGTAAAAGTAAAACAATGGCTCTACATCCCCCTCATTATCTCTTAGATTGTTCTTGAATGTTTTCCCTATCTTTCTTCCTGGAATGTATTTTTTTTTTCTTCTCTGAAGTAACAAGATAGTGTACTTACTTTTAATTTTGTAGGGAAGGGCTTCTTGGAAGTTACAGTTCACAGGCTTGCAAACTGTGCAAAAACAGTCCTGTGTTTTCCATTTTCCTGTCTTCAGTGATCAATAAGACCTGTGAAACAATTAAAATGGAATTAAAATTAAACAGAAGAAACTTTATTTCCCTGTGGGTGTTTCCTGACAGCAGGAAGAAAAGCTGAATGAACTTTTAGTAGCAGGAAGCTGTTACATTACATCACTGTCTTGTGGAATTGTCTTTGGACAAGTGGATTAAAAATTTTTCAGTGCTGAAATAAATGATGTTTGTGGTTAGATGAAACACAACAGGCAGTGGAGGATTTGAGCAATTAAGTGCAGTATTTGCTGACAAGCCTTTGCTTATTGTAATTTTAATATGTGTTCCTGATTCTGAATCTAAAATGTCTATATTGCAATTCATGTGTTGTAATATAGAAATGGGGTTAATGAAATATTTTTAGATATTCTCAATATCTAGTAATTTGAATTCTAGTGCTCTTCACATTTCTTCCACTCCAGTAATTCTGTTTAATAATAAAAAAAAAACCAACCCCAAACAACACCCCCCCAAAACTATCCTAATTGTTCCCTTTTATTGTTTAAGATAAATCAATCAAATTCCATAAATCAAAAAAGTAGCTTTATACCTCTGTCTCTTTAAGGGAACAGATAGAGTCTTTGTCATGCTACAACCATCCTTTTGGAGAGAAAAGATGTAGCACAGTAGAGCCACTTGAATTTTCCACATGATATAAAAGAATAAATTTGGACAAACGTGGATTTCATTTTCCCATCCAGTAACTCTGGTGTTCATGTTTCCCTTCCAGGATTTGCATGTTGGGCAACAGGACTTTGTCAAGAGATCACTTTGATGTTTGTGCCAAAACTGTAGTTAAGGATAACATAACTGTGGCCTCTAAGCTTTGGGAGCTCTTCTGCCACAGCACAAACTTAACCACCGAGCACTGTGATGAGTATTTCCTAATGAACAATGTCTCGGAGATAGCAGGAATTCCAGGAGCTGCTAGTGGCATTTTAATAGGTATGGTAGAACATTTTCTTTTTCCCTTAAAGGGGAGGCATGCTGAGCAGCTGAAATGGGTCAAACTCTTCCTTGCTGGTTAAGAAAAAAAGAAATGAAGAAATGTAATTACAGTGAAGAAAATTATCTTCAATAAAAAAGTCCAGTCTTATTACCTTTAAAAAGAGGAGATGGAACTTTTGTCCTGATACAGTACTTGTCTCCTGTAAAACTGATTATATTTCCCTTGTTCGTCTCATAATATCAGCATGAAGTCAGCTGTAATTTTAAGTTATACTACCATGAATAAGCTATTAAAATTTTTCAGGACTCTGTAGTGACAGCTCTCTACTTTAGACAGGTTAATATTATGCCCTGAAAGATAAGAGTACTTGTATAGAAGTAGTGTGTCTCCTTTGCCTACTCCTGAATAAAGTATAATTGAAAAGTGTTCATTATTGAACACCAGAGAGCAGCTGCTTTGTGCAGGTGCTGAGTGCTGAAGGTTCCCATTTTCACAGAAACCAGCAGTCTGGTTTCTAAGATTACAAGAAGACTCAGCATTTGTTAGTGAAATTTCAAATGCCAAAATACAATTCTGTAATTCTTCCACTGACTGAAGAACAAACCCATTTCTGTCTAGAAAACTGGTCGATATTGCTGCTTTCCATTTTCTGAGCTACTGTGTGATATGGTGGCTCATAAAAATATTCAGTGTATTTCCTTGGGTGGAAATAGGTATGAGGTTAAAAGAATGTTACATTTAGTAATGATAAAGTTTAAATTGCTTAGACTTCTGTAGACTATGGATACATATTGGTGTTGACCACTGAATTGCATTTGTAATCCTCAATTGTAAACCCATTATAATGAGAACAGCTTTGAACTGAAACATGCTTTTCTTTTCTGTGGTGTGGTAATAACCTTGAAGACAACTTATGGAGCAATTATTTGGAGAAAGGAGAGATACTGGAGAGAGCACATCAGCCCTCTGTGGATGTAGCAGGCCAGAAGAACAACCTGCACCTGTACGTGCTCTCAGACATCACCACGTCGTTCATGGTGCTGGTTGGCATCTTCTTCCCTTCAGTGACTGGTGAGAATGCTGCCACGAGGGGCCTTTCTGAGCCTCTGAGCTTCTTCCCTCCCTGTGATCTTACCAAAATGTACTTTCAGGTATCATGGCTGGTTCAAACAGATCAGGGGACCTCAAAGATGCACAGAAATCCATCCCTGTTGGAACAATTCTTGCCATTGTCACCACATCACTAGTCTGTATCCTTTTAAAATTACTGGAGTGCTGGTACATTGTATCTGATTTCAGCTCCCCAAATTGTCAGTGCAAGTATGGTTGGCCAGTGGGAAAAAGCCCAAAACAACAGAACACTAATTCTTGAGCTAAAAGAATTATAATTATTATCCCATTAGTTTCCATCCTCCTTTTTGGTGAGTTCTTTTCTTTTGCGTTCTCATTGCTGTACTTTGCAACGGTGATCTATAGGTTTTCAGGCTGGTGGTGTCCTTGCAGATTTTTTTTTAGATTGCAGTGAAACATTAAGATGAGGGGAGGCTTTAATAGGAGAGTTCATAAACTTCAGTTCCTTTTATTTTTTTTTAAAGTCTTTTCTTTGGAGTGACTTTAAGGAGTATAAGTTTTCTTGGATTAAATGTTCCCAAGTTTTTTTTCAGCTCTTCAAGGTTTAGGACAACAGGAACTTTGCTTAGGAAAGACTGTCTTCATCTCTGCTTTCCTGCTCAAGAAGAGATGAGCCAAGATCTTTCAGCTTTAGCTCTTGGTGTTCTAAAGAAAAATTTATCAACATGGAAAATTAAAAAAAAAAAAAAAAAAAGTAAAAAGAGCTTTCCAGTCTTACTCAAAGGGCAACTGGCCGAGATGGTGACTCTCCTGGAAATTCTGCTGTTTCATTCCTGGTTTTTAGCCAAAACTTGCCAAGCTGTAAATCAGGATCCAGCTTGCTTGTCCCAGCTCTTTAGGAGTGCAGCCTTTTCCTGCTGTCACTTTGGGAACTGACCCTATACCAAGAAGTCAGCATTTCCTGTGGATATAATGAATATTAAGACAGGTCACAGCCTTAACCCCCAGCTCTGCTGGCAGCTCAGGCCTACCCAGTGGGTAACTGGATGTGTCCATGCTCATGTGTCATGAACATGGGGAAGGCTGACACTGCCACTTTCAGGAGCAATGTTTCTCCTTTTATTGCAGTTTGTAAGCTATAGTTGCAGTTCAGGGGTAGAATTCAAGATTTAACCATTTGTGTGAACTGAATTCACAAGATCAAAAACTTTACTGGAAAGCCAGATCCAAAAAGCCTGCATCCCAATGCAGAAGCAGTGCAGTTAATAATAAACCTGATAGTCAAAGACTTACTGGTGATGTGAATGCCAGAAGAGATGCAAAAATAAAGAATGTGCAAGGTAATGGTTTGCTGTATGTTCAAAATACCTTCAGACACAGGAGAAGGAGAGAGAAAAGAAAGATTTTAATATCAGCTTCTGTACTAGCAGAAGATTAAATTGCCTTTTTAGTGTAAGAATGCTTCATTTGATTTTGTCTCCTTTATCATAGCATTTAAGCCTGTCCTTTTTAAAAACTGAAACTTAGAAGAACCTTTCTCTGTAACATTAGAAGGTGTATGTGAGCAGTGAGACATTAATTTCCTTGCCAGCTTTACCACATACTTGTGGAGAAGCTGGAGTGCAAATGCCTGGGATGGAGGCACTTACTGTCCTTTCCACAATACTTTCATCTGCCATGTCTAAATAAAATCTAATTCCTTAGCACATTCTGTCCTCCAGACTTCAGTTGTGTGTTATTATTTGGAGCCTGCATAGAAGGTGTTGTCCTGAGAGACAAGTAAGTGTTACTGCTTTAATGGTCCCCTTTGTTTTTCTCTTCTTTGCAGTGCATGTTCTTGCCTGTTTTGTCTGTCCCACTCCTCTTCTTGATTTTTTAAAATTTTTATGTAATTTTTTTAAAAACTTCTGGGTGCCTTTTAGACCACATTTGTATGTAAATGGTAAACACTGTTTTTGGAATCTTCTTGTATTCCATTTGATATTTTCTGGCCTGGTACCCTCATATTTTCCATCCTGTTTCTTAGTTCTTGCATTTTTTTTGGTGATAGTAGAAAATAATGTTGTGATAATAATACAAGAATTCTAAAATATGCATAATGAAATGTTGAAATCAAGCTGCAGACACTTGCAATCTGTATATCAGAAGTAACTCAGATTATTTGCCACTTTCTGTGTTTTCTAGTTAAGAAAATAGTAGAGTATTATTAATAATATAGTATAGCATATTAAAATACGGTATTATTATTATTATTAATAATAATAATATTTAAATGACATGTTAAAACTGACCCCAAAACCCCAAACATGAGTGACCAAACAGTCCTTAGAACACGGCTGCCTGTGTGTGCTCCTGCCTGCAGGTTTGGCGATGCTGTGAAGAGGAACCTGGTGGTGGGCACACTGTCGTGGCCCTCGCCCTGGGTCATTGTCATAGGCTCCTTCTTCTCCACCTGTGGGGCAGGGCTGCAGAGCCTCACCGGGGCCCCCCGCCTGCTGCAGGCCATAGCCAAGGACAACATCATCCCCTTCCTCTGGGTGTGTATGCCTGAAAAGGCTTTCTGCTCCTACTGCCTCACCAGCCACCTGACTTCGTGCTCTTAAAATCAGATTTATTCTCCTCAGTTTGCCCAGCGCTGAAGTGAGGGGCAATATTCTTTATTTTGGTGGGTTTTTTCCTTTTGTTGGAAACAAACAATACTTTTAAGAGTTTTTAACTAGACTTATGGGGTAATTTTATCAAGAAGTTAAACATGTAATTCTGTGAAGCATGGCAAGCCATTAGAATAATTTGACTCCTTGCTCTAGAGAAGGGATTATATAGGAGAAATACAGTTGGTTTTAAAAACTGTAATTTGCTTTTTTCCCCTTACAACCTTATGAAATAAATACCTGGAAGATATTCTTAATGTTTCTGTTTCTTCAGATCTTTGGTCATGGAAAAGCGAATGGTGAACCGACCTGGGCTCTTCTGTTAACAGCATTAATTGCTGAGTTGGGAATCCTTATTGCTTCACTTGACATGGTGGCTCCAATTCTCTCAATGTAAGAGACAGCCTGGTTGCTATCTTGGGGTTGGTGGAGGAATAGAAATACTCTTGAGTTTTGCTAGTTTGATTTTCCTTCAGAACTGTATCTTAACCCAGTAAAGCAAATTCCCAGAACCCGAACTTCCGTAATTTCTGTGAATCCTTTGACTTCACGCTCTACATGTAAATCTGTTTATTTCTGCTCTGGAGTATTTTGTGAATAAGCAAGTTTTTATTATATATTTGTTTGGTTTGGAAAAACATTTTAATCACAGAACAAAGACAGCATTATGTTGTGAACAGATCTAACTTGATTCAATTAAAAACTTGTTCCAGCTCCTTTATGCTGATAGTTCAGGCTAGTAAAAATCAGAGGAGGTAGGGGAACAGGGTATCTAACAGAGCAGCAAGATTTTGACTTGAAATCAATCATGTAATTATAATACATGCCAGGATCTATATATGTGCATGCTAAAAGGTTTTGCACTTCTGTTTTGCAGGTTTTTCCTGATGTGTTACCTCTTTGTTAATCTCGCGTGTGCAGTCCAGACGCTTCTGCGCACCCCGAACTGGCGGCCACGCTTTAAGTACTACCACTGGTGAGTGAAGGGCTGGCTCCTCACTGAGCCTGCACCTCAGAGCCTTCTCCAGGAGGGCAGGGAGCATCTTTTGTTTCTCTGGTTATCAGTTGTACACGAGCCAGACTCAGATATGTCATGGCAACAGGATACTAAATCTGGTGGGACTGGGGATATCCACTGGAGACTTTACTTCCATTGCCAGTTCAGCATAGACTGTTTAAAGAAAAAAAAGAGCAAATATGTAACTGACATGTTTTTTTAAGCTTTTCTGCCCCACAACTTACTAATACCTTTGCTTTTTGTTTTAGGGCCCTCTCATTTCTAGGCATGAGTATTTGCCTGGCACTGATGTTCATTTCATCTTGGTATTATGCTTTGGTAGCTATGCTTATTGCAGGCATGATTTACAAGTACATTGAATACCAAGGGTAAGTATTAACTGGATAAGAAAGGGTAAGAAGGAGGCTGGATTTCCTTAATGAATTATCTCTAGTCTTCACAGTTGGGAAAGGAACTGTCCAGAGATGACTTGGAGGGCTTTCCTTATTAGTTAATTTTTGTTTTCATTATTTTATTGTGTCACTGCTAAGCAAAAGCCCCTGAAGTACTTTGTTGTTAAGCCTCTAAAGTTGTTAGGTGAAACATGAATCACAGGAAGTAGAAACTGGTTGGGATCTATCTGCTGTGTACTGCACATGATTACTTCAGGCCCAGAACAGCTGATGCCAACTGTTATATTCCCATATACCTGGTGCAAATGACTAGAACTGTCTCGAGCAGTCCTTGAAAAATTGAATCTGCTGCTTGAGTTTCTGGAGATCAGCATTAGATGGAGTCAGGCTGTAGTGTGGCTTTATAACTTAATTTGGCCTAATAACTAAATTTGGAGTTGAAATGCCAGATGTTTGTACGTGCTTGGGGAGCCTTCTCTGTAGTATTGATTACAAATTAAGCCCAGAATGGTGGTTCATCATATATACATTTTACTGAAACATTTTCACTTTTCTTACATGATCTGTGATATGGCAGACATTCATGTACAAATGATAAATGTAGATGTGTACATGCTGTGTGTCACGTTACTGCACTCACCGTAGGGTGCTCAGATCTGTGTAGCCTGACTGTGAGTGTCCAGTTGAGTGCTCCTGGAGCCCTGTGTTGACTGAACTGTTTGTTCTCTCAGGGCAGAGAAGGAGTGGGGTGATGGCATCCGGGGTCTGTCGCTGAGCGCAGCCAGATACGCCTTGCTCAGGCTGGAGGAGGGCCCTCCACACACCAAGAACTGGAGGTACTCACTTGGGTTGAGGAAATGCCTGTCAGGCGTGTCTGCTTACATTAAAGGAGTTAAACTGGACTCTAAACGAGATGTGTGAATGAATTTAAATGCCCAGAATATTAAAAAAACCTGTTGTTAGCAGTAAGCTGTCCTGTCAGTGCCAAGCCTTGCTGTGTAGATCCTGTATGGGCAGACCTTTAGTGCCCTTTGGATCTTTAACTGGACTCCAGATTGGTGAATTCAGAAGTGGAACCTGGGGAAACTGGTGGTCTCTGAGTACAGTGGTGTAGAGGTCAGTAAATGAACAGTGGCCAAAATTATTCTTCTGATGTGATTCCTTCTTGGTGTTGAAAACAGATTAAATGGGCAAGAACCATCCTCTTGGTTGGGCATTGCACAACTCTTGGGCTCTGACTAAGAGCAATAGGAATCTATCAGAAGACAGAGTTTTATAAATCTTTTTATACTTACTCAGCCAGACAGAAAGTGACTGGATTGTGTAGCAATACCTTAATGAACAGAAGGCAGGTGGGATCTGTGTTTAGATGAAAATATTTGTGTTTTCCATGTGCCAGGTTTCTGGATAAAGAATACAGATATTTTCTTGGCACTAGTATCCAGATAAATCTGGGAGAACAGCACTACAGTATGAACACTATGTGTGCTCCAATAGTACTTAAAAGAGCCTTGAAAAACATGCCTGTAAATAAAACACTAATTCAAGCCTTTCAAGCTGAGTATATCAGCAGGTTTTATTGCTGTAAGCACAATGCAGCAGCAGAATTCCCACAGTTTTACATCTGCTTTTAACCAAGAGAAACAAAATATTTAGTAAAATCCTCAAATGTGTGAGATACAGAAAGAATGTTTCAGAGTTAATATTCAAGCACAATGTATGTGATGAGAGGCAGTTTTTTACATGTGTTATTGTTAGAGCTTTACTTAAAAAATACGTTGTCTTTATTTTCTCCAGGCCTCAGTTGCTGGTGCTTCTGAAACTTGATGAAGATTTGCATGTGAAATACCCTAGACTGTTAACATTTGCATCCCAGCTGAAAGCTGGTAAAGGTTTGACTATCATTGGATCAGTCATCCAAGGGAATTTCTTGGAAACTTATGGAGAAGCCCAAGCTGCTGAGCAGGTCAGTGTCCTAAATCCTGAGGTAGAAAGGGGTGAGTGGGCAGGTAATGCAAAGTTCTGTTTCCTAATCATACATGGAACAAAGCATCTTAATCAGGCTTCCATGCAACACAGAACAAGTTCAGCAGTGCTACAGCTGTTCAATAAAGGACTTGCATACATGATTCAGCTGCCAGTTGTGCCTTTGGGAGTGCAAGATCGATGCTCACAACACTTGTAAACAGCCCCACTGCATAAAACTGCCTTCATTTATAGGAAATAATTACTGTAGAAGTTTCTGCACGCTGCTTAATGGAGGGAAGAGGATTATTTAGTTTTCTGAATATTCCAAGTAAAAAGTTTTTTACTTAAAGAGTGATAAAATACTGAAATGGTCTGCCCAGGGAGGTGGCGGAGTCACCGTCCCTAGATGTGTTTAAGGAAAGATTGGGTGTGGCACTCTGTGCCATGGTTTAGTTGAGGTGTTAGGGTTGGTTTGGACTCAATGATCTTAAAGGTCTCTTCCAACCTGGTGATTCTGTTCTTCTGTGATTTCAGTAACTGTTAAACTTAGCAAATGTGTTCTTTTTCAGTGTGTTGATAAATTTATTGCCAAAAGCATTGAAGGATGGTCCTGAAAACTTCTTAAGAAATTACTTAATCTTCCTCATTGTGTAAACATGACATTATAGCCTTGTTTACATCTATATAGCATCAGCATATTTGTTTTCTTCCCCAGAGGCTTTTTCTGTAGGAAAATTGTTACAAAAGGAAGGTCAATTTATGGGTTAAGTGCCTTTAAGTTGATCTAGTTTATTTAGTTTTTAAACAAATAACAGGTACACTTGCTAGCGTGTGGATTTGGTACTTATATTTGTAAATTTAATATAACACAGCATGTTACATGGAAATCTGAAACTGGAAATCCAAATGAAGTCAATTGGCCTTGACTTTAAAAAGGTGAGTGTTACAGGATTAGAAAATGGAAGGTAAAATAGTAACACAGATATCACTATGTACTACTATGAGTAGGACATGATAGCATAAACCAAAAAATCTTTACTTTAATCTGTTAGAAATTATTATGTTTGGAAGGAAACTGTTTTAAGAAAGTGGGTGTTTTCTCTTTTGTTTTAATAAGGAAAATGAACTTTGCATTATAATATGGACATGTGAACCAGGAATTTACATTGTAATCTCATGACAGAGAAATATTAGGAGTTCCTTTTGGAAAGGAAAACTGAGATTTTTTTGTTGCCTGTCTTGCAGACTATTAAGAACATGATGGAAATTGAGAAGGTTAAAGGATTTTGTCAAGTAGTTGTAGCCAATAAAGTTCGAGAAGGAATTGCTCACTTGATCCAGTCCTGTGGCCTCGGTGGCATGAAGCACAACACTGTGGTTTTGGGGTGGCCCTATGGCTGGAGACAGAGTGAAGATCCAAGGTCTTGGAAGACATTTATAGGTGAGCTTTAAAGGTTCAGTGAGAAAACCAGACATTGAGAACAGAGATGTTTATTGCACACATGGTACACACAGGGGATTTTAACAGAATCCTTGTAAGATTGGTTTTGAGTTTGTCTTTTTTTTCTAATATTGATGGAGAAGCAGGTATTTTTTCACAAAACTGCTCTGTTTGAAATACCAGTTCCTGTAGGTAAAAGATGTAAGAAAAATCTTCAAAGATAATTCTAGCATCTAAAACTGATGTGTCTAATGAATGGTTAAAAAAATAGAGGCTTGAGACATGCTGGTTTTATGGCAAACTATAATTTGTTTCCTAGATAATTGTTCACTTGTTCTAACTTATCCTTCAGTAGTGGATAACACCCTCCTTGCCTCTCCCCCCTTCTACTGTGGTCCAGTTACTTAATCAAATTACAACAGAGCAGATGCTGTCTCCTCATACTTAGCTTTGAAGGTTGCTGCTTTTCTTTTGAGTGTGAAATAAGGCTTGTGTTCTGCAAGTCTGCTTTATGCTGGCTTTGTCACTTGGACTGACCTGTCTGTGCAAACCTTGCTGTACATACTTTTCTTTATTGAAGTGATGACTTTTATGGTTTTCTGGCACTTGCTCAGTGAGTAGCATTTTTCTAAGCATAAGTGATGCTTGCAGAATTGGAAGTAACTGTTCTTCCCCTCCTGGGCAGGTACTGTTCGCTGCACAACTGCAGCTCATCTGGCTCTGCTGGTTCCCAAAAATGTGTCTTTCTACCCCAGCAACCATGAGCGTTACAACGAGGGCAACATTGATGTGTGGTGGATTGTGCACGATGGAGGCATGCTGATGTTGCTTCCTTTCCTTCTCAAACAGCACAAAGTAAGCAGCTACACAGAGAGTGTCCCCCACCTACTTCTGCATTCTTTAGTTTAAAGAAACGTGGTCCAGTTGTAGAGCCTGTATTGATAAATGACAGTGGGTATGTTGCTAAGGTTCTATTTGTAGAACAAAGTATTATTGGTTCAAATAACTGAGAGTTTGTGTTCCCTCACCAGGTTTGGAGAAAATGCAAAATGAGAATTTTTACTGTTGCTCAGATGGATGATAACAGCATCCAGATGAAGAAGGATTTGGCTACTTTCCTCTATCAACTCCGAATAGAGGCAGAGGTAGAAGTGGTAGAAATGGTAAGGGAATTGAGCCCATTTTTTGCTTTATTATACATGTGGTGATGTGTGGTTATGACTTGATAACAAGCACAATATTTGTCCTTATTTCTGCAGCACAATAGTGATATCTCAGCATATACTTATGAGAGAACTCTTATGATGGAGCAGAGATCTCAGATGCTGAGGCAAATGAGGCTGACAAAAACTGAGAGGGAAAGGGAGGTATGTCATTCGTGGTTGTTCTCTATGGGCTGCTGAGGGGGATGACACAAAGTGCCTTCCTAGTAGTGTGTTACGCAGCTGCTGCTTAAATTTAACTCCTGTGCTCTAAAGATGTAAGGAAATACTTTTAGTGTAGCTTTTTTTGTTTCCCAAAATTGCATGTAGCTCTTGTTTTTTTCTTTATATGGGATATCCGGTATTTGTCTCAATTTTTAGCATATCCTGTTTTCCTACTGAAGATGTCTTTCCAGTTTGGACTTATAGGACACGTGACTGTGATGTCTATGACATGTAGCGATGAGAGATGATCCATCTTTTCTGCATGTGTTTGTCAAACTTTTTTTTTTTAGTTGTCTATTTTGGGCCAGTCTTTCTTGTCTGTTGTTTCTGACCATGTCATGATGTGAGCTAGATATTTTTTCTTGTATAGATACAGGCTTCTGTCAGTGCAAATTCTGCTTGGCTTACACCCATTAAAACTGTTAAAAGTCAGTTTGGTATGTAAGACTTTCAGCTAGGGCAGATGCCTGTTATCAGAACTCTCCTGAAAGCTACAAAGCACCAGGGAGCATAAAATAAAGTCTCTGAGTTCACCTTGTCACTCATGTGCCCTCCAGGCTCAGCTTGTAAAGGACAGACATTCAATAGCACGTCTGGAGAGCCTCTACTCAGATGAAGAGGATGAGGGAGACCCTGTTCCTGAGAATATCCAGATGACCTGGACAAAAGAGAAATGTGATGCTGAGAAGCGGAACCGAGGCAGTGCTGTGGGGAGCTTTAGAGATCTCATCACCATTAAGCCGTGAGTCTTGGCTAGGTCTTCACTTTACATCTCTTGATGTAAATGTGCTGTGCTTTTATTATCTTTTGTTTCCTAATTCTTGGTTTGGACTTCTGCTATAAACATTGAGACCTTGCTATGAAAAGACAGCAGTTAGCCTCCCCAGAAATCTGTAACCAGTCAAATGTGCACCTATCCCTCAATATTGCACTTGGTTTAGCCAAATTCTAAATTGGAACTGTTAAATCCTCTAACAACTTCCCTTCTGTCTCCCAAATAGTTCAATAAAACACACTAATAATTTCACTGATCTAATCAAAAATTTTAAAAAAAAGATGATAATTTCACTGTCTAGTGTGTAGTGCGGATAAAGAAAGAAGCTGTGGAGACGATGATGAATGACTTGGAATAGCATCTGTGTGTGATAAATCCTCTGAGACTTGCTGCTGCAGGAGCACTGACATGTAACAACAGCTGTGGTACTGTGTGTGCCCCCTGAAGAGTGAGAAGTAAATGTCTATTTTGGTTTTGTGTAAAACTGTGTGAATCTCCTGTGACTTCTTTGATGTCCTACATCTCACATGAAGAGCTCAGTCAGTTTTGCGTACTTGGAAAAGTTCCAGATTTTTCTTCCTCTTAAATCAGAATTCAGATCTGTTGTAGGCTGAATCATACTGTAGAAATCCTGAATTTGGTGTTAACTACCTGTACTTTTTCCTCTTCCATGCTTTCAGAGGGTGGGAAAACTTGTAAGTTTGTTATTTAAATTAGAAGTGCATTAAGATGATTGAGAGGAAAGACTTAATTTTCTCAGCTAAAAGCAGGAAAACCATGTGTACTGATGGAAGAAAAGGCACTAGAGTTGAGTAGTCTTAGCAATGTTTTAAAGGGAGCAGGATTAGCTACTTAAGCTAAGTATCATTATAAATAGGATGTAACAAACTACAAGAGTTGTCCTGACGAGAACTAAGGATAGAAAATAATTCCAGTCTGAACCTATTTTCCTAAGCAGAGTATGACACAAGCAGGAGGAAACATTACTCATTTAGAGAAGCTCTCATTCCACAACACTGCTAGGATGTTATTCCTGGCAGTTTCTGGGCACTAAACAAGCCCTTTCTTGTAGCCTACACCTTCAAATCACTGGGGAGATGCCAGTTTTAAATATCACTTTAGGGAAAACCAAACCTTTAGTTTTCAACTCCCTTTCCAAAACTATGCATAGCTAACAACTGTTATGTTCCTGCTGCTGATTTTCTCCTCACTTCCTGTAAACATAATCTGGCTTCAGTGTTGTCCCTGGCTTTCTGAAGCTGATGTGGTGAAGACAGAGGGTGTCCTTGCTCTAAATTAAATAAGAACATGAAGTAACAGAGAGGTAATTCAAAGTGGGTAAATTATTCTGTTAGCATAATGAACACAGTTCTTCCCACCACATCTTCTTCTTTCTGTGTATATAAATTATTTCTTTGCAAGTCTGAATATTCAGAAGAGCAGCAAGGTTACTAAAGAGTTTCACTAATCATGCAAAGCTGAATCAGTGAAACCACAGATTCATATTTCATTTGTTTCTACTAATACTTATTTTTACTAAATTAAAATGAAGACAAAAGCTCCAGTGGAAAGGCCTCAAAAGTATAAATATATTCTTTTGATAACTTTATTTCTATGTTGAATTTCCTTTTATGTTACCAAAATAATGGTTGATTTCCTGTGAGAAGGAAATATTCCCTGGCTTGAAATCCTCAAAGGTTACTTTTGAGTTTTGTTCCTGCATGAATTGATGTTGTGTTACTATATCCCAAATAATTAATTTACCTGTCTAAGCCTGGATTCCTATGGAGTGAAGGCACATGAGATTATGCTGTGCCTAGTTCTCTTTTCTCCCCCTACTTTTGAACTAAGTGGCTCCTCAAGTTTGAAAGTGTGATTGAGATTTTAAAGACACGTTGGTAGAAGTGTTTCTTGTAAACAGCCAGGCAGAGAGGGGTTGATGAGTGTCCTGACTTACAGCACTGCAGAGAAGCCCCTTACATCCAGCCTGTTCTAGGCTGCCATCCTATAGTTAGTTCCCCATTGTGTGACTGCAGCCTGTAGCAGCCCAGCCTTTCTCTGGAGATGCCAACTGCTGTTCAACACCAAGAGGGAAGTGTGCTCCTGGGAAGTTGGGCTGAGCACGATGGTGCCAGGCTCTGCTTGGCTGCCAGGCCATGGGGGAATTGGGTGCTGCTGAGTCTGGAGAGGTGCCTGGCCTGGGCTGCCCTGGGGAAGGCCCTGCAGTCACGACTGTGCCTGCTGGAAGAGCACATCCCCTCGTGCAATTGTGTTTTAATTTCTTATGCAACACTAAATCATCTTTATCAAGCATGCTTTTTGAAAAGCAGTGTAACTTTCTAAACTGGGGACTTGACTCCAGAGATCTTAAAGCCAGCGGACTAGCTGTACCTGAGTAAGGCTGGGAAAAGTCTTTTGTATCTTCATCCTAAAGTGTGAAGAAAATCACTGTGTTGGGTTGACATTTAACAGAGTATTTAGGAGATTTGAGTGTGCTTTTAAAGGACCTTTTTAATCATGCAGTGTTGAGAGGCATGTTTCTAACAGTAAGTCTGAATGTGCTTCCTCTACAGGAACCAGTCTAACGTCCGGAGGATGCACACGGCAGTGAAGCTAAATGAAGTCATTGTAAATAGATCCCATGACGCCAGACTCGTGCTCCTCAACATGCCTGGTCCTCCAAAGAATACTGATGGAGATGAAAACTGTATCCTTTCAGGCAAGGCCTGGGCTGCAGAAGGTTTTTCTTTAATCTGTTCTCTTGAATTCATTTGGCAACCAGTGCTGTTGAACTGTAATGAGACAAAGTGTCCTCTGAGTGGAGGGTACTGGCTTTGTGGCTGTAAGGAAAAAGTGCCACAAACTCACAGTATTTTGGTACTTAGAGGGGTACTTGCACTAAGCAAGACCAGAGCTGAGGGCTGTGAGCTGGCCCTGGTCTAACCCCTGTGTATTTTGGTTTTGCTACTTTTTGTCCTTAACTTTACTGAAACAGATATGGAGTTTCTGGAAGTCTTGACAGAGGGTCTGGAGAGGGTATTACTTGTTAGAGGTGGCGGCCGAGAAGTCATCACCATTTACTCCTGATTTAGAAGCTTCTAACCCTGGTCTACATTTATCTTCTTGGCCATTACGGACATTCCAGTTTTAAACGGAGAAGAAAAAAAGGTTTTTTTGCCTAACTTTTTCCTCATCCAGTCCTGTTCATTTTTTTTTCCATTTGCAACGTACATATCTTTTGGGATTGCAGTATTTGTTACACCATCCAATTAGCAACATAAATTGTGAAGCTGCCACATTATTCAGTTTCTGCTTTGGTACCCCAGCCTTTGTGCATGTAGTTTTAACACTAAACCTATTTTTAGTCAGCGCTGCTACGTGCAGTATTTTTAGTAACTGTATGTAAAGTTAGGACATGAAAGCCAGTTACTGTAAAAAGATTTAAAAAGCTTTTTATATTAGGTTGGGGGATAGAAGTGCATTATATAGCAGCTAGTTTCTGCTGAAGTTCAGCTATAAAGCGTTTTCTAAGAGCACACTAAATTGTAAGAGAGGACTGAAAAAGCTTTCCGTTTCTGGGTTTATTTCCAGAACTAAACTCTCAGTATTGGGTAAGAATTTATACTTTTAATACATTTATTGATAGAGATTTAAATAAATTATGTTGATATAGTTGAAATTATGTATGTAGCTTGCTATACGTTTTGTTGCTTCTGAGACTTCAGGTTCTGTGAGGCCAGATCCCTATTTATTTTTGTATTTATTTGTCAGAAATATTGGATATGCAGATGCAGACTGTTTAGGAGAACAGAGATCTCACAATAAATTCTGAATCACCAGTGGATTGAAGGACAAGTCCTGTGCAGTTCTTCCACGCTTTAAATTTCTTGCAGACCATCCATCAAAAGTACTTTGAGCATGTTGGAGTCCCGTGTAGAGCCAGGTGCTATGCTGCACTCACAGAGATGGGATTGCACTTACACAAGTACAGGGGACCTGCTGCTTCATTGTATGCTTTATGCCCTTAGAGGGAAAAGAAGAAAAGAAGACCTATATTAACCAACAAGTCTCTGGAGATTTTATCAAGCCCATTAAGTTGTACTTTATGTACAGAACATTCGTATTTTTTCAATAAAATGTTGCATACACTTTGAACCTGCTCTCTGTTCTGTGTGTGAGGGTGGATTGTGCAGGAGGAGCCTCTGCCCTGCTCCAACACTGGCACTGCTGGACCACCAGGTGAGGGCCCAGGGGCTGGGGGGGCTGTGTTGGTGCTCGCCCAGGTGGCACAAGTCCTGCACAGGGGAGCTGCCAGCTTAGACTTCAGAGCACCTGGGTGTGTGTCTGAGGAGTAAAGCCTCTGGGGGTGATGGAATCTTGTGTGGGGTCAGATGTGATAAACCCCACAAAGGTCCATCACCTCTGAGGGGCCAGATTTTGTGACACAGCTCTTCAAGTGTGTTTTGTAAAGCAAAGGTTTTAATAAAAAAATAATAAACAATACAGAAATGAAACAAGAGCTGAGCACAGGTGTCAGAGAAAACTCTGACAGCTTGCTAAGGCACTTTAAAAAGCCCTGAGCACCTCTGAGATCATTCTTAAGCATAGGATGGCCAAGGAGGCATGACTTTGCTTGCTGCCAATAGAAGCAGATACAGGTTCTGAGAAACATTTCCAAAGCCCAACCAGTGCCTCTGCTTGGCACCCGACCAATTACTGGGAAAAGAACATAGAAGTTTCTGGGGCCTTTATGTTATTAGAACAGCAAGGGCTGAGTCACAAACCTTTCCTTATGTGTAACACCCACTGAGGTGGGGGTGCATTACTGCAGGGGGCACTGCCAGAACCCACAGCACACAGAACTCTGCACCTGCAGACTATTGAACACACACAGGCTGGAACCCCCTCAAGATTTCTGTCTGTCTGGGAGAGGTGATCCCATGCCAGGGACAGGTGTGAAGTAAGGGCCCAGGGAACTGGGAGAAAGGTGGGGATTGGCACATTTCTGTCCCCTGGGCTCCTGCTAGGTGGTGTGCTAGTTCTCCTAGTTCTGCTGTGGTGGTACTCCTGGGTGTTTCACTGATCACAGCACCACCAATTTGTCTGAGAGATGCAAATCTGAGAAACAATCTAGGCTTTTATCTTGAATAACTTAAAAATGCATTTCATAGGAGTTTTGTAGTTAAAACCTGTTTGTTCTCTCTGTAAAGAACATACCTGATGGGAAACAGAATGGTATTCATCTGTGCCAAGATCCCTTTGAGACAAGAGCCAGGAAATACCTCTGGGGTATGCTCTCTGTTGTGTATTTTTTATTTTAATAAGTCTTTGCTTTTTTGATTTTGAAAGCCAAAATTAATGTCACGCTTTCAAACCAATGGAAAGAATAAAGCTTTTTTATTTGCAAATACTGTGCTATTTGCACAGATTATTTTTACATCTTCAGAGCACTGAGTAATAAAGTGCAAGTGTACAGCAATTTTGATAGTTAATATCTACTTGTAAACATTTATAGGAGTAATACTATGACATCTTTTGTTCCTCAGACTTTTATCAAATGTGATCTCATTCAAGCACTCTGACTTCACCTCACAAAAGGATTTCAGTGCCATCTGTTACCTTACCCAAGTAACCTGTTTGTGGCTTTTTGTGTTTTAACATCAAAGCTACCAAGTGAATCTCTTTACAAATACGGTGGATTGGGTTTTCAGAGGTGATTATTGACCCTGGGGACTAAAAACCTCCACAGTAATTCAGCATTGTGGGGACCCTAAGGATTTTATGGGTTCCAATTATGTAAGCCTTCATTACATCCAGAAGGTTCATAATAAGTTCCTCTGAGACTTTGTTCACAGCACTGAAAACAAAGTAGCATGGAAAAGGTTGTGTAAGAAAAGATCATTGAAAAAAGAGGTAACTTCTGAGTCATCTTCTGTGAGGGTACCTGAATGGTCATCTTCCATTCTTGTTCCTATGCTAGGACCTTTTTTTGGTAAGGAGATGAGAACATAGCAACTAAAATACAGCGGGACAGTGTTGATTCCCATTGGTATAGGGAATTACACTTTAAACATCAATGGTCCAGTTTCAGTAGTTAGTGAGTTATTGGAAAATGTTCCTGTGGAAGCAGGGAGCTCACTGTTCTGTACATTAAATGTTCCTGTGGAAGGGGAACTCACTTTTCTGTGTGTTAAATGTTCCTGTAGAATCAGGGGCTCGCTTTTCTGAACGTTAAATGTTCCTGTGGAAGCAGGGAGCTGACTGTGCTGTATGTTACATGTTCCTGTGGAAGCAGGGAGCTCATTTTTCTGTATGTTACATGTTCCTGTGGAAGGGGAGCTCACTTTGCTGTACGTTAAATGTTTCTGTGGAAGCAGGGAGCTCACTTTTCTGTACATTAAATGTTCCTGTGGAAGGGGAGCTCACTTTTCTATAGGTTAAATGTTCCTGTGGAAGCAGGGAGCTCACTGTGCTGTACATTCCATGTTCCTGTGGAAGGGGAGCTCACTGTGCTGTACATTCCATGTTCCTGCTCGCTTTCCCGCACGATTCCCTGTGGAAAGCTCTCGCCCGCTGCTCCGCCCGTCCCTCGCTGCCGTGCCCGCCGCGCACCACCAGGGGGCGCGCTCCGGCCGCCATCCTCGGCCGCCCCTCCGGGAGCGCTTCCCTGCGCGCAGAGCAAAACCGCGCTAAATTAAAAGCTTTCCTCTTCCCCTTTCCTCCTACCCCGTCCCCGTTTCTCATTTTCTCATCTGCGTCATCCCTGATCATGCTTGCTTCTTCAGCAGTTCCCCTGGGAAGGGAAAAACTGCCTCGTGCTGTGCTGGGGAGGTCGTAGGTTCTCATTCCATTCTGGAGTAATTATCCTCCTGCACAGCCACTGGTCCGGGTCAAATAGGGCATCTACAGGCAGATGCTGCCATACAAAGTGCTGCTTTTCCCTGGGGAGTGGTTCCCCGTTGCTCTGGGTTTCCCGTGTCAGACAGCATATTCAGACCCACAGCAGGTGGGTTTTGGAGGAAAATTCCCCATCGGAGTCACAGTCTGTATTCCAAGCTCTGCTAGTGGACAGTTGACTAAAATGGAGTCTGCAGTTGGCAACATCTGTCCAAAATTGTCTCTCCATTCTTGAAATAATGCAGGTAGGGCTCTTGCTGTTGGGAACAGCATCATTAAGGGCACATCCCTTCCTCTAGCCAGGGAAGGTGCCTGCCAGCTGGGCAGACACTGCTTACTCCTGGCAGAACTGATGTGCCTTCCTCTGTCAGCTCCTGAGTGCTTCAACAAGTGGCAGCCAGTGCAGTCGCTGTGTGTGATGTGCTGCAGCTCAGCTGAGACGTGGGTGCAAGCCTAACAAATGGGACAGACTCAAAAGTAAAGGCATCCCTGGCATGAGCTGAGTGGCACAGGAGCTGTCCCCAGCTGCCCCCTGCCCAGGGCTTGGTCTTAAAACTGAGAGACATAAATTCTAAATTCAAGACTTTTTACAGGTAACAAGGTATCAAGTCACATAAATCCAGTATTTGTCAAACTTGCCTCCTCTACATAACCAAATACACAGGATTTTCCTGTTACATATCTGAAAGAAATTGCTAAATGTAGCAATTAATTTGAACCTGCTTTTAAATTTACAGTTATGATTAAGGTTTTGATTTGCTTTCTCTTAGATGAACACCCCCCTCTCCCCAAACTGGTTAATAAGGAATCTTGTAAACAGGCTTAAACAAAAACAAAAACAAAAACAAAAAAAAAAACAAAAAAAAAAAAAAAAAAAAAAAGAAAAAAAAGAAAAAAAAAAAGAAAAAAGAAATTCACTACAGGAACATTATAGATCTAAGAGGAATATGTAAATAGTTCCCATCAAAATAAGCTGCAATCAGGACTGAATATATTTTTATTTGGCTCCTTTCATGTCCTTCACGAGGGTCCACACAATCTGTCCCTACAATATAACTCTTTGTGGCTTATCTGCTCTTTTCTCTTTCAAGGACAAGTACAATCAGCCTCCTCAGAGGCCAGCTGTGCTAGAAGTGAAGCGTGGCCCTGCTTATTGTTTATAGACTTTAAACCAGCACAACTCTTGTCAGAGTGGCTTCAGCTCTGTTTTTTAATAGCAGTGTGTTTAGTTGGGCTCTACTAGTTACCATTTTCAACAAATTGCTTGCATTTATACAGATATTTCTCACCTCAAAAGAGCCTATTGAAATGGTCAGCCAGGGCAGTGAACTAAAATGAATATGCTGAAAATAAAAAAACAGAGAGAGAGAGAGGGGGAGAGTGGTTTTCCTCCAGCCTGTCTCTTAGATGATTCAGTTTAACTTCATGCACACTAGTTCAGTTTAACTTTTAGCACACTAAAGTTAAAGCTGTGTAAGACTCTGCTGTGAGCAAAGCTTAGCAGGTATGTTAGTACCAGAGTAGTGCATCATTGCTACAATGCTAGGTTTTCATTTGTCCTCAGATTTTAAAATCAGCTACTTCAAATAGGCCTGATTTACTTCTTGTGTTTGGAGACAGAACCCACCCTTCATGTTTCTTTCTGTTACCTGTTGTGTCATTAATTAAGGAAAACTGGCATAAGCTCCACATCATTGGACAAAGTAGAAGTATTTTACTTCAGTGTCAGGCCTAGCATTCAGGCCATACATGCTAAGAATGCACACTGGGAGTGGATAACATTGTCTTGGAACTCAGTACAGCCTTAAGTGGCTAAGTTCAATTCTGAGGTTTGCATCTTCTGCTGTATCATGCACAAAACCTTCTGACTTTCTGTATGGGCTGTACCTTGGTACAATGGCAGCCCAGAGTGGTGGCTTTGGAGGAAAGAGCTCATTGCTTCAGTAACAGTTAAGAGATTTTTCACTCTGAAGGCCACTTGACTCCTATGGGTATAAACTTATATGTAAGATCACAGAGATTAATTCCAAATACAGACTGTGATGTAAAGCATGTGTCAGCTTTTAATTGTGCATAAATAAATTTTATTGCTGTTGAAAACTGTCAGACATATCTAGTTACTTGAAATATATCTGTAAAGATGGGTACATTTGGAAAGGAAGTGGAGGAAGGATAGGTATGTGATAGAAGAATACCAAGTCATAAATTCTAGACCATGTGCACCCTAAAGCATTGCACTTGTGTCCCTGCATTTTCCCCTCCCCCTTAGCTTTCCTCCAATACTAAGAGTAGCTTTTATTTTCCTGAAACACCAATTTTGCACCAAGCCAGAATGTGGGAAGACAGATAGATGGGGGCTGGAGGTAATCTTGCCCTAAATATTTGCAGCTGTGTTAATTACCCAAGAGTGGAACAGCCTTGCCCTCACAGCTGTGGGTGATAAAAGAGTGAGTTGGGTGATAGAGAGTTAGTTGGAGTCTGTGCTGTGGGGAGGAAAGGACAGGAGGCTGTGCAAGGGACAGAAAGGACAAAATGTTGTAGAAGGGGCAGACAGGGTTTGGTGGCTGTGTTGGGGACAGGAAGGAGCCAGATGGAACTGCAGAAGGAAGAGAAGAAGGAGAGGAAGAGCTGGAGCTGTGTGGAGCTGCCCATGGAAGGCTATGCAGAAAAGGTATGAGGGACTTTTAGATAACAAGGTGTTGATACTCGAAGCCTTCTTTGGTGTCAGTTGTACCTCCTCTGTCATCAGGATAAAAATGACAGTGGAAGTGACAGAGATACTCTTTACTGTTATGTCTTACCTGCACAGAAGAGACAAGTTATGGAAAACTTGTGGGGAGACTGAAGTTTGAGGCAGTCTTATTTCTGTGTTTGTTCACCTCTGTCTGTGATGTCTGCAGAGAGAACAGATCCTGTTAGATTTCACAGTAGTTGGACATATGTGATTCACAGTTGCTGGACATCTGTGATTATGCTATGTTTATTTCAGCAGGACTCTATGTGGAGTGTCTCTTCATATTGCAGTTCAGTGCTGTAGGGTTTTGAAGTGACTAAATTTGCCTGTATGATTTTTTAGCTAATACAGCACAGTGTGCCAATGTTTTATCAAGCCACATTTAGTGTTGCAATCCAGTTAAAGAGAGGCAGCCTTTAGTGCAGAGTCTGTAAGGAGGAAAAAGCCACTCATAATCTCTTCAAAGTCTAACGCGATTAAGAGACTGACCCTCCTCACACCAGGCTTAAGTATCAAAATCTAATTAGAATGTCATTACTAACCATATGCCCACAATCAAATCCTGGGTACTGCAACTTGCCTGTCAGTATTTTTAGGGAAACTCAATAATGTTTTTAAATTGGGCATACAATGTGGCAAATCTGCTAAGAAGCAGAGAAGGCAACCTAGGAAAAAAAGTTTAGAAGTCGATAGTCCTACAGACAAGAGGCACAAAGGAAAAAGTTCACACGTTTTAGCAAGGTTGACCTTCTGTTGATGCTGACATTTCTTTTGCTTTAAGGTACTAAAATTAGCCAGGAAATGGATCTCACCTTTGTAACTAAAGTATTAGATATGCTTCAAACCCAGATGACCAAGTCATTTTTTATATTGGCACCATCAGTATATGTTGAACTCTTATAGACTCCAACTCTAAGCCTACTGTATCCAGGTACCTGCTCTGTGACATCTATACATTTCTTGGAGGTATTTCACAAAAATTCCTGAACTCCTCAGGAAACAAGACTCATGTGTCATCATCCTAGTCTGGCCCAACTTTTCAGTTAAATGTTGGATTTTAAAATGAACACTGGATGATCACTTTAAAATCAGAAATTACTCCAAATGCAATACTGTGAGTCTGAGTTACTGGGCTAAAATGGAACTTGGATGAAAATTGAGGTACTCTTCATAGGTTGTTTATACCAAAAATGAAGGAAACCCTAACATTGCACAGGTAGAACTTCAAAGGAAGGCATTTTTCTTGTTTGAGCTCCTCACCACAGTTAGAAACTTCATTTGGCAGCAGAAATACACGATCTTGCTTGATACTGCTTTTTTTTACAATTGAAAACAAGGGAGGCAGTAACAGTCTGTAAGCCCATTTTATGTTTCATATTACTATACCAAAGGGGAAGGTGCCTGTAGCTGAGAGAAGGCTGTTACTGGGTTTCTGGTTCTGCTTGTTGTTGCTCTTTATTTACCTTGTTATACATATATATAAGCACACTAGTAAAAAACTGTTATTCATTTTCCCATATCTTTGCCTGAAAGCCTGTAATTTTGAAATTAGAATAATTTGGAGGGAAGGGTCATATTTTCTTTTGCAAGGGAAGTTCCTGCCTTCCTTGGCAGACACCTGTGTTTCAAACCAAAACACCTGTGGATACTGCTAACACTGCCTTCAGCTGACAGCTGCTGCTTAGAGATGTGCTATCCCAGTTATCTAGCTGACTCTTTTGTGACTTCTTGAGAAACCAGGATCACAAGAAATATCTCCTGAGTTAAAGATGATTTAATTCACACAGTAAGTCTATAAGGAAAAAATATAGAACAGGAAATAACTGCTTTCAATTCCTACAACAGGCCCTATCATTTGATAATATAGAAACCAGCAGTCCTTTGCTTGACTGACTTCCAAACAGTTATTGCATAATCTGGTCCCTTGTTAGACCACGTGCAACACTAAGGAAATAAAAGGCGGCACCTTCTGGTTAAATACTCAAGTCCTAGTTTGTCTTAAAAAACACTACAACAACAAATAAGCTTCAATTGCTTTCCCAACAGTGAGTAAACTGTATAAACAGCCTTGTTTTCCTTTGTGCATGGGATTAAAAGAAAATGGAGCTCAGTTCCCTCAGCTGAAGCAGATCAGATGAAAAGCACAGGGAAGGATCTGCTTTAGAAGTAGAAGACTCAAGCTTTTCAATGTGCTGTACAGCCTTCAAGAAAAGGGAAACTGCAGAATATATCAATTATAATTTAGTATTGCTTTGTCTTACAATGTCATATTCTCTATTCATGATGAGTTAAAGGGATTTTAATCTCCATTCTAAACACTTCTGTGGAGTAGGTCTTATGAATTGAATGCAAACTCTAGAAGAACCCAACAAAAAAACACTTCCTCTATGAAACGTTCCAGCAATTAGAAAGCTGATCTCAAGATAAATAAAAGTGGTAAGCTATGCACTCTTGAATAGGGTGCATGTCTACAGGCCATGCCCAGAGTATGCACCTTGTTTCTGCTGCTCATTGGATAGATGAATTATTTCCTTCTGTGATATGTGAAAGCAAAACTCCTCTGCAGTTTCAAGAAAGAGCAACAAGTTGTCAGAATGTCAGGGAGCAATGTTTGAGTTGTAGCTTGCTTGAGCAAGTCTGTGCAAATATCCTTGTGACACTGTGAGAAGGATTATCCATGTGTAGGTGTGAAATGGTGCCCTTGGAGCACTGAGCTTTCATCCCTTTGACAGCTTGTGTGGAGCTGTGGCTCTGCTGGCTGCAAACTTTCTTAAAAAGCTTGTCCAAAGAACAACCAAATTAAAAGGTACCAGTGTTAAATAAATACAACCTCAGTTTTTCTTGCAGTGCTCATTGTTTGAGAACATTTGTCATATTTTATCATAAAATATGTTTTGAGACTAAACACAAAAACCCTCAGGTTGTGTTAGTTCTAGTTGTTCATGTGGACATAATGGGAAAGTTTAGTTAGTTGTGCTGCTGTAACTGATATATCTTTTTGTGCTATAACTTTTCTCTACCTTAAATGCTACAGATGATACTCAAGCAGGCCTGTAGGCATTAAAAGAAAAGGTGGAGACAATTTTAAGTTTTCTTTTGGACTGACAAATGGTGTTTGCTATAGGCATGTTACCTGTGAATCTAATTCCAGATATTTGAATAGATGGTAGGCATTGACCTCTTGTTACTTCAGGCAGCTGGTTGGACAGGAATATTTAGGAAAACAACGCTGGCTGCCGGGACCTGGATATCTTAATGTTTTTGTCCTCTTTTCTCCTTTGTACACTGCCTATTGCTTTTTATAGTTGGTTAGAGGGGAAGAACCAGATGCAGTCTATCTAGAGATTCATAAAAATAACCAGAATTTAAGGACTTGATTTTTAATTAGGACACCTTTAGAGCCCTTCAAGGATTCTTTCATGGCAATTACAGAAGATTGAAAGCAATGGCAGGTCACAGGATCTGAACTACAACAAATGATAGCTGTTACTGAGTGAGGCACAAAGTGTAGCCTTGAGCACTGTACCTTTTAAAGCTGTGGCAGATCTGTTTGCAAGATGACTACTTGTAAATCAACAAATCTGGGATTTAGATAAGCATTTAGCTTCTGCAGGCTTGGTTTCCTTGCTGAGACTGTCACCACCACAGGACAGATCTCGGGTGACCAAGGCCCTTGGTGGTTCAGGCTGCTGTTGGTGCCAGGGAGGGTGGAAGTGCCTCAGGATGGCACAGGAGGGCACCTGCATCTCTGGACACTGGGGAAGAGAAGCTGCATTGCACACTCCATACAAGAGAGCTCACCTGAATAGAGACTGAAACATACTCTGAAATTCAAAATATGGTAAATAAATCAAATAGATCACCTGCTTTGCAATAGGCACTGTGAGGGGTTAGTTTCAAATGATGGCAAGCACAAAGTTTAGGCACTTTAATAGGAGATTTTTTTTTTTATTATTATGGTATTTATTAACAAAAAGCAGTTTTGTGCATGTGGTGGCATTTCTGAGAGCTGGGGAACAGAAGACAAGCACAAGAAGCAAAAAAAATCTCCAAATCTAGGGGCTAGATTATTCTGGGGAGGTGTGTGAAAGTAGAGATGCCTTCTCACTGAAAGCCAGACTCCTGGTCATAAACCAGCCCACAGACTTTGGCTGGAGAATTCTGTGACTGTAAAGAACTTAACTAACTTGCTTTTAAATCCGTCTCTAAAAACTTTTAAGTATGACTTTGTGACAATATTATGCGTTATAGAAAATATCCTTGTAGTGTCTTTGCTTAAATACAAAGCCTTCGAAGAGGGGATGAAATTATAAACTGGAAGAAAGTAATTACGTTTTTCTCAGGAAGGGAGATAGAGAGGCTCAGGACCTGCTACCAAAGAAGCTCCTTTGAGGAGAGCATTTTGTGTCACGTTGAGCATGGGTGCCCCCATGTGTTCTGGGTGCTGACAATGCACAGGCTTGTGGCAAAATGCTTTTATTTAGCTAAGACCAGTGTTTGGAAGTTTTACCACATTTGAATAATTGAGCTCAAAACCAACCCTCATCTGTCATTTGTTATGGCACATGAATTCCAGATAAACTCATTTCAAATATGAAGTTATGTGGCTTCAAACACAAGCTGTGTGCTGTGAAAAACTTACATTAAATAGGTAGTCTCTATTAGAGCGTGCTGTTGTTGGTGCTTGAAAGTGCTTTCTGGAGTGACCAGATTAATCAGAAATGTTGCAGAAGCTTCTTTTATTGCCTTGGATGAATTTTCCCTAAGTTCCTGTTATGTTGATGTGGTAACTTCAACAATTCAGAGAAGTAGATTGTGAAATGCTGCCACGATTCTGTCCCCCACACAGGCTGCAGTTTCCCACCCCTGCATGTCCCTACTGCTGTAGTTTTCCATTGAGGCTATTTTTCTGGAAACACCCTTGAAGCCAGGTCACTAAAGTCATCAGAGTTAAACCCCCCTGAGATTGCTGGAGTGCTGCAGCCCGTGGGGGATGCGTGAGACAATGACCCGCAAGCTGCCTTTGCAGGAATAACAAATGCTGGAATGTGGCCTGGATTCCCTGCTGGGCACTGACGGAAATGCTCGCAGGGCAGTTTTTTCATTTGTTCTAAGGCACTGAATAAGGTTATCCTTGTTATGACTGCAGCTATAGCAAGAAGGCACAGCAAAACCTCCAAAGGGTGTCACTTGTGTTCTCAATCCAAACAAGCAAATACTTAAACTCCCTGTGGAAGTGGAGTTAAAGCCTTTCCTGTCTGTGGAACTCAATGCATAAAGGTGCAGAAGCCTGGGTCAGAGGAAATCCCTCCTCTAAGTTCCAGTGTGGTCAGGAACATGTGAATTAGATGGTTACAAAAAAAAAAGAAATCCTCTTACAGCAAAAAAATAATAATAGATGGCAGAGGTTAGTGGGAAGAAACAAATCCCCTGACTGCCTGTGTGATGGCTGTGGCAGTTTAGCCACAGGTCAGACTGCTGGGATAACTTGATTTAGGAGGAGTTTGGGCATCTTCTGCTGCAGAGTGTTTGTTCAAGCAGTGTTAGCTCTCTTTTTGTGTATTGCCATTGCAGGCTGCTATGTATTAGTCTATGACACTACTTACTGTGTGACTACCCTGTCAGCGTTTCATCTGGAAAGCAGTTTATCTATTGGAATAAACTAATCTCTTGCATTCTCTGCTCTCTCTCAAGTGGTATCAATAGTTTTTGTTGGCAGTAATGTATTTTCTAATACTCATCATGATCCAGTGAAGGAGTTGGGTTATTCTTTAAATATCTCTCAAACTTCTATGAGTTTTCTGAAGTTTTGTTTTAAATGCTTGTTTCAAGTTCATATTTGGACATGTAGAAATAATGTTTACTTAAAAATAACATTACTAAAACAACAATTGGGAAATTACTCTTATCAGGAGTATATGTAATTTCTAAAAAAATTTTAACTTTTTTCAAATTGCTGGTGTGCTTTGGCTGCCAACTGAATTGTAGCTGCTATGGAAAATTCCAGGAAAAGGTGTAAAATGATGAGTGAAAAATGTCAAGGGTAATATTTGTTTAATGTGATTTCATTCATACGTTTATATCCAAAAATGTCTCTTTAGACCATCTGGGAGTTCTACTGTTGAGTCATGTTAGCCCTTTCTTTTTCACATTTAGTCCATTTTATTTGTACTTCCCAAATCTATTTTATTTTTCTCATTTTCTTTTACCCTGCTGGTTTGCTCTTTCTTGGCTTTATTTTTAATTAGTTAAACATAAGTGGCCTTTGACATAGCAAAGATTATGAAAACAGTGGGACACTTGTTACTGCTTTGAAAGAGTAAGGCAAATATTTTTGTGTTTGTTCTCCTTTGTCTGTTACCTCTCTCCTGGGGTTGTATTGTCAGTGAGTGAAGTAAAAGAGCCACTTGAAGAGGGAAAAGGAGTTTATTTGGAATCTTTCTGTGTATTATGGCCAGAAGCCCTAATAAATCTTAGTTCCACTGTGCTATATGCAAAGCTACAAATGTGTAATGAGAATGTCTGAAGTTTAGAGCACGAAGCATTCTGAAAAACCAGACCTGGCAGGGAGATGATATTTTAATAGGGAGATATTTAATTTTATGCAGATCAACCACCAGAGATTTGGAGCCAGCATCTAATCATATTTTTCATCTCTAGAAAATCTGTCCTCTTACAATGGGAGCTCCTATATGGGAACTGGCCTACTGGAAAACTCTCCTTTTATAGTCACTTGAAGGTCAGAAGGGGACAGTGATGGTGAGATCTGAAAGTGTTTTCTGGCTTTGGTGCCAGTCCTGCACTGTGAGCTTGAGAATTTACCCTTTCACTCACTTCAGACATGGTCAGATCCAGTTCCAAATGTGGTCAGGCTGCATGTGTTTGGTCTCCATTTGAGATTTGTGTGGTATTTAATTTGAAAATCCAGAACTGCATGATAGCCAAGGTGGTGGCAACTGGGAGGGCTGCTTCTGTTGAAAATAATGAATACTGTTGCCTTGCTTGACTTATACCAGAAGTTATTAATGTTCTGCTAGTTAAATAAAATTCAAGTTTCGTCTAAAGGAACATGCAAAATACTTGCAGAATCCTGCATGTGTTGCATCTCTCTACATTTCTCTGTAATGGGAACCAGTTAACCCCAAAGAGATTCAACAATAATTCCTTGGAGATTTTTCAGAAGATACAAAATAGATATCTCTGCCTTCTTAGAGACACTCTTTGGAATTAACAGTTGCTTCTTGTCACAGGAGAGAAATATGAATGCCTGCTGACTTGCATGAAGGGATCTTTATAGATTGTTAAGAGAAGATGTAGTTGAGAAAATTCAAAGTCAGGTTGGATGGGGCTCTGAGCAACCTGATCTAGTTGAAGATATTCCTGTTCATTGCAGGGGGCTTGGAGCTAGATGAGCTTCAAAGGTCCCTTCCAGCCCGAAGGATTCTATGATTCTGTGGTCTTTTAAATTCAGTCTGCTGAAGCACAGCAGGTCTATTTCTGGTGACCACAAAAAGGTGAGTTTTCCTTCTTCCAGCTGGAGATCCCTCAGCTCTGAGAGGTGAAACTTTTGAAGCATAACTCATGGCCTTCCACACCTTGAATATAATCCAGCACTACTTATGAAAGACTGGAAATGAGCATTTGCTTCAGAAAATAACAGGATTCACAGGCTGTATATATGAAAATGTACATGAGATGTATGGTGGATTGCGAAAATTGAAGGTTTTCATTCATAATCAGCAATACATACTGATCTGTTTGGGGCTCAGTCACAGTATGTTAATGTGGACTCTGCTCATTGGGACTTAAAATCCAGGGTGGGATTGGAGTTCTGCTTCTGGGAAGACCTTGAAATATCAATGAACTGATAAATTCTCAGTTTCCTGCTGCCAGTCAGCATCTTAAGTTTTAAAAAAGTTTCAGAGTCAGCTGTCCTACTGTGGGTAAAAACAAGGTGGTGTACAGAAGTTAAGCATTTCATGTTAAGCTCTCTGATATGTTTTTTATCCTCTGGTAAAGCATTCTCCATGAAGGAAGGCTGTTAACAGAAACATTGATTCAACTGTAACAAAGCCACTAAAAAGCTTTCCCTGTTGCAGAAGTAAAATTATTAAAACATCCAACTTTTAAGATGCTTAAATAATTTTAGTATTTAAGCTCTACAGCTGGAAGATTACAGAAGTGACAGCTAAAATCAAAGGCAGTACAGACAATAGGAAAACAACTGTTTTATTAATAGTGACCAACTACAGTCACTGACACACTTTTTTGGATATTTTAAGGTATTAACAATGTGGGCTATGAAGACTAAGGAAGGATGCAGAGATAACAAGGTTCTTTACTACTCCTGTTCATTTCATTCAAGCATAGCTGACGTTATCCTGTGTCCCCCATTAAAACAATTGGAATGAAAACAGAGGTTGAGTTTGGGATTGATCCTTTGGTAATATCACTGCACCAGGAATTGGTGAGATTATTAGCAGCTTGGTGTTAGTCATGCACAGTTGGAATTCTGCACTTTAGCAGCGATGTGTTCTATATAGAAGGAAGGCAAGGGCTGACAGTGTAAGAGAAGATACCAGAAAGGCTTTGCCTTAATAGGAGATACTATAAAAGGCTACCATAAAAGGTGAAATGGAATAATCTATGTTTGGGACATACATACTTGAATGAAGTAGGACATAATATTGTCTTGAACAAACTGATGAAAATGAAAAAGAAATTCCACAAATAAGTTTGAAAAAATGGACAGTGCCTTTTAAATGATAAAGGGCTTCACTTATAGGCTTGAAAATACAAAATAGTTGACATTTAAAATGTCAATAGCTTTTCTGTTTATCAAAGAAATTCTGACATTTTAATAGTGACCATTTGAGCTTTTATTTGTTGTAAATGCCTCACTTAAATTCTTTTAGAAAATTATTGGTAATCTGGTCATCCCTGAGAAGTGACATCCTCTTTTAGGACTAGAGCTATTGGGGAAACAGAGCTCTTATTTTTTGGTCATACTCAGTAAAATTAGTTCAGCCAAAGATGGGCACTTATTTCTTACTACTTACATTTGCATTTTGCTCTGGGCAGTTAGGAGAACTGAGAAAGAGGTAATATTTTATTTTTTTCTTCCCTGAAAATGTGATGGGGATGAAAACCTTTCTTTAATGATCTTTAAAATGCATCTTGACATCAGTGTGGTGTTAGGGAGAAATTAATGATGTTTATTGAGACTGAAGTCTTAAACTATTTAAAAAGATAAGTTATGGTTTTCTTATTGAAAACCTGATCTGTACTCAGTTATTCAGTGTTTTATGACCACTAATGAAGGGCTCATATTGAAAGTTTTTCTGTATTATAATCTTAGCATATATGACACTGAGCTAACACTTCTGTTAGGGAGACACTAAAATAATTAATTTGATGCCATTCTCACTTCCAATGCAAGTGCATGTTTTGCATGTACTTCTAATAGAGTTTCTGCAGTATCTCCTGTGTGCTTGTTTTAGCTCAACTAAGTAAGATGTCTGGTGTGAGGATCCATTCCACAAAGCTTCATATCCACACCATAGGCAGAGTAAAAGGAGTCCCCATCCCCAGTTTCATAGGGTGAAGTGAAACAAAGTCCACGTGAATGAGTTTTGGCTGAAGAAAACTGTGTAGCATGGCTTGCCAAGGTATACTTATTCTCCATGAAATTCTGCTGGCTTGCAGCTTTTTCTGTAGAATGAGGAATTTCTGTGAATGCCTAGTATATTTTGGTTGTTGCTATTCTTGGCTCTCTTCATAAAAGAAACAACATAAGCTATTACTGCTATTTATAAAAGTACTTTGTGACCCAATGCCATGGTGTTGAAGAGTTTTTAATCCAAAAATCTAACATTGCAGAAGAACAAAGGCTGATAATGGCAAATCGGCCTTTAATTTAAAAATGCCTATTGAAGTTCATTGATGTAGAACTAGCATTAAAAAAAATTAGATTGCTCTCACAACTTCCAAAATACTAAATGTAAGTTTAAGCATATTTTATTATCAAATGTGATTTCTTTTAAAAACATTTTCTGATGATTTTATCTCTTTTGTTATAATTTAGAGTTTTATTCAGAGCTTGCTGAGGCATTGGGTGTCCTTATTGGGACACTGCCAAACAAATTTGCTTCACTTAAGTGGAATATGTGTTGGGGATTTTCTGGCTTTTGTACCTGCAGAGATGAGTAAGGTTGTTTAGCTGTGCTCAACAAATAGGTTTATATTGGATCTTACAATATTTCAGTCTTCAGAAGGGAATCCCTCATGAGATTTAAGACAATTTTTTTCTTCCCTATGAGGTAAAAACTATTCAGTAGGGAGCCTTTGCCAAATCTGTCTCTATTTCCGTGGACAGAAGGATTTATTCTTGTTTCTATTCTCTGGCATATCAATTCTGTGTGTCTTGAACATTGCACCAATAACGTGAATTAAAAGGTGCATGAATGATGGAATAAACATGATGGTTCCATTTCACTACCTGAATTCTGTTAGCAAAGGAGAGGAAACACTGAAGGGCAGCAGCTGGGTCTGTTTTCCTGCTCAGACTCAGCAGAAGCTCTTGTAACTCAAAATATTGAACCAGTTCTTTGATTCCATTCCATGCCATGGAAGACTCCTTCAGTCTCCTCTCTTCAGCCACTTCCACACAGAGGAGCTGCTAAGTAAAATGGAAACAATTTTCTTCTGAAAACTGGGCTAGTCTGAGCAATACCACCCATTTGTTTTGAGATCTTTATTTCTTTTCTGTCATCAGGGACAAACATTCTACTGAAGCCAAATGCATTGGCTATGGCAGAATGTTAATAAAATTAATAATTGCTGATGATTTTGCCTCTGGAAAATACCAGCTGTAGTATGTGAGGATTATGTATGAAAAGGGCAAGAAAGAGTTTGGCTCACTTTACTGTGGTCTTATCCTGACGTAGAGAGCTGTTGTGTACAATGAAAGACCTTACCAAGCCCCAAGTTTTGATAGATTTATTTCCATCTTTCCTGTTCTGCCAAGTTAAATGCATTAAATTTTTTTTGAATGATCTTTTAAGTTGTATGACTTTTAATTTTGGTTAAAGATTAAAGATTTGAAGATCTGTGTTCCACAGGTATAATTTCAGTTGGCATTAATAATATATGTGCACATTTATAGGCATAGTTCTTCAAGTCATCTTTTGTGAGTTAAGACACCACATGAAAGGTTATTATCTCTGACTCAGCTGTGATGATGTTTTCAAAGCAGCATTTACCAAACTTTGATGCATAGATGAATATCTGTGCTTTCAAGACTTGTTTTTTTTTCTGGTAAGTTACAAGATAAGAGTTAAAAATTTTTGTCTTGGCATAATTTCTTTGCTGTTGTTGGGATAGGAAGTGCTGCTACAAATGGGCACGTAGCTGGTTCCCAGTACTGAAAGTAGTTCAGTATGAGACTTCTTCTTTGGTGACCAAAGTCCCAAAATGTTCGGAGATGTGAAGCTTACCATTTATGTAACTGGGAACAAACCCAGGTATTTCCTATGGGTCCTGCTAAATGGTACCATTGGAGAAGTATTCTATGGCCTGAATTGTTGTCTAGAGACAGAGGCAACGGAGGGAAGATGCATCTATGGACCTTGAATGTTTCAGGACTTTGCATCACAAATGTGCTAACAGTGATTGGCAAAACAGGAGGTTTTGTGTATGGAAGATGAGAAGAAAAATGTAATGGAGAGATCTGGATGAGAAAACAAAATTATTGTAGCAGTAGCAAATAGGTGGTATTTATGCATGAATCTTGAAAGGGTTGAGGAAAGTGAGGCAAGAACTGAAGTGGGGCACCCATGTCCCATCTTCTTCAGAGGAGAGTATTGGGAAGATCTGTGTGAGCATTAGGTGAGAGTGGCATTGACTCTGATTTGGCCAGCTGGATGTGCAGGGTACAATACACACTGAGGAGGAGTCACTTCTTGGGGTGAAATCAGTGTAAGGCATCAGAAACAAATCTTGGCATCCATCCTTTAATTTTTTCAGAAGAGAAGGGAAGGAGGGCTTGTACCTTCCCTACCCTTCCATGCAGCTATAAACACTGTGGCCTCTGGCTCTAAAATAATATTAAAAGTCTGTAGATGTGTTATCGTGCCATGTCATAATTCTAGTTCTGTTTGAAATGATATGTAACTGGCCATAAGATCCCTGGAGTGAAAGCTGTGTAACTTTTGTGTGTCTTTCTGGCAAACTCAATTAGTCTGCCTCTTTCTTAAAGGAAAATAAGGGCTTGTGGCATGGCCTCTGCACACACCTCAGGGGGAAGAGGAGCTGGCAGAGACACCCAGGGGTGAGCAAGGGGCTGTCTCTGTGTGTACAGTGTCAGGAGAGGAAGGTCATCCACAACCATCTCCCAAGGAAAAAGCTGTAACTGAACTTATTAATTCTGTTCCTCCCTTGATGATACTATCCCTCACCTTTCCAAACTCTTGGGAAGTGCAGTTGTGCTGCACTATAGGTGTGAATATATGGTTATAAAGGGAGCAGATATAGCTGGAGTTGAATAACTTCTCTGGAACGTGATTCTGCACACACTGCCTAATTGTGCTGTGTCAGTGGCCTTGAAATGCTGCTGGAGACGCTGTGGTGCCTGCAGGTTTTCCCAGCAGCTTCTGTCATGGAAAGATTAATGCTGTGAGACTCATGACATAAGAGTATAAGCTGGCCTCGTGTGCCCCATGATGACTTTTGGAATTGGTAGATAAGCTTGCTCTCCAGCTTTCTTGTTTTTAATGAGCAATTATCTATCTGCAGGATCCTGCAAATAGTGCAGTGACTTCTCAGCAATGCAGAGGGGCTAAAATGGTGTCCTTTTATGGCAATGTCTTCAATGTGAGGCAGCTTTCAGGGACTTCCAGGGACTTAGTGTTGGGAGATTATTGCTACTGCCTCAGTGGATCATGCAGGCAAGGGTCTGTTTTGTCTTGGCTATAAAATCCAGAAATCCAGAAAAAGACCTCCTTGAAGCAAAGTTCCTGGTGACATTAACACCTACCTGACCTACTGATGACAGGGAAAAGCAAGAGCCAGCCTATTCCCCCTGCCAGAAAGTGAATACAGCAGCTGTAATGGGCATATCTTACATTTTCAAAAAGCCTGAATCAGACCAAACCCTCTGGAACCACAATTCTGCTTATAAAGACTCATAGAACTGAGGAGATTTTGGTATGAGGGGACTGAATGTTGAATGGCATTTTCATTTTCAGCACATTTCTGTCTTCTTTAAAGACACATCTTTTTGCATTATTCATTTTTTAAACTTCAGTTTGAATATAATCAGTCTAAAGTAGGAAGGTTTTTGCTTAGTTTATGTGTATTTTTATAGCCATGTTATTTATTTGGTGCAGAAGCGCTTATCTCCACACTAAATTAGCCTTATTTGTTTTAAAATCCTTTCTTCATTCAAAAAAATTGCAAAACATTTGAAGGATACAGACTGTTTCCATTTAAAAATATCATGTGTCTGCAAATCTTGCAATATTGCTTGATTAGATTTTGTCTGCCTTTATGGATATAGTGTTAAAGTTCTTTTCAAAACTAAATATTGTATTTTTGTGACTAGTGCTGTGGCTTTTCTTGATAATTGTAACATATGAGAATTTGTTTGCTATATGAAATACATATTTAGTTGTGAAGATTTCAAAATCTTGGGAGATGGGAGGAAATTCCTGTAGCAAAATCTAAGAGATGTAAAAATATTTGCTTGCTGGCTGATGTCCTCTCACAACTCCCTTCTGCTGACTATGCTGCTGGGTGTCTGGTATTTGTCTAAACACTATTTGCTCTGGTAGTGGCCATGTAGTTGAGTGAACAGGGAGCACAGTTGTGATCTGTTTGGTAATAAGTACAACTTTGTTTAGAAGTTAGATTTCTTTGAGGAATCATTTCACCTGGAGCCTGCAGGAATACCTATGGTTTTTGCTTTTACAAAATGTACCATTTCCTCTAATAGTTTTAAAGTAGAGTGAACTGGAAGCTTTCCTACCTGACTGAGCTCTTGTCTTGGATGTCCATTCCTTAAATATGAAGAACTGAACTGGTCTAAACTGAACCATATTAAACTTTTGAGATCGTGGCAAAATGCCTTCCTGGTGCTTTGGGCTTTTACATTTTCCCTATTAGAGGTATGAAGCTTAACCTTGAATAGAATAATCCTAGTCTAGTCTTATTTTCCTGAGGAGGCATTGTTCCCAGCCTATTAAGGATGTCAGCAATGCTGAGTAGAGGTGGGTTTTTGAATAATCCACCAAGAGAAAGGCACTGATGAGATATGAGAATAATCTTGTATAAACTGCTATATAGGTGACCATCAGAGTTGGCAGAAAAGACCTAGTGAAGAACTGGAAGGGAGGAGTTAAAGCTTTTAAAAAACTTGGTATGTTTGAACACACAACTATCTGCTGAATTGCAAGGGGCATTTAAAATGTCAGAACTGACATGCACTTAGTTTTAGCAGCTCTGACAGTGAGGTTTGTGGGGATGTATTCTGAGGCCCTGTTAAGGCCAGGAGAGTTGTTGCCACATTTTAATTTGGGATTTAGCTTCTTATTTACCCCATCCTCCTGTTCAGCTCCACACTGGCAGATAAGCTTTGTCAGGGATTGAGAACCTCAGTATAACTGAGAGCAAATTCATCCAGGAGGTGACTTCATTGAAGTCAGTGAGTTACAGCAGCCCACAGGGACATTCAGTGCAAAATTAATTTCTGTGTATCTAATGAGTTTTATTAAAGAGGTAGATTAATGCAACTCTAGTTTTTAAATCCAATGGTCTATTAGCTTCTTTTCTTCTCAGTTCTGTTTACTTCAACAGGAGCTGTCATTCTGGTCAACAGTAAGCAGTGTGTCTCTATAGGAACTTTCAATAAAAGAATTATTTATTTGTACACACATACATCTTTGTACCTCATTTAGACCTTAAGTGAGATGTCTGAATCACTGGGAAAAATGACTTACAATTCTATTTTTTAAAATGAATTAAACTCTCCCTGTTTCAGGCCCACCAAGGGACCATACTAAACAATTGAGGCCACAGGAGGAAGCTGTGCTGCAGGAATATTAGATCTGGGTGGGATGATATACGGTGATTCTTTCCTAAACACCCTCTAAGTTCAGAGACATCAAGTGTGAACATAGTTTTCCTTTTTAATATTTGGAATTTGAATGAGCTTAACAAACTTACTATAGGTTAATATATTTGCAAATGTATGGAAAATACTAAGTGTATCACCTCCAATTGTATGTGAGAAGAGCAGTGTTACCCAGGTAGAAGGCCTCAACTGAAATGAGTCAAGAAAAGCAGGTGTGTACAGCATATTAATCAGAAAAGCTAAGAAGTTGTATTAAATTAACTTTTTTTTTTTCCCCTTTCTTTGATAGAAGTTCTTTGAAACTTTAATGTGTTGATTTCTGTTAGGGAATTAAATGCCACAGCATTTGCTTTATAGGTAAAGAATAAGACATGGCAGGATTACCTAAAGCTATACTGTGAGGCTGAATGTTCCTTCTAGTAACATTTTGGACTGTAGTGATGTGAAAATTGCATAATTCTTACACCATGTTTAAAAAAAAAAATCAAAAATATCTTTGTACTGTTAGGTATTTCAGAGTTTTATCTACCACAGGTATGGCTGGGACATGTTAGAAAGGAATAATTCCTGAGGGGAAAAATACTTATTTTTTTTATTGCTCAAAACCTCTTTGTCTCTAGATATTGTTGTCTAAATAATTATTGTAATAAAGAGTCCCAGTAGGTCACGTCAGGCTTGTTTATTATCATTACTCCTAAAGCTTCTGTGGTGTTATTTTCATGAAAGCCAGCCAGTGTCACAAAAAGCTGTGGAGCCCTATGGTGCTTAGGAACCTTGAAAATGAGTCAGCCTTAAATAATTTGTAACAGACAACCAATGCTCTATTTTCCAAATATGTGAAAACTATTAGCAGTTGCTGCAGACGTTAATTTCACATTTAATTGTGTGGTATTTGTCTGTGAGCCAGAAAATATATAGAGCAGGCTTTGTTTATTGTCATGTTGTGCACCAAAAGCATGTGCCTAACATCTTACCCCTAGCATAAACATCAACTTTCCAGGAGTGATTTTTCTTTTGGGAATCCTACTCCGTGGTGCAGCTGCAACTTTTAAAAATATTTTGCTGCATAAGAAATAACTCATGGCCTGGTTTATGTATGGTTGGCAAAACATGGAGAAAAAGTTGCATGAGTTCAAGTAAATTTGTCTCTGGTGCTATTTTTGCCATGTGTATATGTTTCTTACACAGTTGTGGTGCTGTGTCTTAGGAGGCAGAAGCCACAATGTTTGTGTACCTTGCACACCAGGATAAAGTGATGAAGATGTGAGGCTGGTTTTAGTAGCAGCCCTAAGTCACTGCTTTTCTCCCATGTGCCAGCTGTGCCCAAAAGCTTGTGACAATATCTGATTTCAAGGACAGGATTATTGCCAGTGCTCCTTTTTGGGGCAGTAAAACCATTCTGCAGCTCAGTTCAGCCCTCAGTAGTTCAGTTGTATTCACATCTGAGTACAGGTTTTATTTACCCAGAAGAGATTGGTCACTTTTACAGGTTTTAGTTCTTCTTGTGCTTCAGATTTGCTTGCTAGGTCAGAGGCTTGAAATTCTTTGCCCATGTATAGCAGGAGTACATTTTCTTTGTGTTTCTAAACCCTTTAAACATTTTAATGTGTTGACTTGGGAACAAATAATGTTTTGATAATAAATTTTGATACATATTTGACAAGAAAAGCACTATTTATAGAAAATATACTGCATTGTCTATCATAAACCTTATTTATAAATGGTCGAGGCTTTTTTTTCTTAGAGAATGCAGTCTAATATTACTAAGATGGGGAAAGGAAAGCTTCCTTTTAGAATTCTAATAGTGCTGTTCCAAATTAAATAAAAAAGGAGAACAAACAAAAACCCTCACAGCAGCTACTCTAGCAAAAGCTAATAAAAAACCTAATCTGCTTGTTATCATGATTACATGTCAATAACCTGGTACTTGTATAGACCAGGAGACATTTTCTGGGAGTTTATATGTGCTTTTTCTTTGGTGGTCCTACATTATTCTGTAGGACAGTAACATATGGCATTGGTAGAAAGGGAATTCTCCCCTCGACCTTTTTTTCCAGTCTTTGAGCCAAAAACTCCCAAATTTCATGTTTGCAGGGGTTTGTAAGTCCAAAATTTCATGTTGAGTTCCAATGGATATTCATGCCAGATGTCTCCCTGTATTCCCTATGCCCTCATTTTATTTGTCTGTGTGACCACTTCAGGGGAGATTGGTTGTTTGGGGAATGGCTGAACTGAGAACTTTCTGCAGATCCTCTGAATGCCTTCATTAGATAAATCCAGGTATGCTCACACAGTTGAATCTGGGCATATTCCTGGGCTGACAGTAAATGAAATTATTGCTGCTATGGAAACTGTTGGAAATGATGGAAGTGCCCTCTCTAGGGATTATACAAACTATGATCAATGGATTTGAGTTTATAGTTTATTATAGCCAGGTTTAATACATGAGTTTTCTCTTGGCAGAAACATGCAGCAATCTAGTTGGCACTTGTTGGGCACAGAAAGTAAATAAACAAGAACAAGTGTATATTACTCTACACACTTGAATCACAACAGAGATGGAATTGGAATAAACTGTCTTCCAAGAGCTGCAGATAGCTGGAGCAGCAGCTGAGAGTTGTTTACAAAGTTATTTTTTATGGAAGTCCTCTCATAAAGAATTTCCTATAAATTCAGCACATTGCATTGCTTGACACCAGGCTACTCTCGTTTTTGCTATGTTTTATGCATATCTATAAGCTCTATTAATAATTAAATATAGGATCAACACTGTAGGAACTTTAGAATCAGGAATTACTTCTCTTGCTTGAATATTTCTTAACTGCCTTAAATTTGGAGCGGTATTTAATGTTTAATATTAATAAATCATGGAAAGAGGTTGTACAAGGATCAGAATAGTGTGATTGATTATACTTTTTCCTGCTGGAAGATGTTTGACATGTTTTTATACATCTTGAAAACATTCAACCAAGAGCAGATGGAAGTTTTTGAGAATGGTAGCTTTTAGATCAGGAACCAGACAGATTAATGTTTTGTGAATTAGATTAGAGTCCAAATTGTCTGAATGAGTTTGTTACCAGACATCTAACCAAGTGTCCTTTTTTCCTTGTAAATTGGATTAAACTGTCATAGTCACAGCAATTATGCTGTGGTTTATGGGAAGTTTACTGACTTTCATTACTGAAATGAATTTTAAGGAATTTTGTAAGTCTGACCCTTTGTCACACCAGATAGCAGCAGGTGTTTGGAGGGAAATCAGCTGGCTAAAGAACTGTTGAAAAGCCAGATTTGCTCAAGTATTATGATCATTTTTGAGGAGGGATTATACTAAAACTCCTGAAGACCTATGAAACCTCTTGAATAATTCAAAGGGATATTTTTCTAATTTTTCGTATTTAGTTCAGTGGTGTTTTTTTTTTTTTTTTTTTTTTGTTNTATTGGGGTGGTATTTGTTACCACACTGATGCATTTGTTCTAGCCAGGAAATAATGGTTTATTTTAGTTTCATAGAAAAGTATTAAATATCAGAAATAAAGGAAAAAAATACCATAAATAAAGGACAAAATATCCCTGGGAGTGTCTGACAATATCTGTGGCATTCTTATCTAGGATTTTGTCTCAAAATGGAAGTATAGCAGGTAGAGATTTAAAGGAGGATTATGCAAACCTACATCATGAGTACAGAGTTGTTTCAAGCTCAATAAAAGTAGCAGAAACATCAATGAAGGTAATGGCAATAACTTTCTACTGATGTTGTGCATGGAACAGTATTTTGTATGTGCAATCTAATAAACATCCTTATGGGTCATAATTTTGTATTTGGCCCAGAAAGGGGAATATAGCATGAGCTAAAGGAACTCAAGATCCAGTCAAAATTGTCTAACTTTCTTTATCGTCTGTTTTTATTCTGTAAAACATATTTTGGTCTTAGCAAATAGCTGAGCAAAAGTTAGCTATTCAATAGACATAAAAGGATTATTTTTTCTGAAATTGTAGTAAAGTATTATGAAGAACAAAGCAGTAAATAATATCTCCCCTGCTTTGTAAAAATAAATTTTCTGAAGCAATATATTGGAAGAATTAGCTTAGGTTTTCTGTCAGAAGTTCTAATTCTTGCCTAAAAATACAGTCTGCTTTACAAAATATTTATCTCATAGGCTTTCTGTTAGATTGAGATCCTCATTTGGTCAATTCTTATATAAATTTGGTGGGCATAGAGGTTCCTAACAAAATAGTCAAAAAAATCTATTCTGGTATATCCATAGCATGTGTAGGAGGTTGAAGATATTCCTGGAAATCAGGCTGGTATTGCTGGTGGGTGCTGATGATGGCAAATAAAAAATCACAGTGAACACTTGTTTGTCATGGACTAGGACATAATTCAGGGGAAAATTAAAAGTGTCTCTTGAATACAGGGAACTGAAATGGGTCAGAATTCTTTAAGCCAGGTTCTGCATAGTGCCTAAAAAGGTTTTTCAGGGGCAATCACTTAGATCAAAACATCTATAAGAGGTGGTGAAGTGTCTTGTCTCTGAAGTTTTGTCATATGTGGGACTCCTGTGTCTGGATCACCCCCCTGAAAATGCCAAATAAAAGAACAACCCACAGCATGGAGGCTGAACTGAACTCTTCCTGCCCTGACCTTGTCTGCTACCCTCATTTATACTGTGAGGAATGTCAGAGCTGATGAATCTCCAAGTGGGCTCTCCATGGAAAGAGTGGATGGGAGCAGAAATGGTTGATTGTTATTTTTCTTCTTTTTAGTTGCTTAATTGTATCTTAGCTTTGTATACAGTGACTTTTCTGTGCTACCTCTTTCTTGATGACAACAGCCTCATGTACTTAAAGGGTAATGTCATTTTGGCTTCAGAAAGCATTGAAAAGTCGATGGAAAATGTGAACTAATGAACTGGCATATTGCAGGGACAAAAACATCAAATCAGATAAGTAGAAAACAGGTCATTTTGTTCTTGAATAACAAAGAGTATTCTATATGCCTAGGAGGGAGATGAATATTTCAGGCTTAATTTTTAAGTAAAACAGATTTAAAAACAAAGAATAAAATAGTTCAGAGGTTTCAGGGTCAGTTCAGTAGGTAAATGCAACATGCTTAAGAAATAGCAAAAGAGCAAAATAGTAATTAAAAAGCTATTTTGAAATTGCTAGGCTGCCTAAATATTTCAAACCAGAGCAGGGCTGATATGGGCTTCTGTCCTTTCTAGGTGGGTACAATGGCACTCAATCAGCACCCAAGCTTTTCTTGCTGTTGTTTTGGATGAGACAACTATAAATTGAAAGCCATTTTGTTCTTTTCCAAAAACAGGAAATCAAAGTTCTTACACAGTTAATTCCCAGCCTTATTTATTATCCCACTAGGAGTGGGGTCATTTAAGCCCAAAGAAACAGTGCAGCTTGGGGACAGCAGTAGAGTCACCTGGCAGAGCTGATGCCAGCCCATGTGTGCCATGGCCTCACTGCATTGATGCTGAGTGTTCCTTTAGAGGGCCCTTCCTTCACTTTGTGAAACTCCTGGAGATCTCTGCTTTCCACCACACAGCCCTACAATGCCTTTGTCCCCTTCAGATTTGTCATTACCGATGGTGAAAGCTACATGATAAAAGAATTGAAAATTGGCTGTAGAGTTCAATCTATATACTCATTACAATCAGGCTTAATTAACTCTGAAGTTTAAAAGCAGAAGCTGTCAGTGACTTCAGCAGAACATGGAAGACTGAATGGTCAACTCAGGACCAGAGTTGTAATGGAGACAGTAGGTGGCAGAAAAATAAATCAGTCCTAGGAACTAAAACCAGGACAAGATCCATTATCAGCAGTCAGTGTCTGTTTCATCTCAGGCTCAAAATTCTGGTCTGTGGTTCCTTTAATGTGTGTTCTGGAAAGAAGTCAGGAAATAGTTTAGATTCATGTTCATTTGGTTGCAAGCAAATCACCCATATTTACCTTAAAGTGTGATTTAGGATAAACTTCCCTTCTTGAGGAGGGAGGAATACCTGTAACTGTGATAATTTCTGGTTATATTCAATGTAAAAATATCAAATTTCTCGATAGCTTGGGTTTTACCAGCACCACTGAATGAAGCATCAAGCATCTCTTCTTTGAAAGGTGGTAGAACTTCTTCTCTGCTAGAAATTACAACTTTTTTTTTCTTGCTACCTACATGTGCTCTATTTTTTCTGTAGTGATTTGTGAAGGTTTTGTTAAAAGGTAATGAGTGAAACCACTGGACAATTTTGTTTTCTGTGAACTGTCATGCTCACATTGGTTAATATTGTTGCAAAGTGCTGCTTGCAGAAATTTATCTAGGAACAACAATGTTCGTGTTGGTATTTGTGGGAAGCAAGGGCTTTTTTAAAAATAAAACTGAACACACAATTCTGAATATTAATCTCAAGAATTTATCACAAATCATGTGTCAATTAGTGAAGACAACTTGAACTTCAAGCATTTCCCAAACCAGCCGGTCTTTGGAAAATTTGTGATCAGGGATTTAGAAAAATGGTATTGACCTACAATATTCCCTGCTTGATTGTTTTCTGGTTTGGCAGAGAGAAAGGAAATTAAAAAATTGATTTTCATTTAAAAATGTTTCAGTAGTATATAAGTATCTTAAATTATGGGTTTTTTTTCTGAGTCTTAGTGGCTAAATGTAATAAACACCTGACACTGCTGCCTTCTGAAAATGTATGCGGTGTCATATATTTTGGTTAAAATTTTTCTGTGTAAGTTGAGAACTAAATCTTTGCTGAAAGAGAAATCAATAGTTTGATCATACATTTTTGCTTGAAATGACAGTAAATTTCACAATTTGGTTTAAACATGACACTGCAGAAAAGTAATTAATGGGTGGCTGAACTTTGAGTCTGCTTGTGTGCTTAAGGAGAAATTAAGACCAGTAGATGTTGGTTCCAGTGGTTTTCATTTTGGTTCAACGTGGATCTATGTAATGTGGAACAGCTTTCATTAAAATGTGTAAATATTTCCACACACTCTTTGTAGACATCTAGGAAGAAAATTAACTTATTTTAGATCTTTTTTGTAAACCGCAAAGGAAGGGAAGAAGGTGTTTTAGTATGTGCTTTAAGGAGGGTTTTAGTAATTGTAGGAGTGAAGGGTTCTAATATCTGGCTTGTGTAATGCCATTGCACTGTTCTGTCCCACTTCAAAACTTTGTGAGGATTAGCAGTATTATCACTCTTTCACAGAGGAAAGAGAGGGCCTTTCTGTTCTCTAGGAATTGCTTTTGATTTATTGCTGGAATTACACATTGGTGGATTATGCAAGTAGGCATTTCTGGATCTCTTTCAATTCTAGTGGTTCACTCTTAGTTTTTAAGAGGTTTCTTGTGGAACTCTTGAAAAAAGGTGCTTGTTATTGTAGTTACTACTTTTAAGCATGTCATATCAGTTTTCTCTTTGTTCTCTTTGCTATTCTCTTTGTTCTCTGTGCTATGGATCTTGATTCACATTCCTAGAAGGTTTTGATTATTTCCCTTCAATGTGTGGCTGTGAAAGCTTCACTGCATTACTGTCATTATTTTGCTGAAAGGAGTTCAAATACAGAAATTATTCTGCCCACTGAATCCACTGGACACCAAAAGGATGAGAACTGTCTCCTGAAGGTTGAGAGCTATGTAGGTTTCCAGCTTTTGGGATTTTGTTTTCAGCTGCCCCTGCAAAGCTTTAGCTCAAATAGTATTGATAAAAACGAAAAATTTCATTTCAGCTTTTAATTGACAGAAGTAAATTCTTGGTACATAATCCTTTTGTTTATACTCTTTTATGTGCATATTTGTCAGATTTTATTTAAATAATTTTATACACCATATTGGGATAATCCATTACATTAATGCACAACTTAAAACAGGTTGTATTTACACTGATCACAGAAAGACAGGTATGAGGACAAATACATTCACCATCTTTATCAGCATTTTAAGTATAGTTAACCAGCACACATCACACACATCCATATCCATATTTATAGGAAATGTAGTTGTTTCTAATTACACACATGGGCATGTAGGTGTTTCCCTTTGAAAACACCAAAAATTAATGAAAAAATTTGAAATGCCATTTCCCCCAGATAACCAAAGACTTTAAAAAGAAAAGGCAAAATTGACCTGCAAATTGCACAATTAATGGAATCAGGCATGGAAATGTGGTGGCTGTGTTTGGACACTTTTTTTGGTCACTGGGGCACTTTGGAGAGTATTTTTACTAGTGGCAAGATCTGAGCTCCTATGAAGACTTATTCCTGAAAACTGCAATGTGTTTTCTTGTTTTGGAAGGAGATCTACTGGACACATTTGGTTTAATGTTAAGCCATCTAACAACACAAAATTGCAGCCAAAGGATACTCTAGATTTTTTGGTGTGGTTTTTTTTTTTTAGACTATAAATTAAAAACACATGACTTCATTCTATGAGATTAAGGCAGTAATGGAGAATATTGTGCTACAATGTGCATTAGATGTAGGTAATGTTCTATTCTCCTGTATCACATTTTTACATTTATAATTGAAGGCCAACATACGATTGAACTAGACTGGCTGACTACAAAATCTTATAATGGAGAGATAGGTCTTGTGTGATAACCTTGTTACATTAAAGTTGAATTTCTTGCCTTACAATATACATATATTCTATGAAAATTAAAAAGACTGGTAAAAATATTAAAATATTTCCTATACAGAGGTACCATTATCTAAGTTAAATTCTAGTCACTGCTATAAAAANTTGATGCCTCTTGGCAGTGATCAAGAAACAACATGACACCTTCAAAAGAAAGCCAGCTTAAGGCTTAGTAATTCTCTTAATTCACTGAATTTATTCTGTTTACTTATAATGAAATTAGGCAACTCATGTTTAGTACAGCAGCTAAAGGAACACCTTAAGAAAGGAGGAAAGCAAAGCACACACAGGTGACTCAATCTTGCTGTCAGTGCTTGAGCAGGAAAGGCCCCTTGTTCTTATGGGAATTAATGTAATCATGGTTAATGTACACAAGGGCTGCACTGCTGGAATGAGACTTAAACCTCTCCATTTATCCCCTGCTCTTCCCAGCCACTCAGCCCTAGAGACCTCC
>WEIU01014003.1:447589-501915 GCA_013389925.1 Aegithalos caudatus | reverse complement strand
AAAAAAAAAAAAAAAAAAAGAGAGGAAGCACTACATACATTTAAAAGACAAGCTCAATTGAATGTGTAGAGACAAAAAAAAAATCAGAGGTAATGTCCAGAGGTAAACTCTGGGTTGGATCCAGCTGAGAAGCTACTGCCTCTGAAAATTACTGCAGACCTAGTGATAAATAATTCCAAGAACTAACTCAAAGCTACTGAATATAGTGATCACTTGAAAGGTACTACAGTGACAAGTGACCACAGAATAAGAACAGCACCCAAATGCAGAGTTTGTTCTGTGTCTTCTACTTTGCATAATACCACTACAGAACAGAACTGGAATAAGTTTAGAGAGCTGACTGTGACTAAAATATACTTTAAAATTATTCAACAAAATATTACTGTGTTTTGGTAGGTGAATCCTGGCTAAATATGTTCACAGCAGGGCAATAAAGCCAGGGGCTTTTTTTTTTTTTGTGCCACTTTGTAATTATATAATTCTAAAAATTATCTCTTATGTATTTTACATTCTTTATTTGGAACAAAATAGAATGAAAAGATGAGAGTCTATCTATTTGGATGTAACCTTTATAGTTAGTTGGAAAATATGAAGTGTGGATCATATGCTAAAGCCATTTCCATTGCTGATTTAAGGGAATATCTCTTTCATGAAGTACACTGTGATATTAGGCTGTGTTCTGCACTAGTAACTGTAACAGGAATTCTCCTGCTGCTCTTCAGCTTCAGTGTAATGAAACTGGTCAGAAAATGGCATGGACACGTACAGCAAAGACCATGTTCTTCACCAAGAGAAGGAAGTAATAACAAATCACTGAAAATGAAGCACTGAGTCTTCACTTCTGAAGGATGCAAACTCACATCCCAAAGGACAGTATGGCAAGAAAGCTAATGACATGAATAAATAATTAAAATTGCTCTTTTGTCATAACTGAATTGTACTCTTTCCTTAGATCTAAGAGCGCTCAGGTGGTGTTGGTTTAAAACAGGTTGTGGCATGAATATCTGAAGAAGCTATTACTGTCAGAAAAGTTTAATTCACTTCTTCACAATAAAAAGAAAAGCACTTAACTTATTCTGATTGCTCTTTTCCTCTGCTCCCCCCTCCTCTACTTCTGCCCATTGCAAAACTCACAAGTTTTGGTCATGTAGGGATCTCATGGCACCAAAGGATGCAAGAAAAATTAAAAGGAGTCTTTAAAGATCATTTGAAGCCAAGTAATAGAAGGGAGGCATTGACAACAGAGAGCAGATGTCTTCCCTCAAAGAGTCAGTAGAGAAGCTGTGGGCCAGCCTGGTCCAAGCATAAGTGAGGGAGCTTTGAACTTGACTTTTCTGTATTCTCAGTTTAGCTGAACGTGGGCTTTTTCCTTGATCTGTTGGTTGTCATATTGTTAGCCAGTGTTGGAGCTGTAAGGAAACAGATATTAAATTACTTCACTGATTCAAACTATGATGCTGACAAATAAATTTTTTTTACAAATCTAGAGTTATAAAGAAGTTTCAAAATAATGGATAGATTATCCACTCCATAACTAAATTTCTGTGCAGTCCAGTTTGCAGTGAGAAATGTGCTGTATTTAAAGGCTAGTTAGTCAGTTCTCAATTCAGCTCTAAAATTCAGAACAGCCAGACAAATATGGGAATAAGATATTTGTATTTGTTTGGTTACAGTAGGCAGTGTTTTGTTTGCAATCTTAAACATTGTGAACAAAACACTAAATATGCTTTAGCACTAACATAGCCATTCCTAGCTGTTCACTGAAGATGGCAGCAAATTAAGATGCTCTCCTGTTTGGCATGGATTTAGGTAACTTTAGTAGTTTACTTCTGAGGACAGCCCTTTCTAACTTACATGAAATTAATTTGCTACCTTTCTGTCATAGATTTGTGTTCAGAAGACCAGTAATGTGGAATGGCTGTTTATAGCCCTTTCACACAGGAACATCTGCCCTTGGAAACAATGAGATACAGAAGGAACAGTAAATCATCTGACAACTGAGGGCAGAAACAAAAGAAAGAGAAGGCAGGAAGAGGTGCTGTGTTACCTCATATTCTTGGCCACATCAAATAAACTGTGGTCATGAAACAGGAAGCCTATTTGTGCTTTCATTCTGCATCCCATAAATCTACACAGATTTCCTTTAAAAGCCAAATTTTACTTCAAGCAATATCTTTCAGAATAAGCAAAAGTCAGATTTATTTTTCTGTATCAACATACAAACCACCAGTATAAAATCTGGGTCACGTTTTGTGGAGGTGTGCATAATTCTAGTTGCTTTCAACTTTGAAGACAGTGGTCCAAAATGAATGCTGGTAAGTGTAACAAGCTTCACATTTGCATCCTTTTTATCTTCTACATAAAGGAGTTATTTTCCAATATGCTCATTTTATTTGCTAAAAGCAAAGCAGTATTTGAAAACCTAGAGCATATATTTCAAGGCTTATGAAGTTTCCAGCAGTGTTTTCAATCAGATCTAGTCCTGTGGGGAAAGCCAATTCCATGTAACCTGGTACATCATTTCATGACATTATAGGTAAGCTCTGATACTGGATATTTTTTTTCTGTTTGTCATGTGTTGTGGAACATAATTGCAGTTTTGGAAACATGACTTCAGGTTGCTGTGCAGTAACTGAGTGAGAGGCCATGACCTCTTCAAATGCACTTGATAGTTTGGAAATACCTTTGTTTCTTGGTGAGATCTCACTGTATTCAAACACAACCTAAAATACCAGGCTCAGGTCATCTGTTAAAATTGAGGGCTCTCCTTGATCAAAGAAAGAAGTGCCAAAATATTTTCAAAAGGGTTGGTGCATGTGGTACTGATTCTCCTGCATCCTGTCATGCAAAAATAAAGAACTACAGACTTGCAAAGGCATTCACCATGAGGAGATTGGTGCACATCTGTATTGCTGGGGACACAGGAAAGGGTTGGTAACAGGAGAAGTATATAAAAGGTGTACAAACCTTAAACTGCCTGATGTTTCCTTGGGCCACGAGTTGGTGCTCATTTTCAGGTGTGATGCAGTAAGCTAGTCTCTAAACCAGACAGGAAGAAGAGGAAAAAGTCAGCCATATGAAGTGGGATTATGTATGTAATCCCCAATCTATAGTGCGGAAATAGCATGAACTTTATTTAAAATGGTAAATGAAATGTTTAATATCACTGCATCATGTGCATTTACTCAGTCACTGAGAGAATAAGCCTATTATAAGCCCTTGGGTGTTAGCCTTTAATATAAGAAGCAACAGTAGAAAGTGTATGCAAATACTAAGTCCAAATATTTAGCAACTGCATATAGAAAAGAACATCAAGAACTGGTATTACAGGCCTTAGATCCCCTGAATTTGTGCTTTTCTGTTAGTGCTGTAAGAGCCAGTCCCAGAGTGGGAGAGGAAGGTGGTACTGCTATTTCCCAGCTCATGTCCCTTGTCTACCCTGTGCTGTGCCCATTGAGTTCACACATAGATTTTGGTTTATTAGGAAATTTCAACCAAAACTTCAACCAGCTTAGGGAGCTCCCATTAGATTGGGTTCATACCTTTCCCCATCGTTTTAAGACCCTGTTTGGGGCATCATATCTTGAGCTGGTCACTTGGGTGTCATATATGAGGCTTTTGCCAAACTCCTCCTGAGGAAACTGGGGAGTTTGTCTTTGCAGGAGCAGTAGCAGACAACCCAGAACTTGCTAGCAGTACAGATGGATGAGGGAGTGTGGTTTTGGACAAAGGCTTCTGCATCCCCATATCAATAAACTTGAGCAAGAGGGCAAAAGTCTGAGCCAGTGCAAATTGTTCTTTGAGACATTAATGCTTGAAGGAAATGGGTTTGTAACCCAGCTAGAATGGAACAAAACAAAAGGCTTCCAGAATTGCTGGAAAGGAGGTCTAAGACTGTGCACAACATTGAGATGTGGGAGCTGATGAAAACAGGGCAGCTGAGGAGTTCTCACTTTGGGGTGCCTTTCTGAAGTGAACGTTACATGAGATGCCTGTATTGTTTCAGAAACAGGAACTTTGTTCCTTTGGGTTTGCTGGGTCAGTGTGAGATGGATGTGACCTATCTATGTTAAGGTTGAGATCCTATTCTCTGCTTAATTCTGTGTGTGGTGTTGGTTCAGTGATTTGCATCTAAGAGCATTAGAATCTTGCTACACCATTGTGTAAATGTATCTGTAGGAAAGGAGGGCAATAGAACTAGGTGTAAGTCAGTGGGTCTAGATAAGGTTATAAAATTATGACGTGATGGGGAAAAAAATTGGTGTTGTATAATGATGAGGAGGCTTCTGAGCACCATTAGAGGTTTTAAGACTATAGATAATAGTGAGGGTATATAGACAGGGAAGATAAAGTTGATACGATGGTAAAAATTGTATGGTTAGTGAACCTTAATCAAGTGCCATTTTCAACTGACAAACAAAGAAAAGTACAGTACAGTTTGAAGACCATACCTCATAGCTGAATATGAAGATACCATAATTTGTACCCTCTTTGTTAATAACAAAAATCTAATCGCATTGATTGGATTAATTACATGCATAAAAAAATAAGTTTTCACAATTATTATTGTGCTGTCTGGAAAGCTAATTTCTGTCTAGAAACTCAAACTGAATGCAGTAATCCTATCTCAAACCACCGATCCACCTGACAGATGGATTCAAAAGGTCACTCATAACTAATAAGTTTTGGGAGAGAAATAAACTGCCAACTTAGACTGGGCCATTTCATTTCACAGCAGCATTTCATGACATTTGATTCCTGTTCCACTCACCTCTTTAAAGGTCCCCCGCACATTCATAAATTTATAGATGATGTAGGCAGGCACGAGGACCATGGAGGACAGCGCAATTCCCCAGCCAATGCGGTTTGCCCACACTGGGAAGGTGTAGTCGTCGTAGGTCAGTGGCTTGAAATTTATTATGCTGACTATCACAACAAACTAGAGAAGAAAGTATAAAATGAATCACAGTTCTTAACATGAAGAACCTTACTGGCAAACTGATTGCAGGTGTTCTGTTAGGCAGCCACCCTAAAGTATATTTCAAACCAGCTTTATAATTTACCTTCAGCCTGCTTGCTTTGTGCCTCTTAGTGCTTAAGCTGTTGAAGTTTGTGATGTGTTTGCTGGTATTAACAGTTCATTTTAGCTACTGTGGACACAGATTGAGGTTTTGATGGGAAGATCAGGTGATTGTCCACTACTGCCTCATTTAAACTAGTGTTTCAGATGTGGAAAAGGGACTCTCTGCAGGATCTATTGTTTTACTTTCTTTGTTTTCCAGGGATATTAGACTTCCTTTGTACCCATTTTTCAAGTGGAGGCATAATGCAAAATCCAGCATGATATACGTACTGAGCATAGAAAGGTAGAGCAGCCTTATGGCCTGGGGAAAAAAAGCTGTTTTTTTGTCTTCCTGTGCTTCCCTGTCCAGTGCTAGATGCAAGAAGGAAAGAGTGGGGTGCCACCCTACTTCTGTCCTGTTAAATCTATATGGGTTGTAGCCTTGATTTGGTTCTTTGGGGCTTATATGTTCTGCTCCACATTTCAATTTCCAAGTGAAATATTTTGAGCCTAGGGTTTCAAAGACTACACCAGATAGTGTGGGTGAAAGGAACATGATAGTGTGGAATCTAGTTAGAAAAATACTAGTTCTATTTTCTGATTTTTTTTTTTTAATTGGGATTCTGTACCTAGCTGCTGACAATATGGAGAAAGAGCTTCAAGAACTTCCAGATGGAAAAAAAAAAGTAGTGTGCAGCGATGGCTGAGAGATGCATTATCTACAGATTTAATCTGAGCCTTATGTTTTTTTAGGCTTTTCTAGGAAGGTGTTGGGGCTCTTTCACCAAGATATCTTAAAATTACCTGAAGTTTAAACTGATGGGCTCTTCACCTTTAGCTGGATTATTACAATGCTCATGATAAAATGTAAATTTTCAACTGTCTCATTGTGTGCAAAACCCAAGGATGCTTGATCCAGCATGTTCCCATTCTGTTGGAGGCAGCCTTCTTGAAGTGCTGCAGGATATAGTTCCATACAAGTTTCTTTATAGAACTGTATTTAAAGGATAATTAATACAGGCTTGGTAGTGCTTATAGATGAATTGGGGTCATAGCTCCTATATTTAAAAAATTGTGGACCTGTCCTAAAAGCCTACCCACTGTTTATTTGCAATACCAGTAGTGCTTTGAGATTGCACAGCTTTAATACAAGTAATTGTCTCCTCAAATCACAGTGAGGTCAAATTTCTGTATTATTATCCTGACCTTTTGATTTACAAATATGCATAGTAAGAGATTCCAATATAAAGCTCTTGGGTTAGTGTTGAATTTAACCTTTACACAAAGCAACCAAATTCACACTTTGGGATTTTTTTTCCCCTAATGTAATGGAGCATTTGTTTTTTCTGACAGGCAACTTAAAAGGTATACTTTATTCAATTCTTCAGTGTTTCACAAGCTAGTTACAGGTGTAGTTGTATATTAATTTTTCTAATGTGTCATTCCACAATTTGGGGACCTTAGTATACATTCTTGCTAACACAACCTCTTATCCCTGGCTAGCTTATTTTCTCAAGGAAATGATATGTGCTTAATATGCAGAGGTGCTGCATGGACAGGGAGGGTACTACCTCAGGGTTCCCTAAGAAAAGCTGCCTTCTTAAAATCATGCTAAAATAAAGGAACAGAAGAAGGCCACAACCACCACTAGCTTCTGTTTCCCAACTGAAATGTATTATGCAAAATATAGCCAGCATATAATTTCAAGGAGAAAAAATAATTAAGTTGGAGTGTCTTCTATTCATCCCAACAATATCTGGCACAGCAATAGTCATCTTGCTCTTGGTATCTGTTGTATATCCTGGGAAACAATGCACTAGTATTCTTTCCATGATGGAATAATTATCAACACTTACCAATAAAAAAGCAGGACTAACAAATTTCCAGCACAGTCTCCAGTAGAGGCCTGGTTTGAAGCCCATCATTTGTTGGATGTCTTCACTGAATCTGTCCACACCTGGAATGGATGTGAACAGATGCAAGCATGAGACTGACTTCAGTATAAACTGAAGATGAGATGCTGGCATACCCAAAATATCTTTTTCAGAACCCAGAAATTCAGATATGAATGACTCTAAATCAGAAGACATAAGAAATAACAACATTAATCTCCTTTCAATGTCTAGATGTGTGCTTGACATCACTGTATCTGACTAAAATGCCTGTGAGCAATTGGGGCCTGTTGCAGACAGCAGCATTACCACTGAAAAGAGACATTTCACAAAGATCTGGAATTTAAGATGTAAATAGGATGCAATTTTTAAAATAGTTACGGATGATTGTAATCTAATTCCTCCATGTTATTATGAGTACACTGTAGGAAAATACAAGCCCTTACTCACACACACTGCTTTGCTGATAATAGAGTCATATGATTCTTAATTTTTCAAAGAACATTTTTGTTCCACTTAAAGGCATATTTACCTTTCAGTGATTCATTGAGCACCATAGAACGTTCTTTATATCTATTACAAATACATTTTCATATTTATGACTTTTCCAGAAAACTTGGGCAATTCTTCTTCTGTTTACTGTAAATATGTACAAAACTGCATTGCTTTAGAATGGGATGATTAACATGAATATAAAATGGGGAAAGTATCCTTCTCTGCTTTCTGTAAAAAGAAAAACTGACCTTAGAGACATTGGCTCTGTGAATTCTGTCATGTCAGACTACTTGTTTATAATTTATTTTGCTCAATGTGTTCAGGAAGTTTACTTTTAATTATGAACCCATTATGTAAATAGCAGAAATGCAGCTTTTTACCATGAATATTTGTTTATTAGAGAGAATATATAGTTTTCCATAAAGATTATTTCTCTTTATGTGGATCAGTTCAGTATAATTTATTTAATGTAAATAATTGGGAAAGCTTGAGTTAGTCCATTGTATGTAATAGAATGAAAAATATTTTCAGGGTGTGGACATTTGAGTGTAAATGTCTCAAAAAATTTTCCAGCCCCCAATATTACATCCAGGTGAAGAGAAATAACCAAGAAGGATCTGCAAGTGCTCTTTAAACTTAATCTGATTTTATTTGCAGTGCTTTCTGTGAACTTTGAAGTGACTGAATTTTAACTGCTATGAACACTGACTGAAATTTATCATTGTGTAGAAGGTCAAAGACAAGGTCTATGTATATCAGGATTTTATTCATATTTTTCCAGACAGATGCACTTGGAGCTCAGACAGTGCCTGGTGCTCAATTTCTGCTGAAAATGGGGGATGAGTAGGCCATGCTCTCAGACTGCACTTTTCCACAATGTGCTTTTTCAGTACTGCAGGTCTTCAAACAATTGTTCCAAGAATCAACCTTTAACCAGAACACAGCTATAGCTACAGATGACAGTACCTGTAGGGCTTGGTTTCAGAGATACTTAAAATTTATTATCAGGAGCTGGTTAAATACCCCAGAATAGAATGATCAGTAGAAAGATGATATTGTGGTTGCACATGAGGAAAATTGGTAACATCTTAGCAGCCATAAATAACGTATATCTGCACACTAAAGCAAACTAGCTCTCCCTTCTCTTGCATATACAGTTGGCCTTTGCAAGAAAAAACTTCACAGTAAATGGTCATAAGTATAATTTGAACTAAATTTCCATGTTTTTAGTCTGTGCCAAAATGTCAATGCTTGCCTTTAGGCTGGCTTAATATTCAGCTAGGTCATTAAGGCAAGAGGGGTCTATCAAGAAAAAAGAGGCAGACAAGATCATGCCAGATTTAATAAGTTTAAATAGCACCTGGGGCTGTAATAAGTCCTTTATAAAGCAACAGGTCATGCTGTGTCAGTAGAAACATCTGTCAGCTGCTCAAGAAAAATGAATAGATATTTTCCTGATTATGGGGAGGCTGCAGGAAGAAAGTAAAAAATGATAAAAGAGGGTGTAAAATAAAATTTGACTAACTTTGGCCTGGTTTGTGAACCACATATAAAGCTTAGCTACTGTAAAGTACAGTAAATCCTGTTTTAATAGTAGGAGAAGGTAACTTGCCCTTAGAAAGTGAAGAAGCCTCTGCTTCCCAGCTAAGCTGTGATCACTTGTCCACATTCAGCTCTTTTACAGGGATTAAAAACAGTTGTCTGCCAAATAAAGTGCCTCCATTATTTTGAGAGGCAACAGCCTATGTGCTGCTTGCTCCATGCTGATGTTGGGTGACAGAATTAGTGCATTAAAGCTAGAAACTATTTCTTTGGTAGATTGAACAGCTTTATGCATGAATGCCATTCTTTAACTTCACTCACTCTTCAGCAGTTTAAGTGCAAGACAAAGTTTGTTTGATTAGAAGAACATGTTAAGGCAGAATGGATGGATAAATAAGTGACTGAGGTAAATAGCAATAAGTTATAATGTCTAAGAACTCTCTGAATCATACAGTAGCTATAAACAGTATATCTGAATAAAAATGAAGATGGATTTCAGGGGAATTATCATAACTCTCTAAACACTACCTTTATTTGCATTGTGTGGAGAGTGCTTGAGATTGGCCCTGGGGGAATAATGAAAAGTGAAAACAGAGGGGCGTCTGTATTTAGGCTGATCTACTTGCTTTGAAAGTACCAAGACTAAATCTGCTACTGCAAGTCACCAGCAATACTAAGAGTTGTAAAATACTGGCAAAAGTGGTAACTTTTCCATCCCATCACAGTCCTTTCCACAAGGCTGTTTGCTTTGGCTTTGTGCAGGGTCTCAAATCTTTGCCCACTGAATGTCTGCATTCCTGTCACTGCTCATAAATCAGATGAAAATCACTCTATGAAACATGACTTATCATGGTTTTGTGTATACAAGGCTATGCTGTTTTCTCTTTCAATGCTGTGTAAGCCTGTTATGAGCACTTGGAATTTCAGAAAAGCTTTTGCACATGCAAAAAGAAGAGCTTACCATAAAACCAGGAAACTCCAATTGCTTCCATTAGAACAGCAAACAATATTGAAGTCCCAGCTGCAAACGTGTCCAGAAGTGTGAGCACATAAATTCCACCCTGTAATGGGGGGTTAAAAGGTGCAAGAAAGTGAAGTTACAAATAGAATCATCTTAGTAGTTTAGTATCCACTTAACAGAAATCTGCTTTACTTGAAGCATTATCTTAACCCAAGTATTTTAATATCGATCTGATACTGCAGATACAGTTTCATATTAGTATACAAAAATAGTGGAATCAGACTTGCAGCTCTCCTGAAGAGGCTTCTTTTCATCTGTGTTCTCAGTTCATTGGGAAACAGAAACCTCAGCTTAGATTAATGACTTCTCTTGGCACTCATGTTCAGTGGATGTTTGGGGAAATGATCAGCAGCTTGTAGGGCAGGGCCTGTCAGCAGCAGTTGATGAAGAACTTCCTAAATTCATGGCAGGAATGGAGCCCTCCAAGAATTTCCATAGGCCATTATCAGTCAGTTTCTTTCTCAGGTCACTTGTCCTGCAGGCCAGTGAATCTGCACTGTTGGTCTGCCTTCCCTTTTCCCTGACTGCCTGAATCTCTCTAGCCCGCTGCTCCTCCTAAGGCAGAAGATGATGTTAATTCTGTCACCAGCACAGCAAGGAGCTGCTGTGCCCTGTTCAGTCTCTGGGCTGTGGTATTTGCAAACCTTTGCTCAGTGCAGACAGCAAACCTTGCCTTCCTTTGCCACAGTACGTTTTTGCTTCAGTGGTTCATGACAGAACTGGAAATGCATTTACTGAAGTTTCACTGATTTTTTTTTTCCTAGCTTTTTTCTTTTTTTTTTTCTGCAATTTGACTACTTTTTGCCATGTTTTACAATGTGATGTGTATTTGTGTAAATGACTGCCCGTTTTACTGAGTTTTGGCTAAAGAGGAATGAAAAACGATTAGATCCAGATTTGTTTCAAAATGAACCCGGATAAAGTGTGTCAGGAAACTTTGTCACACCTAAACAACTGAAATGTTTGCAGTTAAGGTAGATTTTTGTTAAAATATCTTTTTACAATCAAAACAAATCTGATTTCTGATTATACCTGTTCAGAAGGGAAGCAACAAAGGAATTATTTTCTGTGTTTTTACCACCAATGGTATAAATAGCACTTGTATTGTTTAAATGTGTAGGTGACTTTAGTCTCTCTAATCAGTTGCCTTTTTTTTAAAAAGATTTTTTTTCTGAAACAGCTGTGCATATTTACAAAAACAGGGAGATGAGTACTTAGGCCTCGTGTAGGTTTTTAATTCTGTGGGGACTTGTCCGGAAATGGAATGAACTTTGGTTGTTGTGTTAGAAAATGCTGCTTATTGAATGACATTTGAGTTTGACCTCTTGATTTTGCTCTACACCTGCTCCAAATGTATGCCTTTGCAATCAAACTTAGCCAAGTGAATTACTAATGTGATTTTGTAAGAAACATATTTGTTTCAGAAACAACTACTTTTGAAATTATAGCCTTAAAAATTCAGGGGAAAAAAATCAAACTATTTCATGTGATGTTCTCACAGGGGTTTTCTTTGTTTTTTTTTAATACATCAGAAATGTTGTTCTTTAGTTATGTGAACCAATACACTTGCACTTGTCTGGACAGTTTTGTGAATTCCAGCTGGAGGGGTGAACTTAAGTCTAAACAGGTGCCATTATTTAAAAGCTAGAGTTAGGTCATTATCTTGAATAGCTTTTAGCTCACTTGGAGGCAGTGGAGTTGCACCCTCTGGAACCAGTTCAGGTTCTTAACACTGAATTTCTTCTGATACTGTACTTCAGGAAGTTTTTATTCTAGTTGAAACTTTGAATAAACAGGAGCATGTTCAGTTTTTAGATATCAATATAGTATGGTATTAAAAGGATAGGCATTTTTAATGATATATGTATTTTTAGATTTTCATATGTTTCTCAGTTAAAGGAAACTGGAGTGGAAATATTGGGGTATTTTAATATAATAAGAATGTAGTTATGTATAAACTTATGCCATTTCAGTACTCTCAATGGACATGGAAACCATTTCTAGGGATGGAGAGAGGTTCAGTACATCTGCTTTCATGGTGGCTTCCTCAAGTTTTCTGACAGTTTTGGCATCTTTGTTAACAGGTCTTCCTGCTTTTTTGTGGTTAAAAAAAAATTCTCCTGCCTAGAACACTCTGATTCTCATTCCTTAATTAGTTGTAAAAAGCCAGATAAAACAAAACATTCAGTCTGATGGTAGTGATAAATACAGGTTACTAAATGTTCAGGATAAGTTTCCTGTGTGTTTTATATGGTGTTAAGAGTAAAAGATGTCAAGATCTAGGTACATGAAGGAACATTAAGAAAAAAGGTGGGGAGAAGATATCATTATTCTACACTTCTTCCATAAGAAGTGAGTGTCTCTTACTTTCTTCAAGAAGATAACAGCCAGATGATCTGGTCACTTGAAATTCTTAGATCCTCACAGAGGAATAAGCAGTCTACACAGTTCCATTTAATGTGACTAAAAAATACAAACCATAACCAAACAAAAAAGCCCCCAAACAAATACAAAAGAAAGCACACAGAACCAAGTAAACCCAGCAGTAGCACAGAGAGTTCATTGAAACAGACTTGTGGGCTTGGTCAATAGCAAATTATCTTGTGCTACAAAACAGAGAAACTTCATATATGTAAGATTAAAAATGATGTTCTGAACAGAAGGTTTTTAAGAACTAAAATTTATACTGAAATTAGTCATCTGAATCTATCCATATTTCACCTGACAAGGTTAATGGCATTTTTAAGGTAACATTTTGATGGAAACTTTTGTTATACTTACATTGGTAATGCAAAAAAGGGCAAGTAGGAAAGTGCCAAAAGAAACACCAAAGGTGAAGAGCTTTCTGTGCTGTTTCAGAAGGTGGAAATCATCTGCCAAGCCAGTGATGACAGCCTCCATCCCACCCATCTGAGGAAGGGAAGGCAAAAACTCTGGTTAAACACTACTGACTGTTAGAAATACAGGCAGAATGCAAAGTAGTTTGTGTAATTAATACCCAAGCACTCTGTGATTTCTGACATTTCAGGATAAGTCACTGGTGCTATGAGGCTTTTTCTCCTGGTAAAGGACTGGGTCAGAAAACTGGACATCAAGAGGGGTGGCTGTTGCCTCCATAGCTGTGTCCTCTGAGGACTCTGCTGACTCAACAGAAAAATAAGTAGACAGTACTTTGGGGAAAATAATATACATTTTAATATACTCTGGGGAAAAAGCTGCTAGCTTAAGTAACTAAGCTCCTTAAGATATTTCTTAAATAAAGACAGGCACGACAAGCACCTAAAGGAAATATACTGAACACAGATTTGCATTAGCCATTGGTTAATGAAATCCAGTTTGAGAAAAGTCTTTACAGACTTGGAAGAATTACTATCAAGGAAGCTTGATGTAATTTCTTTTGTTGACATCAAGAAAGAATTTTACTTTGCTTTCTAGAAGTTAATGAGGAACATTAGCCATTGTTTTGCAATACAGAAAAGATACTTTCAAAGTTTTCATTTAAATTGCTAGATTATGTAGGTGGTTATGAATTTTAATTTCTTTTCATTAATGAAAACATTCTGCCCCCACTCCAACAAAAAGTGATGAAAATTAATTTCAGTCTTTTATCATAGTAAACAAATTTACTTAGTATTTTTGAGAGGCTTAATTTTATGCTTTTTGTGATGCTAAGAGACCATGGAAAGACCTGGTGTGCTTGGTGCAATACAGTACTTGGTTAGCAGGAAAATGGTGACATAACCTGTCCCTTTCCTATAAGCCTTTGATTAAAATATTCCCGGTTGAAATCAGTAACAGAGAATTATCACCATAAAAAGTACTGCAGGACCTGAGTTTCTTAAAAAAAATTATGAAAAATCTTGAGCCAGTAAATCCTTCCTCTTTTAGAAGGAAGGAACTAAACTTGGCCACAGTTTTACTAGTTCACTGTATTTTAATTAGCTCCAGAAGAAAGACTTTTCTTCGTTTGTAGGAAAATGGCATTCTGCCTTTTGTCTTTGTCACTTCTATGTTTCTTTACATTGCCCTACTTTTACTGCTGTTGCAAAGTTAACTGTTTTGGATCAAGACACTTCTGAGCATGATTTTTCTTCTTCATGCTGGCCTTTTCCTACTGGTCATTCACGTCCCTTCACTGTGCTAAACTCTGCATTTCTATCTATCATATTTGCTGACAGTTGAAAAATGGCCAGGCTACAATCTCAGAATTAATCTTTCCTCAACTTTTGTCTAAGGATCCAGATCTTAGTCTATATAGACAAACTTCATTGGACCTCAGCTGTAATCCAAAAATCCAAACACTTTGGAAATATTTAGACCTGAATGTGACCTTTACAGCTCAGCTCTCACTCCACAAGATCTCATTCAGCTATTTGCCAATGATTATCAAAGCTTCCTGCTGCAACCCCATTTATTTTTTTTTTAGTTTTGCTCTTTTCCATGTCAATCATTCTTTCCCTTTCTTGTCCTTGAAAAGGGAAGAATTTTCCTGAAGTTGTAAGCAATGGAAACACTGTGTTTTACCATTTCCAGCAAGAAATTCCTAGATCAACTTCATACATTCTGAACTTCAAAAGAGACTTCTATGATTTGGAATAGTAAGAAACCCCTACCCTACTAAAGAAGATGAATGTTTGTCCATGATTCACTATTCCTTAAAGACGGTATTTGGTTTTCCAGAGCCTTTATCAACTTTTAAGCTAAATACAACAGGGTTTCTTGAGGCCTCTTTGGTAGAACAAAGCTGTACAAAAGTTGTCTGGGGACTTGGGATGTTTCCTAGGATGAAGTTTCTGTGATCCTGAATATCATGGTGTTGTAAAACCTACCACATTAAAGAGCAAATAGACTTGTTAGACTAGACATTTTACATTAAGATTACAGGAAAAATGAAACCACTATGGAAATCTTCTGGAGTGGTTTTTAAATTGTGATTAAATTTACAGGAAATCCTATTTCCTGGCTTGTAGAAAACAATGGGAGTACCTTCAGACATTGTCTTAGGCAGATTAGTAGATTTCAGCACATATAATAATCCCTTCTAGAAACGACTCTACTCAATGTCTTGTGTCTTACAAGCAGGGCTCCAAAACCTTTTTGCAGGTTCACAGAAGTAACAGTTCATAGTAGTATTGTTTGGTCATACCTTTAAATAGTAATAACTGTTGATGAACAGCCTCTCTGTAAAGTCATAAAAAGGTAGCAGGGAGTAAATATTTACTGGCTTGTCAAAGATTTAATCTTAATTTTCCTAAACCTCTTAATGATGGAGAGTCTTTAAAATACAGCAAGTAATAATAGTGCTGTGTTGTCTATGACTGTGAAAACAGATTAAGAAAATGTACAGAATGTTTACCTGAAATGTAATCCCCTGCTTAAGGCTGATGCCTCTCTAGTTATGGAATATGGCAGGAGAAGAACTGTCAAGGCTAGAAGGAAAGAATACTCACAGAACTGTCAATGCCAAGAGTAAGGAGCATGATGAAGAACACCACAGCCCAAAATGTAGATCCTGAAAGAGTTGAAATTGCCTCTGGGTACAGGATGAAAACTAAACCAGCTCCTGGAATAGAAAAGGGGAAAAAGGTGTCATTACATCATGTTTCTCGTCTTCACAAAAGTGTTCATTTTAATAAGATAAACCATGACTAAGGTGACTTTCATTTCAGTCCTTATCACACTCTGAGTACTGGTTAAAGCAAAATTTGCGTTATACTAAAATATATCTAAAATGCTTTATTTATTTACTCATGATGGTTTGGTATTAAAAACCCCTATCCCATTGTTTTCCACTTAGAATAATATTTTATGGGATTTGCAACCGTACTAGTTATTTTTCAGCTATGTAGTGGACAAGGAATTATGTGGATGTGGACTTGTCTGTTTGACAAAAGAATTCTTGATGTGATGAGAAGTGCAGGAGCTGAGACCATGGGTGGCCTGTTCCCAGTGAAAGGACTACAGAGCTGGGCTTAGCAGAACCACCAAATCCAGTCACCTGTGGCACTGAACAGGAATACTTTTGTAAGATACAGTGATTAACTCCTGTTTGTTGAATGGGCAAAAACTGTGGGGGCAAGATGCTGGGGAACTTCAGCTCAGTAGAAGTCAGGTGAATCAATACCATTTAGAGTTCACATTTCAGCAAGGGATTTTACACAGGGTTCGAATTCCAAGTATGTTAATTTAGTTCACTTCCATGGTATTTTCACACACTTGTTGGAAAAAAATATAAACGCATTTGCAAAGAAATAGTGGGGGGAAAAGGGTTAAAATTAGTATAGAATTAACTTCCTACCTTCAGTAGCTACGTCCTCAATTTTAACTTTGTGCTCATGAGCCATGTAGCCCAATATGGAGAAAATTGCAAATCCCGAGATGAAGCTTGTGACACAGTTAATGGTGCTAGTCAGCAAAGCATCCCTAAACATGGAGAGAAGAACAGCCCAGAGAGAAAAAACTTTAGGAACTAGATGGGGATTTTCTTTAAATTTCCCCCCTCTCCATCTTTCAGTTCACAATGCATTTATAATACAAGTACTTTCTGAATTTATATTTCATTGGAAGAGTCATGCTTGTTTTCATTCCAAAATGGAATGTTATCAAAATACCGAAATGTCAGAATTTCTCAGAAGGTGCAGGGTGATTCTGGTTGAATTTCCATGGTGTTGATTCAGCAAAACACTTACAAACTGACTTGATTTAAAGTGCATTCCTAAACTGGAGAGCAATGTAAAATATCAGAAATATAATGCCAAAGCACAGAAACCCTTCTGGAAGCTAGAATCTTTCTGTTTTTAGTTCCTGCACTAATAAGATTTCATCCTGTGCTCACTGTTGTGCTTAATGGTACTTTTGAAAGGCAAACACCAGCACAGTTTACACAGCTGTCTAAAGTCCAAACCTAATCCCATTCTGCTTTGGAGAGCAGCAGATATCTTGGCAAGTTCCTGTTACTAAAATTTCAGTAAGGAAGACAGTGTTTCAAGATTTGGGTTGGTTACTATGTCTACACAACATTCACCATCACTAATATATGACTGAAGATAAAAAATAGCTTAAAACTTATTTCAGCTTCAGTCAGAGTAAAATGTATAGTTTTGCAGCAGTAATGGAAGAATAGGCTCTTACCTGTAGCAGTTGTTGTCAAACTTATTGTAACTGGCAAATGCAATTAAAACACCAAACCCAGCTCCTAAGGAGTAAAATATCTGAGTAGCTGCATCAATCCATACCTGCATAACAACACCAACATTGCCAGGGTCAGTTCAGTCCTTGAGGATACAGCAGGGGAAAAGCAAGACAACAGTGTTGGGAAGCAGCTGGCATTCACTCTAAGGGGAATGTGTCACATGGAGCATGGCCATGCCTGGAATGGGCTGAGCTGAGGTGGGGAGGCTGGAGCAGGGGGCAAACCCTCAGAGCACACACACACTGCTGCCCTGGGGGGTGTGCACTGGGACAGGTACTTTTGGGATTTTACCCAGAACTGAAATGTTTGCAGGGTTTTTTCTCCTGGGTGACAGAAATACACTTCCAACAGTTCTTGTTCCAAGTTAGCTTGGAATGTACAACAAGAAAACTAAAAATAGTTAATGGGTCAAGAGTTATAGGACATTTTCTTTCCCATACTAGAGCCTCCTTTGTGAGGCAGTGCACTCTGCACGATACTTTCTTGATTCAGGAGCTGAAGCATGAGTGATGTGCTGTGAATGGAACCATGCAGATTTATCTCTCAGCTTTCTCACTTAGTTGGAGAAAGAATTACTTCTGTGATTGTAATTAAATTTCAGTTTAGATGCGGCTTGATTGTTTTAAGGATTTTCCACCAGGGAAAACATTTAAAAAGCTATAATATTTTCTAAAGTGTCCTTCCTACCAATATCCATTCATCCAGTCAGGAACAATGCCAGAGTCCTGGTTCCCTGAAAATAGCCTTAGTTAATAAGGGTTTCCCCTTTTCTGTTGTTACACAGAGATTTTTTAAATGAGCACCTTCAACAGAAGTAGTGAAGTCAGTGGTGTGAATAATACTCAACATTTCTGAAAATGAGGTCTGCAATGTTTGATTAAATCTGCCAAGTACTCTGAAAGAACTATGAAAAGTACTGGATTTCATCATTCATCCATCTCTACAAAATCAGATCTAATATATCTATTCAGCAGTGACTTTCTAACAGATCTAAGCAGCTTATGAGCTCCATCTGCACTGGGATTTTAGTTTCTTGTATTTGGCCTAGTGAAAAGAAAGCTAGTGCCTTATCCCATGCTGACATGATATATGGAAGCACTTAGGCTGGTGATCTCTTTTTTTCTCAACATAGATGATAGATGCTTTCAACTGCTGCCTGCTGGACACTGTGAACCACTTATGGTACTCTGGGTTTGTAGAAAAACTTAATTTTATGAACTGTGGAGAGTTGATTAGTTGAAAGATAACATGAAGTCCATAGACTTATGGAGCCTTAATGCTAGCCAGTGGATGGGAGGATATGATTTTCTCAAACTGTAGTTCATACAGGGTTTTTAGGCATCAAGGATTTCTTTCAATGAATAACAAAATAATCCTGTAACCTTGAGTCCTTATTAGTTTTTTTTATATACCAGTTACATCATAATATTGTATTTTCACACAAAGGTTGAGATCATATAGGGTTGTACTCTCTGAAGAGCATTTATGTGGATAAGAATGCAGAAGGAGGGATGCAAAATCTCCAATGCTTGTTCTTGTTTTTTGAAAAATTCAGATAACTTTTGTTAAAAAAATCACTGAAATCTTTTAACATCAATTTTGTTAAATTCTAACCATGTCTGCATACTGCCACCATAAGACACTAATTTTTAGTGCTTCTGTGTCATATCTTGCCCTTGCCGTTATATTCACCCTTTCTCACTATTCAAGCACCCTTAAGCACCTGCTTAAGTCCTGTTGACTCAAGTAAGATATTAGCACCTGCTGCCTCCCAAAGGATTTAAGCATGTGCTGAAGTATCTGTTGAGTAAGAGTCTTGGCTCATAGTAGCTGATTAGGAAACAAATTGAGAAGATCAAGGTGAAGGGAAAGTAAGAGCAGAAACCAGAAATTCCTTTACAATTAAGATTATATGCAGTACATTCTCTTTGTTCTAACCAAGCAGGGTGTAAGACAGCAGGGCTGTTCTGCAGTTCATGCTCATGTTTCTCATTTTCACGGCTTCTGATTGAGGCATAATCTAATCTATTTTATGACAGAATATTGTTTTTATATGTATTGAAAATAAACAGGAACATTTTATAATAGGCAGTCACCAGTCTTTCCAGCCTTCTTCAGTGTTTATGCTGTTATAACTTCCGTGCATATTCAGTGCAGCCCAGTTTGTGGCTCCACAAGATGGGGCACACCTTGACATGGTGGTCAGTGAGCTCTAAGGGCTTTTAGAAGAGCATTGGCTGAGCCCTCTGTGGATCATTACTATTTGTAACTTAGGATGTTTCTTCGTTGGATTCTTCATTTGGAAGAAATAAAAAAAAAACCCTCATATATCACATCCAGGGATGCATTGACATAGAGAGGAAGTGGGATTCTGTTCTTTGGAGCCTGAGGACAAAGATTAAACACACAAGGCTATTTCAGCAGCAGGGTTCCCAGTCTCCAAGAGGGGAAGGCTAACATAACAAAACAGTTTATGGCACTTCTCAGCATAAGGTGATTTTTAGTCTTTTATTACTATAGTGTAACTTTTTGCTGTTGTCTGAAAAATTTCATCTTAGAGACAAATAGGTTTAGGGTCATCTAAATAGCAGCTGCAGAAATATTAAGCCAGGAAAGAGCAGCACATAGAGTGTCCTTCCAGAAGCAGAAGGTAGATATGATTATGGAGGCCTGGTACAGCTAGTACAGCTCCATAGACTTCTAGTTGAAATTGTGGTGTTTATTTCCAACAGCACTGAAAATATGTAAGAAAAATATAAGCACCTGGTTTGCTCATCTCTGTATTTATATCTATGCATTAATGTGAATTACTGGGGTGGCTACTGCCTCTTGACAAAGGTGGATGAAAATCCCATATTTGAAGTTTGATGGATCATTCCAAAACAGACATGGGGTCTGGGTCTCTTTTTGAAGAAATTACGGTTTTGAAATTTAGCATTAAAAAGCCAGGAATATATTTTTTTGGCTAGGAATATAAAAAATATGTCAGTATTGTAACACTTGAGGTATTTTTTAATAATTCAGGAAAAATCAAGGTAGGGTTCATAAGAAAAGGTACAGTGCAACTATGGACAGACTCCAGACATTTCTGAAAGCTGCAATTTTTCAACATGATGCATTTCTTGTTAGTAAAATGATACTGTCTCTTGTCACATTTATAACCATTTGAATGGCCTTGTGACCCATTCATAGACACTACTGTCTTATAAATTATTTATGCTATTTTTAGAATAGTAGAGAGACAAAATATCTCTGTAGTTGTTGTTCTTTGTAGGTCTGAAATGCTGCTAATTTCATGTATTAGCAACCATACGTGTAGATTTTGCTTTACAATGTATGAAATAAGTCTTAGTTCCAAGTTACTCCACAGATTGGGTTGGTTTGGGTATGTTTAATGATATAGTGAAATGTACATTACTTTCAGTAGTAAGATAAGATTATCACACTTTTGTAGATCTTATTTGTGTGAAGGACCATGGTTTGACTGAGTTAGTCCTGACTTTACATGTTTAGCAAGGTCTGCTTAGGCCAGTATTTTTGTTTTCTAGGTTAATATTTAAGCTAGCAATTCAGAAAGCAAGATTTCCTTCTTGAGGAAATTCTTAGCCTTTTGAGAACTAAATTTTTGCATGGCTCTAATTTCCTTTATAAAGGATATTGCAGTTTACTGGGTGCACAGTCAAAGCATGGACTTCTTTAGGGGGCTGCCACACCTGTAAATGCCTTCACACAGGTGTTTTGTGATCTGAATTGTTTGGGTTCAGTGTGAGATAGTCCTTTTTGCAGAGTATTGGAAAATTAAACTGTCAGAGAAAGGAGACTGGTGCTGAAGCAGAAGCATGGGTACTTAATTTCAGAAGTTAGCTGTAATATTTTCAGTTTCAATAAGAAGGGAAACAGGTTTAATAATTCAGGAATGAGTACACTTACTGTGGCTTCTTTTAATCTTCTGAAATCTATATGCAGGTATGCATTTATTCCATTGTATGCACCAGGTAGGGTTATTCCATGTATTAATAAGACAAATAACACAACATAAGGCAAAGTGGCTGTTATCCAAACAACCTGCAGACAACAGAGATCCCAAAGGTTAATCAGCTGTTACAGAAGACTTAAGAATATGTAATAAGTACAGCTGGTATTTTCTTGGTTTAGTCCATTCAGTTCAATGGAGAAGCTCTTTTTAGGACATGAGGGAAAATGCTGTTACATGAAATGAATCTTTTCATATATAAGTTTACAGATACCAGTAGGAGACAGTTTTGACAAACAGAAGACAGTGCAAGTGTGTGTTAGACTGCTGATTATTCCTCATCTCTATGTTGTTTACTAAAAAGTTCAGTCATTGCCTGATGTTAAGTGATACTTTCATGAAAATGTACAAAAAGCTCACAGATGTATCCAGCTCTAGAATTTCTGTTGAGGTATGTTTTGAAGGATGTCAAAGAGTGAATTCCAATGACTTTCATTAGATACTTCTCTTGGTATGGCATTTTATATAATAAAACCGAAGCCTCTTATACCATAGAAACATTAGTACATTTGGCTAAGAAGAAGATGCACATTTTAGATAATTTTGAGTATTTAAAAGTATTTTCTGGATGAAACCACCAATGTTGACTTGAAAATAGTACATTAATAAAATTTTCAATGGGAATATCACACAAGAAATGTGGTAGTTTGGTCCCTCAGGATGCCTCAAAATCAGTGATTTATTTTCTTGCTTTCTAAAATTAGAAGACTCCTTAAAGTAGACAAAGAATGTAGTCAAGATAGAAGGACAATATTAGCTCTACCTTTCCTGAAGTCTTCACTCCTTTCCACAGACTAAAGAAAAGAATGATTACCACCACCAAGAGGCAGAGGGAAAGTTGCCAGCGAGGCAAGCCAAGGTCATGGATCCCACGGCTTTCGTGCAGGTGCAGAACTCCTCGCCTGCATACCAGATATACAGAAACAAAGCAAAGTCACTAGGGGAGAAAGGCTTTGGCACTTCTCATGCTGTGGGCAGCAGGAATGGGTGCTTCACCACAGCACTAGAAGCCCTACTGGCATCACTGGCAGTCAGTGAAAGTGCTTTGTGAAGCCTCTGTTCTCTGTCAATTCCTTCAAATTTTGTCTTAAGCATGTCTTAAGTAAAAGTTTCTGGAAGCAATTCTTGCTTCATAAGTAGAGAGATGTTTGTCCAATTCTACTAAGAAACTCAGAATTCAAATGAGTCAAAAAGAAACGAAAAATCATTGGTAGACAACTAGAATTAGTGTTTTGCTTGCAGATCGTTGTTATTGAGAAAAGAATGAAAGTAGATGAAAAAGACATGCAAAAATGAGAAGAGAATGTTATGGGGAAAGACTGAGAATAAACATTAACAGATGGAGCTGACAGTAGAACAGGGATCTATTTTGTTATGCTAGACAAAATGCAAGAGAAACAAATTGTTTAAGCTTTCTGATATTCTAGTCAGAGCTCTAGAAATACTTAAGTAAAACAGCACCAAGAATCAAACTGCATGCACTAGAAATCAGGGATTTGTGCAAAAGAGCTTGGTTTATGCTAAGACTGTAAGGGAGTGTAAATGACACTTGCAATGACTCTGAGATTGTACATCTGGGGTTCCAAGAGTCTGTCCACCTGTCTGCAGGAGGGGCAGGAATGGGAAGGGCTCTCAATTTGAAGCTGCATTCAGACATTCTGGTTCCTCTCAGGGACATGAATTTCTCATTCTCTCCTCCACTGTGCTCTCTGCTGGGAAGGTTCTCCTAGTCACCCAAGAACTCTGGCTCCAGTTCCTGCCTTCCACAGTGCATTCAGCTAAAGGGAAGTAGTTCCCCTCCACTGAAATCTGCACACAGTGATTTGTTTGTTAGTACCACTGACTGTTTAGTTTTTGTGCAGTGCTTGGGTCCCTTTTAATTTGGCATCAGACCCTGAACAGCCAACAGGCAGGTCAGCTGCTTGCTACTCACACATAAACCCTACTAAAAACAAATTATTGAGGAGGTAGTGGGGCAGCTGCCCAGTCAGACTCAGTAAATGAAGGACCCAGTCATAGTTTTAATAACAGGAAATGTTGGAACCAATAAATTCTTCTCTGTGTCTTGGTTTTCCCATCTGTAAAATAAGGATTATTATAAATGTGTGCTTTGTCTTTACTCTGAGCAATTCAGAGCGTATTTGTTACGGAAGTGGTAAATATTTGCACATAAACAGGGAACCAAACCAGGAAAAAAGAAATGCCGAGAGTTGTGATTTGAAAATGACTATCATTTTTCACTCCAACACATTTAAGCTATAGCCAGAAAACAGAATTTAAGAGTTTTAGGTGTAGAATTCTCTGGGATGTTTTTGTCACACTGGTACTTTCTAGGGAGCTTTAGGTATTATTCATCCCTGTACAGATTTATGTGGTTGTCTTTGAGAAATCTAGAGAGTTTTGCATAAATAGATCAAGTTTAAGGTCTTGGAGTAGGCCTCATTTTTTCAGTTTTCATTTTCAGTCCAAATATGTTTACACAGCTCTGAAAGTTCATTCTTTCTCTTTTTATTAGAGGCACAAGTTATTTGCCTAAATTTGATGTGCTTAATAGAAGGGTGTAATTTATCTAAATTTTAGATGCATTGCATCAGATTGATTCAGAATTCAAAAATGTCATCACTTGTCAGTAAATTAGTATGTTAACTAACAAATGTGTTTGTTAGTTAACCTCTTAAGTACTTCTAGGAACATATAAGTACTTCTAAAAAGGTTAGTAGTCATATTTATGAGATCAAATCCAAATGGATTCATAAACTAAGAATCAGCAAAATGGATAAGGTATAAATAAACATAGTCCCAAGCTATATTTCCTATTCTGATAGTTAGACCATGTTTTTATGATTTAAAACTTTATGCAAATTGTAGACTGAAGATGCTAAAAGAACTGTCAGTGTATACAATGTGCAATCTATAGAAATTAATATGCATACTCAATTTAGAAGGCAATTTGAAGCATGATAATTGTGCTCAATTATAAAGCTCTTCTACATGCATTTTCTGTGTTATATATTTGGGCAAGCATAGTTCAGTCATCCTTTAGTTTCCTTCAGAGCATGAAATGTGGTTTCCCTTTACCTGTGGAAAATTAGGCTATGAGCATCAAGCTGATGTGGACAGAGCCCTTTTTGCAGAGTTTTCCAGGCTCCAGGTATTTTTATTTCATGAATAGCTCTACTTACATTTAGCTTACATTCAGCTGTAGCTCTCATGGCAGCTTGTGTCCACACAGCAGTGTGAGGCAGAGCTTGTGGTACAAAACCTGTAGAGCTGAGCTGGCTCCATCAGACTGGACCCCAGGGTCTCCTCCCTGTGACTCTGGGCTGGGGATGCAGTGCAGACAGAGCAGAGTGGCCCCACATGAAGTGCCCCAGGGGCAGCCTGGCCAGGCCCAGGGCTGCGGTCTGAGCTGCTCGGGGGTCTCTGGATGCTTTGTAAAAAGCTCTGGGTTGGCACAGCTGCAGTGCTGAAGGATATCCTGGCTCTGGGACAATGCTGTCCTACAGCCCAGAGCACAGGAGAGCAGCTGAGGTGCAGTGCTTGTGCCCTGTGTGCCTTACCCCCACCATGGAGTGCTGGGCACAACCCAGAGGGATGCCAGGGGGATGCAGCAGCATCTGGGTTTTTCTCTAGATATTTCAGCTCCCTCTTGTGTTGGAGAATGGAGCTGTGTAATGGACTGCAAACTAGATTTTGGGAATCACATAACTCACCAGTGGCACTCTGGCTGGCATGTAAGTAATTATTTGTACTTAATCATAAATATACTGAGCTGTAAGGGACCCTCAAGGATCGTGGAGTACACCTGTTACATCTGCATAGGACATCTCTAAGAAATGTCCACAGCTCCCATGCCCAAGAGCATTATCCAAACACGTCTTTAACTCTGTCAGGCTTGGGGCTGTGACTTTTGAAGTGTTTTCTCTTTTGGGAGAAGTTGCTTCACAGTTGTTTAATGGGGACAGATTCCTGCATCTTTGGGGGCACAGCATTGATCACTCCATTTGCTGTGATGCTGAACTATGTGAACCCTTGGCCTGGGGTGGCATTTCCAGTGAAGCACAAACCTCTTGGTCTATAAAAGTAACCTTTGCTATATAGGGTGAGAGTTTTTTTCAGATGTTCTTGGTTCACACACTTCTCATAAATTTCATAAACATGATGTTCATAAATATGACAAATGCAGACTGTTGTGACACTGAATCTTGGTTTCATTCCTTGTTCTTAGGTGGGTTTTTGCAATTGCTCGCAGCTGGGCAGACTTGTGAATTCTGTGAATTTCCTTTACTGAATCTGGCATGAAAATTTCCCTGTAAAATTTCTCATGCAGAAAGAATGGATTACAGCCCTGAGAAAAAGTACTGTCAGAGGGAAATAGCTGTAACCTGATGTTTGTGGACATTTTCACTGTTTTTTTCTAAAAATTGCCAAGATTTGTTTCTACAACAGATTGTGATTTTTTTGCAGGCACAGTACCTTCTGAGAAGAATAGTGCTTTTGTTCCTCCAAACTGGTATTTTTTAATTGTAAGCATAAATGAAAGCAAGATGGTAATAGACTTTTCCCAGATACAAGAATGGAGAGAACAAATATAAAGTATGCCTGTGTTCAGATAAAGTATTTCAATAGGAACAATATGGAGTAGATAAGGAAACTTTGTGATGTACTTCTGTTCTTCCAAAAAGAAAAAGGTTTATATTGAATTATTTTAACATGTGTGGAAAGGATAGGAGGTTCTTTTCATTCTTTGTGTTTAATTCCAAGCCACTGAAGAGGGAAGGAATTAAAGTAATGTGTGTCCCTAAATAAATGTGGAGTTGACATTTTATTCCTAACTGGATTTCTTTTATGTCTGGCTATTACTTAGCTAAAAGGCACCAGTTGTTATTAGATTTTAGCTTGGTTTGCCAAGTTTACAGTGTACAAATACTTTGTAGTTGATTTTAAGCATCTCTAATGAAGTATTGTAGAGGTCCCATTCCTTCCTGCTGTAAGAAGCTGTCCCCATGACATCAGTGGCACCTCGGCCTGGGTTAGGCCTCTACAACTGAAACCAGGCTTAGTAAAATGAAACTCTCAAGAAGGCCTCAGTGTAGAAGCACTTCAAGCTTTGCCCAGCTCTTGAGGCTTAAAAACAAAAGCCAAATGTGTTCTTCAAGGTTCTCCTGTCATTGTGTGGCATGGAATTTGCAACTTGAAATTATTTCTTCCAACTCTGAGGCTTAGAGGTTTCTCTCTGCTTTTCCTCCTGGCCAGACACTGGAGAGCCAATAGATTTGGCCTAGATTGCAACTTTTCCCTTCTCTCACTCAACTCACTCAATATAAGTAGTGAGTACCAGCATATTTCTGCTGAATTTGAGGTACCTTTCTTGTAGTATTTGATGAACTGTCACATCACAGTACTCCCACTTCCTCCTACAGTTTATTCCTGTGCTGGTGGAGATAGTGCCAGTCAGCTCTGGCAGCTATAGGGCTTTAGGAAATAATCAACTCTAAATTCATGGTCAGGCCAGCTTAGTGTGAAGGAATTATCTCCCAAAAGGAAATGTCTGTGTTTTTTCACAATAATCATGCCAGCTCTCTCCTTGAGACCTGTCTTGGAAGTTCTTTTCACACTCTCCAACTGCGAAATAAATGTTTGATGTTTCTGGTCTCCCTGCTTCCCACCAGAGGTCAAAAGTTTGTGTGTGAGTATTCTGATGTAACTACATAATCTAGAAAACCAAGTTAAAGCTGTATCATTTCCCATTTCCTTTTGTAACTTGGCACAAAATATGAAACTTTATAATCAAAAGATTCAACCCTCCCCATTGTAAGAAGACCATGAGGATGAATTAGGTTATTTGATATAAGAAAGAAGCTGTTTTCTGGTTTTGTTTATTTGGTTGAATCTGAATACACGAAGACTTTGTACAAGTTTGGGTTGACACCTGAGATGTACAGCTGGACCTGATGAGCTCATCCAAATACTGGATAAGTGAATATAATGCCCCTTGTGATTCCCTGTTTTTACAGCTGGGAAAACAGATGTTATAGAGTGTTTTAGTTAAGTGGTTACCCTTCTCATTTTTGCAATGTAATCTAGTTGCTCGTAATTACAGGGCCTAGTGACCTAATTCATGGATCAAAGCGTAATGAAATGTCAAATCCCCTTTTGATTCTTACCTTCTGAACACTGCACCTTGAATCTACTTCATGATGAGGAAAGAACCATAATATTTCAAGTTTCAATGTGCAGACAATCATTAATTGAGCTGCTCCCCAGATCAGTGGAACTAAATCAAAACATTATGAATTGATTCTACCACAATCTCACCCACTACAAAGTCAAAATCATTACCCAACCATGTGACAGCAGAAGTTGCACAGAACCATTTTAAATTCATAAAAAGGCAAAGCAAGAATATAGGGATTGCATTTTACTTTACTAAGATTTAAGCCTTTTATTGTAACGGCAGTAGATTTCACAGCTGTCATTATTTGCCATTTTAGTGAGCTCCTTTGAACTCAAGCCCCAGTCTTGTTGACATTTTCACTGTTTTTTTTTTTTTTTTCTAAAAAATTTCTAAAAAAACCACAAAGCACTGAGTTTCATTTACCCAAACCCTTGCCAGCAGTTTGTGTATCTTTCATTGTGCTGTCTTCAGAGAAGAAACAGCAGCCACAAATGTTAAAGAGCTATTTACAGAGACCCCAAGATCCCTACTGGTTATTTTTGGTAGCAGTGTTTTCGCTTTGTTTCTGCAGGGTTACTACAGTCTACTAACTACTTAGCAGGAGTGTGCCCTGATATCCTTCAATTCCCAACATAGAAATATTAATTCATCCATTATTCAGTATAATTCAACAGCTGATTTAATAGCTTGATGCTCATCCCCTTTCTCCTAATCAAATCCCATTTTCCTCATAAGTCCATAATGAAAATATTTATATAGAGATTATCTTCATTTTATAGTTCCATTGTTAATTTATATACCTTTTGGGGTTTGATCCAGCTGTTTGATTTAAGTCTGCCTTTGCCTGTCTCAGCCTGTGTTGTACAACACTATTTTGCTTAGGCATTGATAAAAGCCTGTCTTTCTATAACCTGGCTCTTTCCTCCTGCTCAGTGTTTCATCTCTCTTTATTGAACTACTGAAGCAGTGGAACACGCAGAAGTCTGCTGTTGCCCTGAAATATTTTGTGAGTAGAGAAACAGTCCAAATCTGTGAACCAATGGTTATTTGAAACCCTTAAACTCAGCTCAGTTTGGCATGCAGTCACCTCTGTCAGAATACTGCAAAGCTGGTGCAAGCAAAGGTGGCACATAGAGAAGGTTTTTGTCTTGTCCATTTCCATTTTTCTCAGTAGCAAGCACTTCATTAGTACAGGAGAAACCCAAGATCACAGAGGCAAAGTCTTAGTCACCCAGGAACACAGATCAATATTACAGCTCCATTTTAATCTTAGTTTTCTGATGCTCATTTTAGAGGCTGGACACAAGCTATTTTACCTTCAAGAGAAAACTCCCTCAGACACAGAATTTTGAATAAATAGCAAAGTCAGGTCAACACTTACTCATAAAATTCAGCTGCAGGAGTGAGCTTGTACTTTGAATATTTAGTACCATTGCCAAGCACTGATGCATTGAAGAGTTTGGGATCTGTACAGTTTGGGCTGTTCCAGCTGTTGTGGCAGTTTGTCCAGGGGAGCTCAAATGTGAATGATGAAAATAGATAATACAGAGACCAAGCTATGATAACGTTGTAGTAGAAACCCACGTAAAGAGCTATGAGTATCACTGCATAGCCTACACCTAAAGAAGAAGGAAAACTAGATTATACATTACACTTGACATGCAACAGTATACACAAACACTGGAGTTAACCATACATGATTGCAAATTCATTTTAGGTCTTCACACCAATAAAAAGGAATTTTTGACATTTGCATACACATATGCGGACACAATGTACCTGACCTCTAAACAAAAAATTACAGAAATGGTTCTGGAAAATGACTGGCTTTTATCAAATCCAGTTGTTTGTCAGAAAAAGAAATTAAGCAGTGCAATGTCAAAATTTGTCCTTGTACAACTCCATTGCTGATTTGCTTCCAGTGCAGAAGATTGCACGCCCATGTTAGGAGTGAAACTCGCTTCATCTTCATGACGTCAGGGACCTTGGCAACCTCTCTTGGAAAAGTAAAGCTTGATACTTAAATGAAGTTTCCCTATGCCTCACGTTCCCACCCTGAACTAGTTTGGAACAGACACTGATCCCTCTCCTCTCCTGCTTCTTTCCCATTACTACTCTCTAGACTGGTTCCCATCAGCATGTAATTGGCTCCAAATCATGCATGAAACAGTCTGTGCTGTTCCACTGAGGTCTCTAGGTGGTCTTGGGGCATGCCAGTAAANNNNTCAGGTTGGGGCTAAACTGTATGTGACATTCAACCCTTTTTACTATCTCTCCAGGATTACAGAATTCACAGTGTATGCATTCTCTTTTGTCTTTGAACATTTGCTTTGTATTTTTGCATATCATGAAGTGTGGCTGGAGGGTCTCTTTAGCAAGAGCACCCCAGAAAATGCATGTTCTCCTCATGAAAATGGACCTTTTCCAAAAGTTTGGGAGGCAGTTTTGATACTAATGTTGGAGCCCAATAAAAGTTAGTTGGCAGAATTGGTCAGGAATCTTGCTTTGCCTTGATTTCAGTTATTCTTTCTTTACTGTGTGTGCAGCTTTGTTCTCTGAATCCTCCCTCAAAGTTGTACACACTGCATATAAAAGGTAGGGACTACAGTTATTTTATGAATGTCATCACTGTCACAGTGGGTACTGTCACAGCAACTAAGTGCAAACCTTTACTTTTAATTTTCTTCAGTTTAATTGGAAGACTAGCAGTTGGAGATTATTAGGTTTTCTTATTTCTTTACAAAGAAATGAAGTAGCAAACACTGTGAGTATTAATCCCAGCTTAAAATTTGCATAAGGAACAGATGCTGACCCTGAAGGAGTTGGCAGTTCAAAGACTGCTGCGTGTACAATAGTTACTCTTTGCTCTGCAGGAGGTTTTTAATCTCTAAACCAGTTTGCTCATCCCTAACAATGGGGAAATAATTGTGAAAGTGAAGATGAAACAGTATTTTAAAATCCTTCGTGCTTAAATGAATCTAGTACTTGAACACTCAAACTCTAGTGATACACCATGATCAATACAATGGAGAGGAGGGAGGAATCCCCCAAAAGAATAATTCTGAAGTATTAATGTGAATACTAAAACAGTAAGTATGGATAATATATGAAACAGTAAAATTAGAAGATTGTTGTTTAAAAAGGGTTCCTGAAATTCCTCAGTCCAGGAGGATGAGAGATGTTTAATACCAAGATTAAAAAATATTGGATCAATCATGTTTTAAATAGCTCTTCTCTGTGATCTTAAGAATGTTCAGGAATGAATTTGCTCTTAGGTTTCTAAGTTTTCTTAAAAGTAATGCTCCACCACCCACAGTCTAAAATAGACCCTGGAAAAAAATGCAGAGATGAGAACAGACTGTGTTACAAAGGTTACAGGGTATATTTGTAATTGCATATGTTATGATAGCATCTCATTAAAAGTAGAGTGCTTAGAGTTCATAGCAATAATATTCATAGCTAAAATTAGAACTATAGTGCTGTTCATTTAGAGAAGCTGTTACAAATTTGTGTAGACTGTGTACTTTTCCTCTGAGTGAGAGATTTGAGTTGTCCCAGAAAAAACTCCAAAGCATTAGCAGTAAAATGTGTTTGCACGTTATCAGAGGTTTCAGTCAAAACTCTAAAAGTACTGAGTTTATACTGAGGTGCAAATATGTCTCAATGCTTATTACTTTTTGAGAATCAAATAACTTATGCTATTCTATATTCTTGTAATAAGAAACCTTAAAAATCAACAGTAATGTATGTTTAGTCCACCTTGAAAATGTCAGCTTAAAAACACAGCTGGAATGTCAACAAGAATATACATGAAATAAGTTCTATTTTTCCTTTCTCATAATCTTTTCAATCCTGAAGTCAACACAGAGTATCTCTGAGCACAGTTCTATTTGGCTCAAATGCGGTGAGATCCTGAAGGTCTAAGTTTTGCATTTAGGTTTCCAAAATCCTCATTGTTATCCAAAGGTATATAAATAATACCAACATGAATTTTATTGAGCAAGAGTCTTCAGGTTCCTGGGTGCTGGGGTGAATTTTGTCTCCCATTTTGGGATTATAGAAGGGCTAGGTAAATCTATATGAATTAATTTTAAAATTTTGAGGCACGTTATTTTATTAGCTCGCTTATTTATTTTTTGTTATATCACTGATTTTGCTGTGACTTTTGGGTTTGACCGGAAAGAAAAACCCCCTTCACTTTTCTTATTGTGTGGCACTTAGACTGCTTGAAGAGAAAAGCTGTATTTTGAGAAAGAAGACTAACATTTACTCAGTGTAACCTATATCCAAGCAGCAGATCCATCAAGTTTGGATTGCTATTGTTAAGCTCCTCAGCTTTTGTCAGTCCCAGAATGAACATGATCCGAATTTTAAGGTTCTAAGGTCAGATGAGTTTGCCTGGTTTAATTTCAGATATCTGCTTTGAAGGGGTTTTTGCATAAGATTTTAGATACAGTCTGGTATACATACAAAGGAACTTACATTTTTTGCTAGCAAGCAATGCTTAAAAAAAAAAAATCTTGAGGTTTCTTTCATGTATAGAACACATATGGCTTCTTTCACACATTGATCACTTCCTCATCAAGGAAAACAAAGCCAAACACCCTGCAGCATCTAACCTATTTTTTTTCCTTGCAGAATGATGCAGTGCACAACAACCCTCCACAGCCTTTTATTCAGTGATGCTGGAGAGTTAATCCTAGTGGAAACATTCAGTAATAATAATGTTTAGATTTTAGTAAGTGTTTTTCATTGTTAAATCTGAAAGACACTTTACAAAGACGGTCAGAATCATTGCTCCCACTTCAGAGGCAGGAACACTGAGGTACAGAGATACCTCAGAAAACTCCTGTGATGTTACAAGCCTAGTGGCTGAACCTACAGTCTTCACAATTCCATTTTAGTGTTGTAGCCACTGTGGTATGTTGGCTTCTGCAGAGAGAGCTCCATGCCCTGAATGGAGTAGTAGTTACCTTAGTCAATGGGGAAGACAGGGCTGAACTAACCTGGATGGGATTTGGTATTTCTAATGTTTGGATTGGCAAACTCCTCCCTCCACCTAGAGATACCCAATTCCTCCCACTCCCCAGTACACAGGGGAATGCTCCTTCCCATTGCCACCCTGAAGATGATTTCTGTGCCTTTTTACATTTAGTGCTTCACCTTTGATAACATAAAGACTTCTGACGTGGAGGGTTGGGGAAAGGTCACCAAATACCCTACTATCCCTGAAAGCTGAGACATCTTTATCTTGTTTGTGATCACATGTGTGTGGCACCCTCAGGTGCTGTGGAGGGTGCAGAGGAACACTTACCTTTGAAAACTGGACAGATTTTCCACACAGTAGCAGCCCCTTCTCGGTTATATTGTCCCAGTGCTAATTCCATATAGAACAGGGGCATTCCAGCAATGATTAAGAAGAGGATGTAGGGAATAAGAAAAGCACCTGAAAAGACAGTAAAGAGACATTGGAGTCTTTGTATTGGTGGTGTTTTTCTTTCTCTGTTGCTTACTTTTACTGGCTAAAGACAAAATCCCTGCTTTTTGTGAAATAGAAAGGAAATATCAGGAAGGAAGAATCTATATTTTCTCATCCTTTTTCTGTATTTCTTAAAGGTCTCAGAAACAGAATCCCTGAAAAAAGCTTTAAGCCATAACTCTGATTTCCCCTAAATGCTTCCCCTCTGCTTTTTGGCTTTAAAGAGAAAACAAGTATCCCTGAAAATTAATCCCTAACTGAAGAAGAAAAAAAGCTGAATGCACTTGCATAGCTGGAAGGGAAAGGGATTACAAAAAAAAATTGTTAAGTTTAAGTGTAGTATTTTCAGAAGGGAACACAGAACCAGCAACAGAAGAGAAAAATGTGAAATTGTGTAAGTGTCACTTAAATCACTGTGTGAAGTGTCTGCAGGAACATCTGGCTTGAAAATTAATTATTACTGGTTAATTATAAGGAATTTGAACTTCCATGACATGTTTTGGATTTTTCTGTAATAAATGCCCTTTTTCTTATGAAATGGGTTAGACAAAACACTCCTTTCCAACCTAGGGATGCTCATGACCATCACTGTGGAGAATGTGGAAGTTCCTGTTAGGTCCCAGAATTGCATCTTGATATTACAGCAGGACAGTGCTGGGGCTGCTGGCACCTTCCTGAAACACCTCACAAGGCTGAGCATTCTCCTGTGAGCTTGTACTGTCACTGGGAAACCATCACCTTTGGAAAAATCCTGGTCTGTCAGCTACTATAGCATAAAAATATTGCCAGCTGAAATACAAAAGGATCACTTAATATAGAAACCACCTGAAAATTTCTTAGCTATTTTATATGATCCAAGTCACAGAGAGATGATTATCCCCGTGCATGGCTACATGTTGATACTATAAAGCAATTATAGCTGGTGTCATGTTTAATAACTGTGGGCTCTGACAGTTCCCTGCTTGGATACATGCAAAGGGTAGCTTTTATTATATTGCACAGCTTGCTTGGTCAAGAAGACTTCAATTAATATTAAACTTGCCTGTATTAAAAACATTATTGGATTGCTTTAATAACTAGAGAGCTGACAGAGTAATTACATACACTGAATAAATGACTAATGTCCTTAGGAGTTACCCGTGAAAAGGAAACTAGATTGTGAATATCATGGTTCAATTTTTCAGCAAAAGGAAAAACAATGGTAGCTTGACTTTTTCCTAATATCGAGTAGTGCACTTTTGTAAGCCTTTAAAATCTGTTGTGCTTGTTTAGTAACTTGAAAACTTCCTTTGTAAAGGAAGTAAGTTTGCATTGCTCTTAAATTTATACACTTACAGGAGGTAAGAAGCTGAAAGCATGACTGTAGCTTTTTAAAACATGCCAGTAAGCAGAATGAATTACATGTTTAAACAGTATGTTTAAACATACTTTGAAACATAAGTTTGAAATGCATATTGTCATTGAATAGTTGTTTCTTTACCTTTTGAGCTTGCTTTTCACAGATATCACTGGTGTAAGTTGCCTTTCATGACTGCTTAGGAAGGGAATTTTGACTATATACTGGAGAATAGAATGGAAAAACAAACTCTGCTCTCTTAGTCATACCACCAATCTACTTCTAAAAGTAACGTGATGTAACATAATGGTAAGGACAATGTATTCAGCATTCAGTCATAAGTTTAGTCATTTGAAAATTGAAACCTTGCAATGAAACAAGGTATATCAACAGAAAGAAAAAAATAGCTTAAACCTTTGAGAATGCATATTAAAAACTGAAATATATTGGTTGTATCACTTTGGGGGCAAGAATCTTCTTCATGATGGAATGTAACTTAAATGCAATTTGCATTTTTATAAGCAACTACAGTACCAATGATACACGTTTTGGTAATATATTAGCGTTTATAATCTATTTTCTATGATTGCCATATTGAACTGTTGTATATTTGAATACTGTATAGGAAAAAAGATTGTATCCAACAGATACTTAATACCTTGCAGTTCTGAGCTCTATTCAATGTTGAAACATACTCAGCAAAATCAGTCTGGGATACTACATATTGGTTTCACTATATCTAGTATCTGGAAAAATTATTTTAGGTGGTTTTACTGTCAGATTTCCTGCAAGTGAGCTTTTGAAGTGGCATACTTGTCTTGCTCTGATCGTATCACAGAGCTGACTCACAAACCTGGCTTGTATTTGGGAGGTATGGAGTTTGCAGGGAGTGATGTTTGATTAATGTCATAAGACTGTGGAAAGCATGATGCCTATTCAGGGAAATTTGTATTTGAGAAGATTAATCCTGGAGATGTGTAGTGGACATACATATTAAATGCAAGTTTAAAATACGCAGTTTTTAAGTATGACTAATAGCAGGATGAACTGTGAAGTGTACTGTACTTAGGCATACTTGCTTAAGTGTCATCTGTTTGGCTGCGAGTCATTCCAGGCTCTAGTTAAAGGAGGTTTCTTTCTTTTTTTTCTTCCCCCGCCCTGCCCCCGCAAGGGATTAATAAGGTGTGGTGTAATTTTCATCAAAGAGCAGTTACACAGTATGGCAGGGTTTCGTAGCTGGGTTACTTTTCAGGTGTTAAATGATTGAAGTATTTTGAAATTGAGATAAATACCAAAGTAAGGGTGCTTAGTCATATTAGTTTGACTTAATGTTTTGGAGTCTTCTGGAAACTTCTTGTTTAGCAGCTTCTGGTTAGGTAAAAAAATAACAAAAAGTTAGCTACTTTTGTAAGTATCTTTATATTTGCTGTTATTTTCTTCGTCAATATCAAGAATCAATTTTCATGATGTTCACTCAACCCTTTCTGGGATCAAGGCCCCTTCGAAGAAAAATAAGTGATGGTCAAAATATGATTCAAATTTCCACATGAAATAGATATAGAATAGTCTGCAAATGGTTGTAAACAGCCTGTGTGTGAGAGCTGACCAGTGTCACTCTGGGCTTGCACAGTGGCTCTGTCTTAGGGCTATTTAGGAGCAGTGTCCTATGAACAAGAGGTGTTGTTTGGAAGTTCTTACAATCCTGTTTGTGTGATGTTCTGTGGGCCACGGAAGAGGCAAAGCAGTCCTGGGTGGCCTGTTGCTTTATATCCACTGGTGTGAATGGAAGCATCATCCCAGAGTTCTCTGCAGGAGCACTTGCTGGTGGTGCCTACCCTGTCTAGGACGTCAGAGTGTGTTGGGAAGGGTGGCCCATGCCACTGGCCACAGAAACTGCAGGGCTTTAACTGCATGAATCCAGTGTCACATTTGGACAGGCCAGACAGCAGAACTCTTAGGAAGCAGAGCTTGGCTAACAGTTCAGACAATCTTGCCAAGATCTACCTACCTCAGCGAGCTGAGGGAACGCAATCTGTGCGATCGCTGCCTTGGCAGTAACACGCTGATAGCACTCGAGGGGATTCCACTCCCCCACCCTGTGAGCACACAGCTGCATCCCACAAGGCAGCACTAGTTTCAGCAATCCCTAATGGTGCCTAATTTCCCTCTACAGCTAAAAAACTGAAGTCATTAACATCTGTAATACAGCTCTGGCACAAGAGCCATACTTGACTCTATTGAGTCACTTGCAGCTCGAGAGCCAAAGGTTGGCCTGAGACTGCTGTGAACTGCTACATCTCTCTCCTGACAGATTTCACAAGATCCATACATGTCCCTTTAAGGTAGCAGTGCAAATATGAGGTTAAGACAGCCTTATGTCTTATGCAAAACTAGTTTAGGTCAAACTCTCAGCTTCTACAAGAACCATCTACATCAAACTTTCAAGGAAACTTACACAGATTAAAAAAAAAATAAATTACGCTTAATTAATGAAGGAGAAAATACAAGACAGGCTTCATATTCCTGTGTTGGTCTTTGATGAGACTTTGCATTTCTGTGTTCACCAAATCTTGCTATACCAGAATCCACGTGGAGTGTTTCCTCTCGTCTGCATTCTCAACATCCTAAAAGGTGGGAAACAAAAGCTCCAAATATTCTTCTCAGTCCTACCAGAAGGTCTCATCTCACTTTTAAATTTCAGAAGGAAAGAAGGATAATTAAATAATGGCTGGAAAAAAGATAATTTAAGCAGCTGTCGTTACCCTGAAAGGATTTTTGATGCACATACAAGAAGTAGGCCAGGACAGGGGCAGTTGAAACAATTTTGAACTCTTTGTGTTTGTTAGCCTTCTGCATTTGTTACCATGGTTATTTCTAGTCAAAATGTTATACTGGCAGGGGTGTCTGCTAAAACAACAAACTTTGAGCAGATATTGCAGTATATTTTCCAAAAGTAGTGTTTTCAGTATTTGTGCAGGAAAAGTCTAAAAGCAGAGACCTCCCAATTGGTGAAGTGAAATACAAGCTAATATCTCTATTAACAATGATAAACACTGTTTATTTTTTTTCACTTAGAATAAATAGTACTCCAAACAATACAAACAAATATTTGATAGAATGTATTTGTAGAATTTGATACATTTGCTTGGACAGGGAAAATGGGAGGAAACTGATCTGTGCAGACTCTTGTGAATGAAAAACAAAGTCAGTGATTCAGAGTTCTTGAAATCTAGATTGTACAAGATCACCATGGATAGAAAACTAGGTAACTGGAAAGGCAGGTGTTTCTAGTACATGGATATTATCTCTTCAGCAGGCAGGCCACCAAGCTTGCACAGCTTCCAAGAGCACCTCTAAGGAGGGGAGCTGGAGCCTGCTGCTGATGACTGGGAAGAAGGGATGAAACACTAAGACCTTACTGACCTGAGATTAAAAGCCATGATTGTGTGGTACAGCAAAGAGAAGTCAGAGCTACAAAGGAACATGATGGAACCTCAGGTCAAAGAAAGATGATGATGATAACAGCAGCTGTATGGTGATGTTGACAGCAGCTAGCAAGAGATTTTAGTTGTAAAAAATAACATTTTTCTGCAAAACAGATCGCATGACATATTATAAAAACTTCAGCAGCACTTTACACGTGTAAAACTCTCCAAGTATAAAACAAAATCTTCCAAGTATGCAACCTTTTTAAATGGAAGGTATTTCTGAATCATAAAACCAGTGGATCTATACCATGGTGTGTGGCATGTTTCTCTTGAAGCCTTTACATTTAGCTACTCCCTCTAACAAACCGTTGCTAGATTTGAGTTTATTTATATTACTACTCTCAATTTGGGATCAGAGCCTTCAGTTTTTTCAGAATTGCAATTTTAACAGCATTCCTTTCACTCAAAAGAAAGCGAAAACAAATGGTTTCCAGAAATGGTTCAGTGCTCTTGGCTGAGGCCAACTGAAGCCTGCATTTTTTGTCTTGAGCAGTTAACCTGCTACTGTCTTATTAATCACTTGAAGTAACTTGAAGTGCAGTGTATTTATAAGCTGGTCACTGATCAGTAGCAGAAAGGGTTACCTAGGCCCTCCCCACACAAATCCAATCATCCTTTTGCCTTTTGTTACAAGAGTCATGAGCTAAAGAAACCCATTAGTAGCTATTTTGAACAAATTAATGAGAGTTAAATATATCCAGCCACTCAGAGCAGCATGATTCATTCATAAATAACAGCCAAGTCATTGGCCAAGGTCCTATTTACATAAATTAATGGAACGATCACATTTACAACAATGTGTAGTTTAATTGCAGGCACATACAAGAACAGGAATCTGGCCTACGTGTGTGGTAGGAAATTAAAGAATAAATGAAGAGACATGGTGGGCATGAGAGAATGTAAATCAGGTTGATATAAGAGACAGTGTGGCAGTGGGAGCTCTGGAGATCTGTGGGGGCTTCCTGCTGCTGGCCTTCACAACACTCACTGTGGCTGGCTTAGGAAAGGAGCACTTCCCATCATTTGCCATGAGTATGACCATAGAAAGTCCAAAGAGCTGCTTTATGGATAGCTTTTAACACAGTGCCTCTATAGCAGAGGTACTATTGGAGTTGGATCTCTTGTTTCTAGATCAATGCACTAAGGTGAGTTTTATCTGTAGTTTGATAAGTCAATACTTGGATTTTGTAACAATACGAAAGCCTAGCTACTAACATTCCTGCCCAAATCCACCATCTTGTTTTTGTGCCTTTTTCTTTTTAACTACCTGGCTGGTTTAAACAAGAAATGAGAGAGTAAGTGAGCTGGACTGTGGAGCCAGCTTGTAGATTGTTCTGTTATTTATGCCATCCCTATTGCTAATGCCCAATTTAACAGGGGTTGTATGAGTGGTGATATCCTTTCCTGGAGAGAGAACACTGTTGGGAACAAACCAACAAACTTTATAGTTCACAAACTCTTCGGAAGGTCCTAGTCAGGGGAGATGTAAAGTCCTGAACTACTGGGTTGGCATGCAGATGCCCCCCTGGAGAACACTGCTGCTTCACAACAGACATGACTGGAAGCTTAAGAGATATTAATTAAGAGGGGAAAAATACTATTCTGGCATTTAATTAATAGCAATATTCCATTTGTAGTTTTTCTCCAACCTTGCAATTATTAGGGGTGACACGAGGATATATTCACCTGCAATTGCATATCAACAAAACCACCCAGGTAAGGTGTAGGCTGTACTTTAGATGTACAAGAACAAGGTGCCTGTCAAAATGTACCCGATTTATTGGTGGCAGAACATCCATGGCTAAAAATATTTTGGAATGAAGGCATCAGAAGGTGTTTTCTGTGACCTTGTGGATCAAGATAAGCAGGTTTTCCTAGATTCCAGCACTAGATCCATAACAGCATAACATCATGTAATAAGTTTTCCTTGAACTTAAGTACTGAAAAGATGTACAGAACATCATCATCTACACAAAAAGAAATACTACTTTATCAGCTTAGCTGTCTCTTAAATGTAGGGAGAGTTGGCGCCAGGGAGATTTTGGCAACTACAGTTCTACTCTGGTTCAGATATAGATTTAGTCACAGTTTTCTCATCTTCTCAGAGAACGTGTAGATTTATTTGTGTTGGGTTTTCTTTTCCTCAGTTAGTTGTAAACTAAAATGAATGTTTTCAAAATTCATGGATTAATCTGATTTTGATGCCTGAATGCCTCCTGAGATACTTTGATCTAACTTGCTGTCTAGCCCAGACCAAGCTTTCAGACAGAAAAACCTACAAACCTGATTGGAAGAGACTAGACAGATCCTTTGCTATTTGGTTGCTTTGTTTTGGAGGGATTTTTGTTTGTTTGATTTTGTTTTGTTTGTGTTTTGTTTCTGAATCAAGTGTTTCAGCCTTCTTTTTGTCATCTGTAGAGAGACTGAGTGAACTAAACTAATAAATTACAGTGCAATAGTGATGCCTGCTGAAATTGCCACCCTACAGGTATTTCTTGGTGTAGCATGTTCATGTACTGGCATGTTGAAGAGCTCTGTAGACACTTTTGGTACCTACATTAAGTTATGATACCTGCTTTCTGAGCTGTGCTTTTAACACGTCAGGAATGCCAAGTTCATATCCCTGAAATGTTTTTCCACCTTAATAAAAAAGAGCCTGGGATGAATCCTCTGGAGTTGAGCCCCTCATTTAGGCAGTGTTGGTCTTTGCTTTCTACTCAACATTCTCAGGCCTGCCCCTGTGGGAGCTGCTCACTGTCCTTGTACCTTGCAGCACAGAAGGAGATGCCCCTGTGCTGGGGTGGCAGGACTGCCCTGGCAGAGCTGACCAGAGCCATAGCAGTCCTACACAGCAAGCCAAGGTGTGTGAAATGTGCTTTGTGCTCTGCATGTAGCAGGGCAATTCCTGGCTCTCAGCAATCTGGGATGGAGGGTGTTGCTCTTAAAGCCTGCTTTTCTTTTGCACGTTGTCAAAATAAAAACCAGCCTGCAGCCTCTGAGTTAAGCACCCTCTGGGGAGGATGCAGTACCCATTTTAGGCAGCATGAGATTCATAACTGTGCCAGGGTGAAACAAAGTGCCCAAGACATCTTAAATCAGCTCCAGACAAGTGCCAAGCAGCTTTCAAGAGGATTAATGTACAAACCAATAGGAGGTAAATGCCTTGAAATTCTGCTAAAGAAAAAACAAGCACAACAATCTGTGGTACTCTTTAAAACTTGCCTTATACCGTTTAGTGATTAATCCAATTTGAAGTTGTAACTTCAACTTTTGGACTCAAAGACTAAAGCAAAACATTCCTTTTCCCTCTAATCTTTATTAGAGATTTATATTTATGAAGTGTAATAGTTTCTGTACTATCTTAATCTTTACAAACTCTTTCCTAACAGAATCCCCTAAATTCTTCCTCTCGTTAAAGGGTTATTTCTATTACAGAAGTGTGAGACAGTCAATGTTCCTATCTATAAGAATTCTAGTTAATCTAACCTTTGCTCTCATTCATTAGAAATGAAGCCTTCAGGATCAATGTCCTTTCTGATGCTACTAAAGGAAGCAGAGTAATTGTTATGTAAACTACACATAATGCAGGCTTAAACAGGGCTTTAAAGCAGAAGACAAAAAGATACATTCCCTATAAACCATTCTCCATGTTTTCTTAAAACTCACTGTGTGCATTTTTCTGATATTTCTTAGACGTGCTTTCTAAATAACGAAGTACAGATATATTTGAAATGAATAGTATGTTATCTAGCCATAAAGAATATTTTCTTATACAAGACAAATGCTGCATAATTTTTATTTATTTGTAAACTTTAATGGCTGTGTGTGGTGCTATTAACAATGATACTGGCAAATTTACCATTACAGTCATGGCTACTATTTGCATAATTGCCTAGAAAAATTGAAAATTCTGTACTCTTATCAAAGATTATAGTTGCTATTGGATTGTGCTAATATTTTGGAAGTCCTGGGGCAATGGTAATTTCCAAGTAGGTTTGGCTTCTTTAGGTTGTACCTTTCTGTTAGCACTGAACACAGGAATTTCACAATAACTGTCACAGGGTTCTTCACAGAAAACTTCTCCTTTTGGGAAAAATCTGTATTTGGCACAGGGTAGTGCTGGTAATATTCTGTGTGCCAGCCATTAGGTGGGGTCTCTGAGAATTTGGGCACTGTGAGCACAAAGTGAAACTTCTCAGTATATCCCTCCTGCAGCAGGAGGACTGTAAGAACTACCTCTTTTGACATCAGTTTGTCTGAAAGGGTAAACTGAGTCTTATTTAGACCACTATGAAATCACAACAGTGCTGCACAAATCTACCTGTACTGGCTAGCAACATCCTTCTTTCATTTTCCATCCTCCAACTACTCAGCTTCCTCTGTGGGAAAGAATAAGAAAAAAGGTTTTAAGTTCGCAGCTTGAGCTTCATGTTTGTTCTTAGCAGACTGTTTTCCTAATAGGCTTCAAGCAATGTAATTTTCCCCTCAGTCCAAGCTGTCCAGTACATGCTTTGTCACTGCCATTCTGCACAGGGCCTCCTAGCTTGAAATGCCATGGAAGAATTTGAAAATTACCCCTGGGCCCATCATAGCTCCCTGCCAAGATGAAGCAGAGGCCTATTAACAGTTGGAAGTAAAATCCTTCTTTTTTTCATCACAGTGCAAACTTTTGCTTGGGCACATTGTGGGGCAGTTTTGTTTCCTGATTATTCAGACCTTATGACAAATCAGTGTGGCTGAGTCTTGTGTTTTCAACTTATCACACAGTGGGATTTTTACTTCTAAACAGCTTTAAATACACAATACGACTGTAAAACGGTGTTTAGAAAGAAAAATATAGGTGGTCATGAAGATCTCAAAATCTCTTAATTTAGGGTCAAACATAGTGTTTTTGTCATCAGCTTCTGTATGAGTCAATGGAGGATTAACTGGATTTTTGAGAAGAGTCTGGTAACCAGCTTCTGCCTCCTTCTTTCAGGGTAGAGTCAAGAGAGTAACTGTATTCTTACAGCCACCAGTTCCAAAAGTTCAAAAACCATGAAGTAGGCCCCAGAATACTTTAAAATGTTTGATCTTCGACTATGGTCCTTTTATTTGCCTGCTTGCTTTTAGTCTTGAATTTATTTTGACTCTTCCAGATTTTCTTTTCAGCTTGAAAGCTAGAAAGAGATTCTTAATCATTTGTCCCTATGAAACTGTGAGAGTAAGAGGCACTTCTTAAAATAGCTCTTTTTTTTATTGCTTGAGCCCAACATAGGAGAATGCTGAGGTCATAGTCTAACTCTCACAGAGTAAATCTATTTTGTGTAATAATCACCATCATCTATGTAATCCTGACAGCCTGCTTTTTAGGTAAAGTACTGAGCTATTGTACTGAGTGAAGATCAGTTGCTACTCAGTGGAAGTCTTCTGTATCAGTTTAGTTTGAATAGGTTTTTATTACTTTACTCTGTTTTTCTTCTCACATAATTCCTAGTCTGGAAATTCTGTCTATTTAGGAGTCCTTAAGAGAGAGACGTCTGTTATTTGGGTTTAAATCCTGGCTCTGGTGACGTCAATGGAAAAAAATCACCCATTGACTTCAGCTGGGTCAGGATTTCTCCCATGTGGTTTACGAATCTATTGATTTTAACTGAGGCTGCAGACCCATACATACATGAGAAACAAACTGCAAGAGAGAAGCAAATGATCAAACTCTTTCCCAAAACAAAGTCCTGGACTGTCTTTGATCTCACCAGCACCTGTCTCATAATCTCATTTACACATCTGAATTTCTTTTCTGAAAGGAGACAAAGCACTGCACAGCACAAACTATTCCTTAGTTTTGTGATAAACTGTAGAACTAAAATGCCTGTGTAAAGCTCTAATCTCCCCTCAGCTTGAGGGCGTGTGCTTGGGAGCATCAGTCTTACAGCACATCAGCAGGCAGACACAGCCCTGCATGCTGATAACAGTCATGCACCAAGCACACTTCTGAGAGTGGCTTCTAAGCTGTGAACTTGATGTTTTGGTAACATTTGGCCTTGAACTTTTGAATATCATAGTAAGTCCAATATACTTAATTGTGAAATTATTGTGTTGTGAAATAATGATTCATTTGCCAAGAAGGAAAGATGCTGAGACCTCCTGAAATGTAGGTTATATTAACATTGAAGAGGAAAAAAGAAATCTTTAAATTGTAGAATGTACCCATGAAAGTCTGTGTGGAGCTTGTGATTTTTTTTTTTTCCAAAGGCAAACCTTTTGAGGGTATTTGGAGAACCTTCTAAATTTAGGGTTTGAGAAATTGTTTCCTCCTGTATCAGTCCTTGGAGGGAAGAGACTGTATCTCCATTTTATTGTTGCACTCTCTTTAAAAAACATGTGCTCAGGGCTAACCTCTTGTATCAATGGATTGTGTCCTTGCTGTCCTTCATTGTGGCCATGCATCAGTGTGGTCCTACATGTGAATTAGGCATCACTAAAAGCTGCCACTACTATAATATCCTAATAAATAACATAAAGTGGGAAATGCAAGAATAGTCTGCTTGGGAACAATCTTTGTTATTACTGGGCAGCACCGTATTTAAAAGTAATGAGCCAGTATGAAATCCTTTTTTCCTATAAATGTTGTGACATTAATTACGAGGTTGGGATCTCCCAAGACCTGTGAGGATCTACTGCTCCACCTTGTGGTCCGAAAAATGCTTCCCATTATTCTACTCTGTACAGGGTGCTGTGCCAGAAAAAGTCCAGCCTCTTCCTCCTTTTTTATTTAACTGGGAATTGACTGGAATGAGTACCATACTTTCCCTTGAGATATGGATCTTAAGGGCAAGTAACATACTGTCACCTTTGGCATGCTTCAGGACGGACATAGCAAGAGGTCTTTCACTACAGAAGAGAAAAATGGAAGTGAAGAAGAGTGCCTTAGACACATACCCACATAGTTCAGGAGGTACAGACTAAATTAAAAATAGCTGACAAAAACCAAGATACACAATACTCAGCTGCATTTTTCAGTATATACACTGGGCCCAAGGAAACGTTTGGTTTGGATGGTCAATGAGGCAACTGCAGAGGGTTCATCTTCCATGCTGCTGTTGGGACAGAAAATCAGCTCATTCCCCCAGTCCTGCAGTCTTCAGTGAAAATGAATGCTGTGCAATTGTCCAGCCACAATCCCTCCCCTACATCAATGCCACAAAAGCTGTTTCTCAGATTAACAAGAATGCTGTAGCAAGACAGGACACCCAGTGCTTGGAAATCATGCAATAACTTTCTCCAGCTCTGAAATAAAGACTGCAAAGAAGTAATGATCCTCTGCTGCTGAAATCACAATTCCTGTGTACTTCAGTGGGGCAGGATCAAACCAGTACTGCTCTTCTGATGCTGGGTTTCTTCTAGGGAAGCAGTTTATAACAAAGCATTCCAAGAGGGAGTTTGTCTGTGTGGTCTAACACCACCAGTCTGGGAGGGTTGGATCCTATTTTGGACACCTAGCATTCACTCTTAGACAATTATAATAGCCAAACTGTAGCAATCAGTTAATACCTACGTTAAGAACACAGCTTCTGCAATCACTTGTGCTTTTGGAAGTGAGTGGTTGTGTTCATGAAGCCTTAAGGAGTAGGAGCACTGGAAAAATTACCATCTTCTATAAAAAGACTTATTGTATAATAAGGGCATCTTGTCTTACTACACACCAGCAGTCAGAATGCTCATCATAAAAAAAAATATGGACTGGCAACAGACAACAGCCTGCCCAATCCTGCCTGAGTTTTGCTTAGTAATACATCATCACAGAACTCTGCTCACTGGAATGTTGGTGGTGTACTTTAGACAAATATGAGGGTAGAGAAGGACATGGCTTATGCAGCCAGATCTCCCTGCTGACAGTTTCTGCTTCTGAATGGTAAACCCTGGTTCCCAAAGTGCTGCTCTGTGCTGTCACCTTTGTCATGCTTCAGGAAAGATTGCAAAACTTGTTTGAATAGAGAACAGGGGAAAGGAGAAGGAAGAATGAAAATAAAACAAAGGATCGTTTTGATAAGTAGTTTAGAGGTTCTTTCCTGTGGGTTTTTAGAAGAATATGTAACAAGGCAAGGAAATTAACTCTTTTCCTTCCATGCCTCTCACCTCCTTTTCACTTCTTTATGGATTAAAGGTTTCAAAAGCTCTGTGGCTAAAATCAAGTTGAATCTATACAGAACTGAAGATGCTGAATTATACTACAGTTACCCAGAATTTCCATGAGAACAGAAATTATTCAACAAGGACCTAGGGGATCTAGGCATGTTTGATGCTGACTTCCTGAAGGACTCAGATATCCATCTTTAGGAAATCAAGTTTTGAATGTCAGTAAAGCCTTGCATTTGAAACTATTCTGACCTGGCACCAGTATATAAGATCTGCACAATTAGGAGGAAACCTTTCCCTCAAAGGTTCAAGACTTAATAAGAAGAGAGGGAGAAGGAAAGCAGGTGATTAAGGAGTTGTAGTTGGAGAAGGCAATTACAGGTTGTCAAGACATGGGTAATGGGCTGCTAACATGAATTCTTTGTCTCCAAAAGCCTTGAGGAAGGAAAACTCAAGGTTTATAACATGTGTGATATTCCTGGATTCCTTACATACTTTTCATGGAAAATGGATTGGGACAATGGATTTGTCCTTAATACAACTTATTTCAACTTTAACAATGCTGACAATGATAATAATAGGAAGAACTATAATAATAATAATGGCTTTTTCTTCTTCTTGTCCCATTTCAATTCAAGAAGTTGAGAGTCAATTGCAAGATTCCAGGGCGGGGAGGGAGTGGACAATCCTTAAGGTCCCTTCCAACCCAAATAAATCCATGATTTCATATGTACAGAGAAAATGGAAAGTACTAACAGTAAGGTAGTAGTGAAAGACCCAGAACTGTTTTAAAAAGACACATCATAGTATAACTGTATCTCCAAGTGTTGAATTATTTGGTTATGGTTTACTATTTTGTAGTAATGTTGAGAGCAGTTAGGTACAACAGTGTCTAATAACTACATGTAATAACTGCAATGTATGTAAATGCTATGGAGTTTATAGTGCAGACTGATATCAGAGAACCATACTACAGTTCTTAAATATTTAATCAATTGGTTAAACTGGGACAAAGGCTTTACAACTGGGAGATGCTGATGTGCTCACCATCAAACATAGCAAAAATGAAGATGTGGGCGATTTGATGCTGCTTCTCAGAAGTGCTCAAAATTCTTAAAACCATTGATTTCCATTTTAATACACAGCAAGAGGTTCAGTAATTTATGGACTAATTTTAATCCATCATTCCCCTGATAGCATATCTAAACTCTCACAAAAGCTCTATGTTCCTCCTGATCTTATGTGTAAGTAGTTGTATTAACATTCTGTTTAATACTGGCCTAAGCATGGGGTAGCTGTCTGGAAGCAATATCTTTAGACTACTGGAGCTGTATTCACATATTCACTGAACTGACAGACAGGTTTGTGGTATTTTGCCTAAAAATTAAAGTGAAATTCTGCCCCCAAACAACATCTCAGTCTCTTTAGAGATATTTTGGTTTCTTCAGTAGAGAAGGGCTGCTACACTCCTAACCTGGCCTTTCTATTTTCCATTACTCCCAGAGTTTAGGATGATGTAAGTGAGAAAGCAGACACATGAAGCTCACGTGCCTGCCATGTCAGCTTGAATGAGTATCCAAACCCAGGACCCCATGTCAAACCATAAGAAAGTCCTGTATTTGTTTCAGGAGGAGTTATTATGAGCTTTGAAGGCAGAATTTACTTGTGCAGGAATGGTTTACTAGGGATATTTCAGTACTTCCAGTCCTTGGCAGAATTTAGAAGGGTGTACAGGAATGAAGAGGGGGGAGGCAGGGGATGGGAAGACCTTAAGCAGAGATTTTAAGTTTTCAAAAACAGAACTAAGTTTAGTTCTTGAAGTCTTTTCTGCCTCTTAGTTTAGAATAAAGTACTTCAAGTGGTAATCAAAATGTGAATCCACTGTACTTGGAAAGATGTATCTTTGTTTTTGTCAGCTGGTCCACGCTAGCTCTTTTATTGTCAGTAAAGTTGGAATAATTAATTGGATCTCACTTTAGATCAGTTCTCAATACTTGTCCAGCCACAAGATGGTCCTCTTAAGGTGTAATATCAAGCTAAATATTATGTATCTCATCTAGAATCTTTCTATGCTGGTGCATCTCTAGACCTTTGTAAATTTGTCAAGAGTTGCAAGAATTTTCAGGGACAAATAACATCTCTGTACAGGCAGATATTTAGCTGACAGTCTATATAGTGTGCCACTTATACACTATTTCATGGTATCATACCTCAGAGTCAGAAACAAGGGTGAGAGATTCAGTTCTTCCCTCTCAGCTATTCTTTATACTGCCTATGTAGTGAATGATGTAGGTGTATGATGCAGTAGCTTATAACCCTGCAGAAATTCCTGTTCTGAAGATTTATTTTGTGGAGCCAACAATATGTAGAGCAGAACAGGGAAATTCAGAGAAGCAGCTGGCAACTGGCATGTGAGCTCCAGCGCTGAAGAGCCAGGGTAAATCCATGCCCTGCATGCACCAGGAGATTAGTGGCTGATCAAGGAAGGGAAAGAGAATAGATGGAGTGGGAAAGGGAAGAGAACATCTGTGAGCTGGACACTGACTCTGGATCTGGAGAGGAGGTACTGCCACACACACAACCACATGCCAAACAGCATTGTCCCTAATGCCACACTATGGCTGAGAACCCAGAGCTCATGGCCAGAGTGAAGAGATCAGCATAACAGTCTAACCTATCTGAGGTCAGTGGTTTGATGTGCTAATGGGAATTGAAAACCCCTTTTTAGGAAACCAAAATCACTAGATTTGCATCTGAGCTTTGATTGACTGATGAGTCAAACTCTTGGCGTAGGCTTTGCAGTGAGATTACTTCAAAGTTGATTTATTATTATCATCATCAATGCTATTTTGAAATATAAACTCTGATATTGTAAGGCAAAGGTCATCCACCTTTGAACTGTAAAGTGCCAGGTTATGTTCTTCCCCAAAATAGTGGTTAAATTTGGAGGCAGACACTTTGAAAACTGAGGAGGCAGTGTAGTAGAAAGACAAGGTGTGCTGTCAGCACCAGAGTTTGCTCTCAGTGAAGTGGAGCAGTGGCCAGGCTCCCAGCTCCGTGGGAGGTGACAGCTCCACCGTGTCATCCTCCAAGCGTGACAGCTCTGGGCTCCTGACTTTGTGCTGGGCCTTTTCAGGGATATGGATCTGGTTTATGTGCCTTTGGTACCTGTGCTGTGGATTGCTCAGTCCTGCATTACAGCTCGTGGAACTATGACTAGGACAGGGAGCATTAGGATAAATTATAAGGTACTTCTGAAGTGTATTGATTGCTGGCGAATTGTTTGTTGAAGTGAACAATTTCTTCTGGAAATACTGTGGTCTAAAAACACTTTAAAATAATGCTGCAGGGGAGATTTAAAGTGTGCATTATGATAGCTAGAGTAATGTTAAAACATTTATCGGCCACTATCTTAAATTCATTAAAAACTTAATCTGATTCTTATGATACACTAAGTCTCCAGTGACTAATCCGACAATTACATGCTTCCTAATGAGTTGTCTGAACATGACTGACCTTGCAAATACTTTGGCTCACAAAAGAAGTACTTTATGTTGGTAAATTCCTTTTCCCCAAATTTCAGTGGGAAATATTAATTCTGCCTATGACCATGCAGGAACAGGAAACAAAAAAATGAACACTAATACTCAAAGTGTCTTGTACCAAAACTACAATAGCTTGTTAACGAAGACTGAGCATCATCCTCCCCCACTGTGAGCACTTCAGTTAATCACAGTAGGCATTACTCAACTTCATTTGGCATCAGTAAAATTTCAGATGTAATCCAAATACCAGGTAAATCTTTCCCTAATTTGATGGGAGTATAATTTTAATAGTAGTCTTCTTCTTTAATTCACCGTAGCCTCTTGTAGAGCTGAGAAGCAATTAAAATGTTGGTTGTGCTATAAAGAAGTCTTTGGAGTACAGTGATATTGACCACTTACAGAAAGAGTTACACAGCTAGGGAATCTTTTTCTTAAAAATAATTTTTTTTAAAAAGTGACCTTGCCAGAAAGGTTATAATGAGGATATAGCTGTTGTAAGATTAGCCAGTAGAAATGACCCTAGTTGATGATTTCTGCAGTGACAAGCCCTGCTCCTTTGCAACTCTCACAAATGCACTGCACAAAACGTATTCCATCTGCTGCAAACAGTGCTGTTCCTCTGTGCTGGAGCAACAGTCAAACTGTGGTCTCTTTTGATCAGCTGGAATGACAAGGTGATGTTTGAGAATTCCCCCTTTTGGAGTGTTGCCATGTCCACTTAGTGGGAGTTTGCAGATTTTTCCCATCTGTACAGAGCCTACCCTATCACCTGATAAATACTTTAGAGCACACAGTGGACATATCCTGCTTCCAAGAAGTCAGTGAGGGCAAGAACTCCTCCAGTCTAAACTGTCCTGTAAGCTTTCTGTGGCACATTTCATGTTACAATACAGCCACTGGACCTGTCTCTACCCTTGTAAGGCAGGCAAGTCCTGTGAAAGTAGGTAACTGATATAGAAAAATAAATGCTCTAGATTTTCAGCTCTTACTAAAGACTGGGGATTTTTTAATAGCAGAAGAGCGATTCCAAAAATTACAGTTGTTTACGGAAGGGTTACATTCTGCCATCTATCTTTGTGCAGAAGTCCCATTGGGGTCTCTCAGCAGGCTACTCCCAAAACACAGATGTTTCTGGCTATTCATTCAATATTTTAGTTCTGATGGATGCTTCTTACTCTCTAGCTTTTTGTTACTGGGAGCTTGTTAAAATATAAATGTTTCTTTTTGTTACCACCACCAGTGCTGTCTCCAAAGTTACCTAACAAAATAAGTCTGTACAACTGCCACTGGGTGGTGTATGCCTTGTGTAAGTAAAGCTCACTAAACCATCAGAGCTTTGTATAAGTGGAACTTCCAGATCTAACCCAAAAGTCTCCATGTCTGTTTTTTTTTCTAGAAAATTTCCCTTCAGTTTATCAAAGAAAGAAATTCCAAGACTTGGCTAGTAAAAAGAAGGGGGTGTACATACATCCATGGCCTTGTAAAATTCAACTTTGAATGTGGGAATACAGTGTGTGTGTTTATATTTTCCTTCTCAGTTCTTGTAAATTTCCATGATTTCTTGAGAGTCACCTACTTTTACAAGCATGGAAAGGCCTTTAGTGTGTCTGCAGGCATCTTCAATTAATCATAGCTAGCTTTAGGACATAGTCCATATGTCAACCACCTAACTCTTTTTTTTTTTTAATGTAAAGCAAAATGCCATTTTCTACCATTTCTATGTCCTTGTTATTCAACTTCTAAAAACATTTGTAGAACCTTTGTGGGTGTAGCTTTTGATAGGATAGCAGAATGTCTTTTTGTTAGGTAGCACAAGCTCTGCTGACCCAGGACTTAGGGCACTGAAACGTGCTTTGTTTCACAGAGTATTTTGTATTGATCAGTCTGTAACATGTTCATAACCCACACCTTTGACTGTCCAAAGTCAGCTCTAGCTAAGTCACTGAGGCTGAGTAATTGCTGAGGCTTTCAGAATAAAGAGAAACTGCAGGAGGAAGGGGAAAAGAAACCTTTTACCTTCCACTGCTTTACTTAATGCATACCATCCAATTCAAGTTTAATCTGTTCTGTTGGTTTCTTCTTTACCTAGCAGTTCCTTATAAATATCAAAAGGCAAACTGTAATCCTACTATGAGCATTCTGTAATTTTTTTTAATAGGTTAACTCTAAAGATGCTAGACAATATAAAAACCACTTCTGATTTCATCCCTTTAATTTGCTTAGCAGTCCAGAAACACTACTAAAATAGTGAAATTAAGTTTTCCCCATGTCTATATCCACGTACCAACTTCTGTATGGGGATACACAGCAATTATATAAAACCCATTGTGTTATCCCTTTGAGGCAGCAAAAGTTAAATTAGTGCTAGAAAGGTTTCCTCATGCAATAGCAGTAGATGGAGGAGAAGGGAAGATATTTGAGAATACCCGCAATTTATGACTGGAAAGATCTCAACAAAATTCAACAATATCTGTGAGATATACATAAAAACATAAGCCCGTTGCTTTATGTTTTTTGGTCTTGTAGGAAAATTGACACATAAAGCAAACAAGCTCCCAAACACAGTTTGAAAGAAAGAAGGGACTGAGTCGGCTTGAAACTCAGTAAAGTACTTTTAGAGCCTGAAACTCTTACAAGAGTTTCTACTGCCTAAAACTGATATGTACGTCCAGCAAGAGGCGATGGATGGAAAAATGTTAAGATACAGGAGTGTTTGGTCTCTATCAGTAAACAGTTCCCAGCCATTCTATAGATTTTGGTAGCAAAGGGCCTCTCTACCTCTGCTCATAAAGGCTTGATTTTACTTTGATGATATGGAAGAATTACTGCAAACTTTTCACTGAAATGTGCCTCTTGTAGCTGTTGGCTTTCTCTTCACTGCCATTTGGAAGTATTTGAATCAGAAGATGCTGATGAAGACCCAGTTTTTTCTAGCTGAACTGACATAAGATAATACATGGTGGCTAAACAAAATGCAAGAGTTGCAGACTGTTACCTTCTGTGCCTGAGCTGGCAGTAAATTATGAAAGAAGCAGGTTAGGAAATTAAGTGACCCAAATTAGAATAGAAAAGAGTTCAGGCACTCTGGGTGTCACCTTGTGCAAAGTGAGATAGGGGAATATATCTCTTTTCCTGCAAATTGCCAGATGACGTGCAGATGTGGCAGTGGTGCATCTGTCCTGAGTGGTATGAATGATGCTGCTGCCACACCTGCACCTGACACAGCAGGAGCCTGCTGTGTTCCTGATGCACTGTGCTGCTGTGGTGTGAATGGCTAGGACTATTTTTGGACACAACGAAATAAGGATGGAGGTTATTTTTCAGTACTAACTACTTTCTTCAGTCTGTCTGGGTGATGAGCAGAGAGGTTTTCTGACTCCTCTTGGAAGTTTTGGAGGTATCAAGCTTGACCGAGTGTTTCATTAGCACTAGCACCCTATTAAGTTCCAAGGACAGGTATAATTCCGTGTTATTTGATAGGGATTGTCCCATTCATCCTGCATTTCTACTTTCACAAGTGTGAACTATTAGCCTTTATCACCAGGCAACCACACTATCACTATATACATACATAACTATCTTTCAGAACGTTAGTCAGCAGTCCAGTCGGTTCTGTCTTTTCTGTCGGTTTTATCTGCATGGTTCACCATTCACACACAGTTCTCCATCTGCCAGGCAGGGTCTGTTCTTTCTGTGTGATTTGAAAGCACCCCAGGCACCTGCCCGGGTGCAGATGGTGTTACTCCATCACAGTCTGGAGTCATCACTGACAGCACAGCATACTTCAGGGAGATGAAAGAGGATGATGGAGTTAAGGTCTTACTGAAGACATGCCAGACAATCTGAGCCAGCTATAGTTACTGTATGTAATTTTTTTGTTCCTGGCATTGCCAAACTGTGCAGGAGGTGAGGTTTTGTTTGTAACAAGTCTCCTACCTACTTCGGAGGAGGGGAGAACCCCCACACTGCAGAACCGAGGGCAGAAATCACGATCCTACATTAAAACTGCCGCCACGAAACCTTTCAGTGGTCTGGCGCTAGCTCTTCTAGATGCTGCTTTTCGGCTTGAGTGTTTTTGGTTTGGCCTTTCTTCGCCACCCCCACCCCCCCGCTTGGTGCTATTTTTTGCGAACGAAAAAAATGTGTTAAACAGCCTGGAGCGGCAGCAGAAGGCAAATACGCCTGTACTCAAAAACTAAGTTAAACTTCGAGGAGTGTGCGAGCAATCGCTCCCGGGAAGGGGCTGAGCGGAGCTCTGGGGGCCGCGGCCGGTCCCCGCTGCCCGGGAGGAGCGGGGAGCGCTGGGGAGCGCGGCGGTGCCGCCGCTGCTCCCTTGGCCACCGGGCGAGCCCCGGCTCCCGGCTTTCCCCCAGAAACTCCGCCAAGAGGAGCGGGATGCCGCCCTCGCGGCGGTGCGGCTTGGGGGCGTGGGGCCGGGGAAAAAAACCTCGCAAGCGGTTCTCTTACCCCCTCCATTTTTGTAGCAGAGGTATGGAAATCGCCAGACGTTGGCCAGGTCCACGGCGAAGCCGATGACGGAGAGGAGGAAGTCGATCTTTTTGCCCCAGGTCTCCCTGTCCTGGGTGCCGTAGCGCGGCGCGGGGGCGGCGGGCAGGAGGCTGCTGCTGGTGTACTGCACCCCGTTGTGCTCCTTCACCAGGATCAGCTCCACGTCCTTCTTCGGCGGCGGCGGCGGCCCCGCGCGGTCCGGCAAGGGGGCCACCACCGACACTTTGCGCTCGGGCTGGACCTGTTTGTTCATCCTCGCCTTAAACATCCAGAGAGAGCGAGCTGAGGAGGGGGCGCGGGCGCGCAGATAACGGAAGTGCGCTTCCCGCTGGAGGCGACTCCGCGCTCAGCCCGGCGGTGTCAGCGCGGCGGGAGCGAGGCACGGCCGTAATAAGAGCCATGCAAATGAGGCGGGAGAGGGGGGACCGCGGCGCCC